>OX632367.1:13770746-14290057 GCA_951751655.1 Ophion costatus
TTCACAAGAATGGACCAATATGATATTTCCAAACAGATATACATTTGTCTGGAGCACAATGCACTTAAATTAGAGATAAAGTGGTCACGACGGCTGGTGGATATTTTTGTGCGTCCTATTGAATTTATGTATGGTATGAAAGCGACCGAAGGTAGGAAAAAGAGTTGGAGGGAGAGAGAGAGAGAGAGAGAGAGAGAGAGAGAGCTGGTATTGGTTAGCGTATTGGAAATATGGGAATGGCCAGGTTCCAGAATTTTATCGGCGTGTCCTCGAACTTCACAAATCAATGTGATTCTCTCGTCTAGTTGTCTCTCTCTCTCTCTCCCACGAGTTGAATATGCATAGGTAGTGAGAGACAGAGAGACAGTCTACCTACAAGGTGCTTCATTTAAAGCGCATGCCTCTTGGACTAGATATTGCGATACTATCCTCAATGAGACATTTTCCTAAATCTCTAGCTAATATTTGGAAAAAACAAAACTGGCATATTTCGGTCTAAAAATAGCGATTTCTTTTCATCACCAC
This sequence comes from Ophion costatus, assembly GCA_951751655.1. Classification (NCBI taxonomy): domain Eukaryota; kingdom Metazoa; phylum Arthropoda; class Insecta; order Hymenoptera; family Ichneumonidae; genus Ophion; species Ophion costatus. The sequence continues at coordinate 13,771,272 of OX632367.1, forward strand.
TTCGTTTTTCCGCTTTACTTTGGGGTTTGCATTCGGAACGGAACATCCGGTATATTACGTATATAAACAATGCTAGAATGCCATTAGGGCGACCGGTGATGCTGAAAACTGCTCTTCCCCTCGCCCCAATCTCGCGACTTCGTTGCATCCTGCACCCGATCGATCGATGTAAATACGTATGCAAATGTATAGAGGAGCAAGAGTATGTGCGCGCGTGGCTTTCGATAATTCGGCGTTACGTGATAGTCACTACCCGTGCAGAAATGTGACCGGGCGTTTCCTACTTTGAGTCGGGCCCTGACTAAACTCGCCTTGTCTGATTTACCTGATCGGGCCCACCCATGGAACGAACCGGGGAGATCGCTGAATCGTTTTTTACAGCTTGGGGGGTTACCCCCACTTGCGATTTTGAAAAAATCGATTTTTTTATTGCATTTTTTTGAAGTATAAGTATCTGAGAATATGTCCTGAAAATTTCCAGTCGAACAAAATTGACTGAGATATGAGCGTTGAAAGAGAAGAATCCGTGAATTGAAGAACTGAAATTGAAACTTTAAACGCGTTTTTCTCAAAATGGCATTTCTGTAGTCGGTGACCAAGATTACTAGAACACTAATGAACCGATCTTCTTGAAATTTTGCAGGCTTATTTAATACATAAAAATGTAGTCTTTAATCGTTCGATTTTTTTTTTTGAAAAAAAAAAAATGGCCGTTTTATAGCCAAAAAACGGCCGTTTTTTTTTCGTTAAAATCGAACCATTAACTTTGACTGTCCGCCATTTTGTGAAAAATGAATATTTTTTAAAATCCTTCGATTAAAGACTAGTTTATACTTATATTTGACTAAATCCATCCGCATTTTTTTTTCAGATGATCCACTTCGCCGCAATGTTGGTCACCGCAAACCGTGTATATAAAAACATTATTTCATTGACGGCCATTTGCCACTAAACAATGTAATATTTTTCAATAAAAAAATTACTGAAAGTTCTTCAAGATGTGTTCTTTAAGATGGTATATCGATCGATTAAAAAAGTTTTGTAGTTTTCTTTAAAAAAATTCATGAAAAAGGCCTTTTTTTTGCGCTACAAGTGGGGGTAACGCGTTAAGGTATTCATGTCGCTTCACACTCATACCACTGATCATACTTGAGACCAGTACAATTTATATTTCTAACATACGCGAAAGAATAATTTGTGATAACTAAAATTTTCCATTTGTGAACTGTTCGATGAATGTTCACATTTAATTAGAAAAATGAAAAAAATAGCTATTTCAACGATTCGCGTAGTATTTTTAGGTTTGATATTTGGCAATATTGGTTCTATCTCCGTCTCTTTTTACTCATTCAGGCAAGTTTAACCTCCATGCATTTCAACGTCGATATGTCTAAACAATGCCAGGAGCGGGAAATGTAAAGCATTGTATTCGGACCAGGCCTGGTAAAAAAGCGTGGAAAATTTGTGACGGCGAAATATGTCGGTTAAAAATGAAACATGTGTGGAAATTCGAATGAGTGAGACGAGGTTACGACTACAGTCAGCTGTTGCCTTGCTGTCACGTCTCTACATCGTAGCAAGTGGTAATAAATCCAATACCGGAAGTTCAAATTAAACTTGACATTACATGAAAATTAGGTCAATGAGCGTATTTTTTCTGTGGACATTGGATTACTACAAGTGTTAAGTATGTAAACGTGATTATTTTTAAGAATCTGACGGATTCTCACCACTGTATACACTTTTGTAGCGACCGAAAATTGGGTTTTTGTATGTCGTCTCGGGATTCCTTCAGAAGAGTACGCAATTTTTATATATTTTTTTCTCTGTAATAAGGTCGTTAACCGACCCTGAAATTTTACAGAGACGATTGTTAATATATTTAGTGAAGCTCAAAAAAAAATTATTAACATCCTACGAATTGAAGCCTGTCAATAGGACTACCTTAAGCCTCTATGTTTGGAAATTACCTGGCCGGGATACATTGCGAGCAAGTACATCATCACCTAATGTCTGCCTCGCCAGAACATTGACATGTCCTAAAAAGTGGAGCCTGTCTTCAAGAATTGTGTAAAGCTACTTTGCTTTTCACCTCATCAAAGATATTTATCATGTATCAGGATGAAACTAATACATGTGTTGTAATTCTATTTGCCATTAAAAGCATTCATTTTATCAATGATAATCGACGAGGGTAAGAATGCTCATGATAAATACCAGGATTACAATAACTATGATGATTTAAGCATAACGAATAGCTAAATTATTGAATGAGGCAAACAAGCAAAGCAGGCGATTCGTGATTTCTCAATGCCGTGCCGACATGTTGGGAAATATCAATGTTATAGCCGGGCAGACTAGACTAGACTCAGATTACCTGAATGTAGTTCGCCAACAATCCGCCAGGTGGCTACAAGCGAAACACTTCGCGTAAGCAAGGTACCATCGTGCGAGGATAAGAGTTCGTCCTGTGCGTTGTACCACGTACAGAAGTGCGCTGCTTATGATTTTACGATATTTGTGAAAAAAACGTTCTTTGCACTTGAGGCCTTTTTTTGCTCGAATAGTGAATGATGAGCCAGAGTCACCTCTCGAGTTCAAAGGGTTAATAAGTATCAGTTTACCACCTAGAGCGATCTATTTTGGCCAGTTCCTAATAAGTACTCAAACAGTTGCCGGAAAACCGAACGGTGGATCGGGGCCTGGCCTACAGTGACGTAGGAAGAGCTTTTGGGACCTAAGGCGGACCGTGAAATTGGTGCCACAATTTTTACCGTATTATAAAAAATGTCAACACAGGAACTGGCGTGAAAACTTTTTATCAACTAAAATCTGCATTTTGACAGAGGCTATGCTAGAAGGATGAAGTTAAGAATGTTTACGAAACTATTTACGTGCTTTCTGACGAGCAAAGTCGTTGATCACACTCTCGAAATCGATTGAATCAGTCAGATCTCGTTCAATGGACAACATCGCCAAATTGTTCAATATAGAATCACCCATTGTTAACCGTAGATAATTCTTTATGAGTTTTGACTTCGAGAAATTTCTCTCGCAAGTCGCGACGCTGATGGCCACGGTAAGGAAGATTTGTAGCATAACAATGATGTTCGGGACTGAATCAGCTAGGCTGAACTCTTCAATAAAGCGCGGAAGCTGTAAGGGCCCTTCCGTCTTCAGTGATTCAAGATATTCACGTTTTGGAAAAGCGTCAAACAATTTGTTTGGGTTTTTTTCCCGACTCGAACTTCTACACGGGATAACGACGAAAAACACGATGGGAAGAAAAGGTCCTGCGTAATGTGACGTTGTCAGTCAGATCTTTTACGAACGCTTTATCGTCGCTTCTACAAGATCGCAGGTGAACTTCGAGTGTGTCAATTGATCAATTCTTACCTTCGAAGTAGAGGGTCTCGTTCCATCTCGGGTTGAGGGTTCTCCTCTTTATTTTCGTCTCGAGACGATGCTTCTTATCGGGTAACAAGGTTATTCGTACGTAAGGATCGGAAGTACCTGAAAGATCCTTTGCCGGCAGATCTTTGCCCTGAAATAAAGGAAAACAATCACATTTATTTCACCAAATAACAAATGAAATAAATCGTTTTCAACCTGCATATTTACCAAGAGGGCGAACCTGAGCCGCCTATAACGACTCTCGGTGAAAAAGTATGCTTTGGAATTTTGTAAATAAAATCATGTGAATGTTGTAAAAAAAATTGCAAATAAATAAAATCTCGATCGATTCTCCGCCATCTTTCGCGAGGATTCTCGTGCCCCGGGGCAATTATTGCACGGGGGAAAAACAACAACGACATAACACGCTGATAATACGCCAAGCTCGAATCAAGTCGGAGTAGGCTGTAATTTAGCACCCTGGCGTAATTTAACGGAAGACGTTAATAGCCCGGTGGAGGAAAACAACGATAAGGCTCGTAATTCAACGAGCGAGTATATCGCTCAGTGAAAATGTTGGCAGCGGGGATTCAAAGTTTTCGTTGAAAGTATGATAAATCTTAGCGATAAATATGCATAAGCTTCCTCACTCGGTATACATTATCGTGGATAAGTGAGAGGGGGTTAGTGCACGCGGACTTTATTGCATACCCCATCGTGACGATTTTTCAAACTATCCTGTTCCCGCAGCTTTAGAATATGTTATCGGAGTTCTATTCCCAAAACCTGTTAACAAGTAATTAGAAAGAACAATTGCGATGCAACGTACTTTGAGAATTTTCCGAGAATCGCGGCCTAATATTTTTATTTTAGAACCTTCAATTTTTATCGAAAAATTTGGGAATGTTGAAAACATCAGAAAAGGTAAAAAAAACGTACAACTTTTTTTGGCTTTAGCTAAATATATATATATATTTAGACGTACAAAAAACGTACAACTTTTTTACCTTTTCTGATTGTTGATTTTTTTATTCCTTTTCTGGGAATGTTGAAAACATCAGAAAAGGTAAAAAAAACGTACAACTTTTTTTTTTACCTTTTCTTTATTTTTTGGCTTTAGAATCAGAAAAGGTAAAAAAAACGTACAACTTTTTTTGGCTTCAGCTAAATATATATATATATATATTTAGCTAAAGCCAAAGCCAAAAAAAGTTGTACGTTTTTTTTACCTTGTCTGATTCTAAAGAAAAGGTGAAAAAAAACGTACAACTTTTTTTGGCTTTAGCTAAATATATATATATATATATTTAGCTAAAGCCAAAAAAAGTTGAACGTTTTTTTTACCTTTTCTGATTCTAAAGCCAAAAAAATTTGTACGTAAACATCAGAAAAGGTAAAAAAAGTTGTACGTTTTTTTTACCTTTTCTGATGTTTACGTACAGCTTTTTTTGGCTTTAGCTAAATATATATATATATATATATTTAGCTAAAGCCAAAAAAAGTTGTACGTTTTTTTTACTTTTTCTGATGTTTTCAACATTCCCAAATTTTGTATATTTAATAATTTAATAATTTTATATATATATATATATATATATATATATATATATATATATATATATATATATATATATATATGTGTGTGTGTGTGTGTGAAATTTCGACTCACCTGTATTATGCGTAGGATGAGAGTGGTATTTTGATAATCGTACTCGAGGCTGAAATGAATTTGTCCAACGTTCTCGCTCGGTTCCGAGTTGTCGATGTACATGTCGACCAGTGAGATCGATCTACTCTGTAGGAAGGCCTTCTGCGACAAACGTCAAGTGTCACGAGGGGGAAAGGGGGCGCGTATTAATTCATTGATGAAATCGCGAATAATCCGTTATTCCCACATATATATTTTTGTCACACGGAACATCGAACGAGACGAGTAGAAGAGAAAGGACGACATCTAGACATCTAGACATTTGAACGACGATGAAAATACTCGCGCGGACGCTTTTTGCGCTGAACATGAAATTTATCACACGAGGAAGAGGGACTAATTTACGATTGTTCATTTACGCGAGGAAAACCAATGATGCAGGTTCTTCGTTACAAAACGAATAAACATATTTTTTTAAATCATCGATGCATGGAATCAAATTGCAATAAAAAGTCGAATAAAAATAATAATCGTGCGTTTGTTTCAACGTGGAAAATTTTCTCGTGCTCCGTATTTTCGATAAAAAAAAATTAACCACTCAATCACGGGGTGAAACGAAAAATCAAACACCTTTTTTCAGGCACCATAGTCCAAAGAAAACCAAACGAAAAATCACGCAAATGATTTGTTTTCGAGCACTGCTAGTTCCGTTGTTCTTACATTTTAACCAAAAAAACTGGCTTTATCACCTGCCCCGTTTACGGTGAAAAAACATTTCCCGATTTCTTTTTTCTTCAACGTGCAAACAAACCCGTACATGGTCGTACGATTTTTCACCCTTGAAACTGCTGCACGGTAAACATTGACGCAAAGTTTCCAGAGGCAACCGATGCAATCGAGCGACATGAAAAACCATCGATCGAGCACTTTTCACGAGTATAGTTGCGAGGGGTTGGACGGGGGACGATAAAACAAATTTGGTGGCCAAGACGGAAACTTTTTCGACAAAAACGTTTTTGTGTGCACAAAAGTTGGACAAGAGTAAAAAAAACGAGCGAACTGGGAAAACAAACGAAAAACGTACCGACGTGTGTTCACCCTTGACGTTTTGTAGTTGCTTGTTCTGTGCTCCGGCGGTCGGAGTGCGCGGCTCGCCGATACCAACGGCTCCACTGCCGCCACCGCCACCGGCGCCAGGACCGCTGCTACCCCCTGCTGGTGATTTGCTACCGGGACTTCCCGTAGTCCTGCAAAACACCGAATAACACGACAACCAAATGTTAAATCGATATTTTCACTCGACTTTACCATCCGTATGTGTACGTGTGCGTCCGGATATAACTACCGCCGCGCTTGGGGTGGACATTTTTTTATCCACCTCGACGTTTGACCTTTGAAAAAAAATCGAAAAGTACTTTTTGCATCGTTCACCACACTTGCGCTACTTTTTTTTCCGAAACTAGGTCAAGTTTCTTCGGCCGAAAGAAAAAAAAAATCATTCAGTTTTCGGTATGGAAATGTATGTAGATAGATTCGTGCTTTTGGAATGCTACGAGTGCAGTGTGCTTATGCACCATTCGCACGGAATAACAAATTAAAAACAGTATTCCACAAAGATACACACAGTAAATGCATAGCGTATGAAAAAGTGCAATAATAAAGTTTCAGTGGCCACGAATACCCGAATAATTGAATTTTTCCATGAGCGAGATTTTTTTCTCTCGATCTTGCGGGTACTTTGCTGAATCTTCGGTATTTAAGGGCAGATATACACCTAGGAGCCGGAAAAAGGTCATTTTTGTGGATTTTTTCAAGGAAAACTATTTGAAATTTCGAATTGGGGTTTTAATTATCTAGAAGTATATACATTCAAAAGTATGTTTAATTTTCTTTATTCAAAAATAACAAAAATATACAAGGATATTGTATGATCCTTGTTTTTTGTGGTTATTCTATACACCATTATCTAGTACTTGTCATAGGATTCTTTTTCCGTTACTTAGTTTTTGTTTTATAGGCGAAATAATAACGAATTTTTGGCCCAAAAATTACTATTTATGTTCAAACGTCCGCCATATTGTCATAAATCGATATTTTCAAAATCGGCTATGACAGGTACTAGATTATAGTATCTAATTTAATAATCTTTTTGGTTTTTTTTTCAGATGATTTTTGAAGAAACGCCAGTGGGTACCGTATACGCATATTTTTTTACGACGCTCCAAGGATCGTACAATATCCTTGTTCATTCTTGATATTTTTAAATAAAGACAATCAAACATATTTTTTAATGTATATACTTTTAGATAATTAAAACCCCAATCAGAAATTTCAAATAGTTTTCCTTGAAAAAATTCACAAAAATGACCTTTTTCTGGCTCCTAGGTGTGTATCTGCCCTTAACGCGGTTTGGCAAGGTGGCAAGGTGCCTCGCGGCTTCACCGCACACGTATAACATGTACATACGCGGAAATCCTACGTGTGGTGGAAGATCGTTTTATCAGTAATCGCGGTAACTCGGCTACATTTAATCTTTAACGCAAACGGCTGTTTGCCATTCGTATGTATGTGTACACATACACGCATTGAGCAAAATATATAAAGGGTGTCTCAAAATGACCTGACATTTTGACCTGTGCGCCATTTTCTTGTGACGAACATGGAGCATTAATCTTTGACAACTGTCATCAGGAAGTATTGAGGTTTAGTCATGGAGAATTACACGATCGAGCAACGCATAGAAATTGTTATTAGCTGCATTGTTACTGCATAGTTATTGCAGAGGAAGTTTCATGGTCGTGTTATCTCGCATCGGGGCGATGTCAATTGGCCACCAAGATCGTGCGATTTGACGCCATTGGACTTCTTTCTTTGGGCTTTTCTAAAAGGAAAAGTGTATGCCAATGATCCACAGACCATTTCGGAGCTCAAGGAAGCCTTTGGACCCACCTTTGATCAAATTAGTCCGTAATTATGCCAAAATGTTATTATTGAATATTTCGTCATTACTGAAAAAGTACTTGATTATTATTGAATTGTTCATTGAACTAATCGTTCTAATTGTTCTAATTGAACTAATTTGTTCATTCCTATGTAATTTCAATCCCTGGAGCCCCAGCAGTTCAATATTCGTTGAACTGTTCATTATTGAACATTTCGTCAAACGAGTGAAAGTTTGCAAACAGGAACGAGGTGCGTAAATATCTGCATTTATTGGATATTGTGTTCCACACATAACCTCCATCTTTGTACCTTATATTAAAATAAATATATTGATACTTTTCAAATAAATAATATGTTTTATTAGTAGATTAACGTGTCAGGTCATTTTGAGACACCCTATATGTGACGTATGTGTGTGAGTGTACGTATGTGATACAATAGAGGACGGGAGGCGAGACAAGCCGAGCAAAGTGGAGATTCTGCTCGCGGTAAGCGGGAGAATGGATTTCGAAAGTGAATTTGCTCGTTTCTGGAGCGCAGAGTCACTTGGGATGACGACAACAATCGATCACGAGTTTGTATGAGATTGAGGATGGAAATATATCAATCGGCCGATGGTGTTCAACAAAAAGTGACGAAAAGGTTTTTTTTAAATATCATACACGATAAGGGATAAAGGTGGATCAAGAATAAGCGCCGAGGGCCTCTTTTTTCAGACGCTGTATCGTCGAAGGTGTGTTGAACCACGTTTTTTGAGTTTACTGGACGGAGCTTTGAGCTTTCGATAAAAACTCGGTGACATTCGCGATCGGCCGTAAAATTTTCATCGGATAGATGCTTAAAGTGGTTTAAAAGTGGAAATAAATGTTTTTGACTCTTTCGGTCACTTTTTTGGCCGTAACATTGCCCCTATTTGAGTGACATAAACTTTTAGGTGGAGTTTCGAAAGGGATTCCGGTAGACTTCCGGAATGCGGGTTAGATTCATCCGGATATTTCAATTAGTTCTTTCGCAAAGAGCACTCGAAAAATGTGCGAAAAAGAGGCAAAGGATACGAGGAGCCGGCGAACAAAACCGGACCTGTCCACACCATGTCAATTTATTTATTTTTATGTTTCGTGTTTTTAAAGCACACCTGTTTTGAATCAAATCTGCCTCTAAACACCTCAAAAATGGTTGAAAACTGCCTTCTCGAGCGAAATGACAGTTTTTGGGCACAGAAATTAACGACATTCAAATACAAATTTTATTCGACGTAGTGTGGACAAGTCCGATTTTCGTTCGCCAAGTCCTCATCGTAAATATAGAAGGACCGACTTTAAAATTCTGCCAAAAATCGAAAAATAATCTGAGCTCGATAAATCAAACGGCATTTTTTTTAGAGCAAACGATAACGAAGGGAATAGGGATCGCTAGAGTTCTAAATCGAAACAGAAAATAAATGAGCGGCAATTAAGCGAATCAAGAGTTTTGTTTTTCGGCCAAGCCGGACTAAAGCTGTACATTAACTTTTTTTTTCTTCAACTCTACATCCATGTATTTCAACCCCCTGAATACGAATTCGCGATTTTATTTTCCCCAAAATGTCAAACTTGCTAGAAAAATAATTGAAACCGAATAATTGAAGCTCTCCAAAGGAGAAAATGACGGATTAAGCAATAACTGCGTAAAATAAGAGTTTGGGAAAGAAAAAACTTTGGAGACACCATTTCCCGACTACTCCGGTGGTGAAACGTGAAAAAGTGTGCCAGTGCTATCGTGTAACGTGTCGAGGACGCGCTTTGGGAACTGAACGACGAAAATTGATAATTGCGTGGTGCAACTATGCGTTTGAGATTCGAGGGTTGTCGTGTCCTTGAAACATCTATATCGCGCGGTTGCCTTCGAGGGCCAAACCGCAAGCCCCTAATATCCTATCGCAGGTCTGGAAACCGCGCGAGCGCGTGTGCCTGTGACCGAATCATGCTATGAAGCTCAATCATCGTGAACGTGCTTAGGACTCCGTGCCCGAAAATTTAATTGGTTATTATGGCTCGGCGTTGTACGTGGACGAGATCGCGCTATCCAAAATGTAAATAGCGATAGGGAGACCGCTAGATACAATAAGAGTGAGGGCGAGAACGAGAGACGCTCTCCCATAATGAAGTGACAAATGTGGGGTCAAATTGAAAGATTGCTATAGTTTCGAAATGGAAATTTCGCGAAGAAAATAATTCAATCTACCCAAAATGAGATAAAAAAAAACATCGAGCGAACCAAACAGTGTCAGCAGTCGCAAATAAAATCGAGATCCAGGACCGCACGAATAGGCACTGCAGGTATTCTTTATTTATATACCGCAGCGGGGGATTATAGAAGAGTCTGGGAAACGGAAAAGCAGATGGTATATCGAACCAACGAATCTCTGGAATCGAGCCCACTTCACACACACACAAACACACACACACACACACGCGCGCGCGTGTTCGGAAAAAAGGGCATTGAAAAGCGCCGTGTCCAGCGATCGTGAGGAAGGCTTTGTATACCGGTCTATTCTTCGGAATCTAGGATGCGAACGTCGCATATGACGGGGACTTCAATCTCGCGCACGACTATTTTTTACCTTTCCGAATCACGTACCGAAACTTTCAATCTCGATTTTGGATCGGGCACAACGAGACTCTTTTATTCCTCATTTTCTATTCACAAATTCGACGAATATCCGCTGCAATGACTTTTAACTCGAATTATTATCCATCTCCTAAGTGTCCCCTTGTGTATTATTATTTGTCCACTCCTAAAACATTAAGCTGGTTTTTTTTTTTCGTACAACTTTAATCTACGAGACATTCGACGACGGGTAATTACTGTGTACTCTAAGGATCTAATTAGAACTCTACGAAGTGCTTTGAAGAAACGAGTCATGCAAAAGTACCACCATGCAATATCATTCCCACGGAAGAATTATAGTATGGAGGTGGAAACTCCAATTTCCGTGGGCCCCTTGAACTTCGTTCCTTCTTGTATCTCTTCGAAGTAAGATCGGGCCAAAGATGATTGAGAGAGAACGAGTGGAAGAAGAAGACGACAGACGAGATATGCGATTATCGAAGTATGACACAAAGAAATACTGGAATATACACATACATATAGACACATGTATATAGATATAAAGATAAAGAGAGGCAGAGAAAGAGATAGAGAGAGAGAGGAGTGAGAGAAGGAGAAAGAAAGAAAAGAATCTTTTCAAAGTAATGTGCTGCTCACAAATAACAAATTTATTTTTATATAAATTTATCTTAATGTTAATTTTCTTTTTCCAACGTATACACAGAGATCAGAGTTTTGTTCAATCACGATGTACTTACTCCAACTGCGCCCTGTTTGTTTGTTTTTTTTTCGTTGTCCGATGATTAGTGATTTGACAGAGAGGTGACATGAAACAGAAAAAATATCCGAGTGGTACATTAGTTGACGCGGACTTCAATCCGTGCTTCGCAGTTACCGGAACTCTTTCTCCGGTCTCCGAGGGACGAGCAACCCCGAGTCGCTCTGTTAGCCGGATTTCGAACTGTGATATTTTCCTTAAGTATACGATATAGGGTGTCTCAAAATGATCTGACATTTTTCTTTATCGATAAAACGTATTATTTATGTGAAAAGAACGATTTTCTTTATTTTAATGAAAGGTACCAAATGGAGATTATGTGCGTAACATATAAAATGTTTTATTGATAAATTAAACTGTCCGGTCGTTCGGAGACACTTTATAACAATCGACAGTGGAATAATCGTTGAATCTGCAACCAAGTTCGTGATTAGGTGTGCTGTAAAAGCACGAGTTTTAAGCATGTTTTTTCGGACGATTGTCGAGACAGACAATCCGAAAGTCGAATAATTCGCGGATTGCTTTTCAACAGTATAAATAGCTACGTCCATATTGGGTAAAAATGAACGCGTGATAAACCACCGGAGCAGCGGTGTGGGCCACAAAAAGCTGGATTTATAGTGCTGATCAATCCGCAGCAAGTGGCAAAAGGGACAACTTGATCAAACTTAATTTGCTGGGAGATGGCTGTCGGTAGACTGAATTCGTGTGTACGTAGAATACATGTAGTTGGTACAAAATAGTCACATCAGCTGCTGATTGAACCTTTCCAGCCGGAATCTCTCGAGACCGTCTTACTCTCCCTCTCTCGTCCTCCAATGTCACATACAGCAGGCGAAACCGCATTTCCCAAAGAGCTGACTTCAACCTATCCCAACTTTACTCTCGTCTCTCGTCTATTTCCTTCAACAACGAAACATTATCGGTAGAAACTGCTTATTGATAAATTTTCGACGAGTTTCTTCATCGAAGAAAAATAATAAATAATTTTAGGCTTCATCGTGCCACCACATAACCCGAAGCAAAATAAAAAACGTTCTAGTACGCAGTGACAAAGAGTAGCGTACAAAGGTCGATGAAAAATTTTCGTGTGACTCACGACCACGTGTGTTGACCCATTCGGATAAGCAACACGTGTAAAAACTTACGTATGCGTATATCTTTCAGAGTACATGTACATATATATATATATTTAAGGAAGAAAGTACGTGCGTGCAAAGTTTCAGCTAGATGATAATGTATCCTCCTTCGTGGGTGGAGAGCGTCACGAGGCGTACAATTTTTCTTCATAGCGTGCCCTTCATCGACTAGCACACAAGACTTTTCTCATTTAAGGTATGGTGGCGCAGCCGCGGATTGGCTTGGCTCAGCCCCTTTTTCTTTATTCGTAGTCTCGGTGCACAGCATACGCGAGGAAAAACACACCTTGCACTTCTAACAGTGAAAACGACGGAGTACACTTTGCACACACATATATCAAACCCCCACCACCTCGGGTTCGGTCTTCACCGCGAGAAGATCCGAAACTTGCTTCTTGTTTTTCTTGGACTCGTGGAAAGACGATGTATCATCGTCAACCGATGTTGTATACATTGGAAAGGTTTTTTTTTCATTTTCTACAAGCTTTGTTTGTTCAAAGGATTCCAAAAACATTATTACTTATTGGCAATTCACTGATGCCGTGCATGGCACCTTAATAACATTTTTTCTAGTCTATAAATATTTTGATCAAGGACATTGGCACAAATATTCATTTATTCTTCTTGATGTAGTATGACTACGAGATAGTACAATAATTCAAGATTAATAAAGAACGATTTATTTTTATTATTAATAAAAAACCGTGATATTCAAAAGTTTTTTTTTAGATAAATGAATAGTATTTCTTTAATTTTTTTTCAATACAAAATTATCATTAACAAACAGTTTCGCTGGAAAAGAAAACAAGGTTTGAGTTAACTTTGTGCCGATTATTTTGAAATTCATCAAGTTCGTTCCATTTAATAGCGATTTTATGTACATAAAAAATGAATAAACATGTACAATATACAAATAAAATATATTTTAGGTATTCCATGTACATAATAACAAAAAACTGCAATTGATCGTGTATGTCAAAATGAATATAGGTAATAAAATTAAGGGCTTGCACCACTGTAAACGTCCAAAATTTGGCGAAAAAGCGATTTTTTGGGTGGAAGGACGAGAGGAGAATAATATTTAAGGATATTATTAGCCATCTCCTCGAGTGAAGAAAAAAAAATATATTGAAGAATTATACAAAATGATGACACAAGAGCTATTCTTGCGATGTTGAATTCGAGACGTTCTGCGACACGCAGTATAACTGACGCAAATATGAATGTGGAAAAAAAAATTAAATTTCTATTCATTTACACGTATATAGCTATAGAAATGCGTGGAGGTTTTGAAAAATATTAATTTTCGTGTAATTGGCAAGTATTTAAAATAAAAACACAATTTTCGACGGAAACGAAGGACAATCGTTTGTTAATAAATAATGGTATAATTAATTGAAGGAAAATATTATTTTAAAGGTGGGCTCAAAATTTGGAGTGAGTGGAATGAAAATTGTTGGGATTATGCTGCGTGCCGTTTTGAAAAATTGTGTTCCGAGGAAAACGGTCGACGTCTCGCACTTATTCTAGATAGTTCAAAGCATCTCTTGAACCAATTAAAAAAAAAAAACTTTTTGAAAATTTTACAGCGGTGTGATCCCTTTATACGTACCATAATATTGATAATAGTAATAGTAACAAAACAATAACAATACTAATAATTATTATAATTATACTGATAAGGTATAAAAATAAATACAGGTCACAATAGAAACGTTCGAATAAATGTGACAGAATTAGTGTCATTTTGAAAAACTGCTTACCATTTTCGGTCGCCATATCCTTAGAACACATCGCCACTCACGAATTTTGCGTCTTTTCCCCTTTCTACAACGATTTTCTCTTTATTTCGATCACTAGCGACAAAAATAATAGCTTTAGAATGCACATTCACAAAGACGATCGACACGAACACGTTTCAACAAAATCGCTTTTTCAATTGCACGATTAAGGGGTTACACCACTTCAGCGGCAGAAAATAAGGCCTAACTTTGACAATTTATTTTGGGAGTACGAAAAAAGGAATAGGATTTATTTTGAGAGGATTTATTTAACACATATTAAAGTATAAAAAAATGTTGTGTTATCATTTTCATACAAAATGGCGGCGACAGAGCCCATCTTCAAAAACGTGTTTTCTACAAGGGGAGGACGGTTTTCTTGTAAAGTATAAGACCTGGAACAAAAACCAAACAAAATTACAACGCATATATTATTAGCTATGGGACTACGTTGGAATTTTTTTGTCAAATTTTGAAAAAATGGTGCACCTTGAATAAAATAAATTGATTTTTTTTCCAAAAAATAAGCAGTAAATTGTGTATAAAAAAAGTTTACATATTAGTCATTTTGAAGCTACTATCATAATTTCAAATTGATCCATGCAAAGGTGTTCGAGTAATCCATCCTCCCAGTTTAAAAAGAACCCGTTTTTGAAGGCGGGTTTTGTCGCCGCCATTTTGTATGAATATGATAATAAAACATTCATTCAATCTTAAATATGTGTTAAGTAAATCCTCTCAGAAGATATCCTATTCCGTTTTTCATACTCCCAAAATAAATTGTCGAAGTTAGGCCTCATTTTCTGCCACTAGAGTGGTATTACCCCTTAACAAAGAAAAAAAACAGTCCAATTTAACACCATGTGAAAGTGCATCGAAGTGTCACCTGCCAAACGAAGCCCGCGCCATACAAACTATACCTATATTATAACACCTTCGGTAGATCGCGTACTACTGAATCGTGCGAGAAAGACCGACCGAAGTAGCGGCCAGGGCGACGACGGAACCCGGACGCCGCGCGTGCCTGGCTCTACGTCACGGTGCGTGACGTAGGCACGTGTTCGGCGGGCGAGGGTAATTCGACAATAGATGACGAATCATTTAAAAATATAGCCAATGATTTCAATTAGTTGGTTCCATTAAAAAAAAACAACCATTTGAAGAAAAAAAAAAAACGATATTATCCTCCGTGTATATTTCAATGAAATATACGAATATAAAATATACGAATATTCCTGACTACTGAGCAAAATTAAAAGGACAGTCCTTGAAAAGAAAAAAAAAATTTGGATTTGCGACCATTCGAAGTATTGCGAATCTCCCGCGAATCGAACGATGAGATCGTCGCAAGTCTAACAAGGAACATCCCTCAGGTGACACCCTTCGATTTTGTTGAAATTTAGATATGTTATAAAGCACCGAAAAGCAAGCGATGCGTATTTTTTTTATCGGCTGAAAAACGGTTTTAAAGGGTGAAACACCCTCAAAAATGGGGATGTTTTTCGTTTTTCGTCGATAACGTTTTAACGGTACAAGATATAAAAAAAATTCAAATTGCAACAATGTTTATTTTTTCGTGTACTATACGTTGGATATGAGAACGATAACATCATAGAGGAAAAACGAAAAACACCCCTATTTTCAAGGGGTGGTTTCACCCCTTAAAACCGTTTTTCCACCGATAAATAAAATACGTATCGCTTACTTTTCGGTGCTTTATAACATATCCAAATTTCAACAAAATCGAAGGGTGTCACCTGAGGGATGTTCCCTGTAAGTAGTTGAATAGGTAGCAGCAATACTCAGGGCCATGTAAAATGTAGCCAAGAAACCGGTAGGCACGCACTTATTCTTTCAGGTATATCTGTCCTCATTCCCATTCATCGGGCGGTACTTCCACGAGACGACTCGCGGCGGGTCAGAAGGGGGACACGTAACATCAATAATTTATCGACTTTACGTCTATTGCGTTTCGAAGCGCAACGTTGAACTGACTTTACTAATCTATACATGTGTGCATGTGTAAAGTATATATATATATATATATATATATATATATGTATGTGTGTGTGTGTGTGTGTGTGTGTGTGTGTGCGTGCGCGTGCGTGCGTGCGTGTGTGTGTGTGTGTGTGAGGTATTCCACGTGAATCCGGTGGATTTTTTCCCTGACCCCCACCAATTCGATTCATTTTTTTAAAGCCTGATTCCATTGACGCTAAAAGAGAACCTGATTTTTTTTTACATTTTTCGAAACAACCCTTAGTCAAAAAACAAATTAGTTCCGAAAAAAATTTTTTAATCTCAAAAAGATTCCAAAAATACGTGATTATATGTAAAAATTTTTCAAGCTATCACCCGCAGTGAAAGTATGATTTTTTCGTTAGCAGTCAAAAAGTTCTGGTATTAATTTCAATTGAAGTCGTAGTCAGCACAGAAAAAATCATACTTCCACTGCGGGTAATAGCTTGAACATTTTTACATATCACGCATTTTTGGGGATTTTTCAGATTTTTAAATCGGTGCGTTTTATTCGGAAAAAAAATGTTGACGAAGGGTTGTTTCGAAAAATGTAAAAAAAAAATCAGGGTGTCTTTTAGAGTCAACGGAATCAGATAAAAAAAAGAAATCGGATTGACGGGGGTCAGGGAAAAAGACCGGATTCACGGGTGTCCTGTATGAATGGATAATCCTGCAACTTCCAATAGGTCCGATCATGCCTTATTATATGCTGGAATTTCAGTTTAGTAAAAGTCCCACGATTCTCGAGACTTGGGCATTGTGATTTTCTAAAGAATCATCTTTGTTTGGTTCTTCGCATACCATTTCTACAAATGATATGAATCGACAATAACTAAGCAACTTTTTTAAGTAATTGGCACGATATGCGTAATACAGTCGGACCCCTCAATAAGAACGCCCGCAATAAAAACGCTTCCCCTTTTTCTCGCTCGAGCGCTTCCCCCACTGCGACTCGAACCCCGAGGTCGAGTGATTTCGCGTGCGGGTTTCTGAATAAGAACGCCCAGCCTAGGAGAGCTTGGACGAGTAAAATAAGATAAATATTGTAATTGGTTTGTATGAAATTTCTGCATAAGATCATACTTCATGCAGTTTCCTTTAAATTTAAGGATAAAAATAAGACTTATCGAGATAAAACAAATAACCAAGAGTATTTACGAAAAAAACCGGGTAAGAAAGAGTTATCATTTGTAGAAATATCATGCGAAAAACCAAAAGCAGATGATTTTTATCTCGAAAACCGTAGGGCTTTTACTAAACTGAAATTCCAGCATATAGTAGGACTTGATCCGACCTATCGACAGTTGCAGGATTATCCATTCATAACGGAACCCCCTGCATATATGTATAAGCTTCGATGTGCTTCCTCACTCCGCGGAGTCTCGACTTTTCCTACGCGTTATCAGAGACAAAATGTAGAACGCGCGGTAGCGACGACGAGTTTTCAAAGCTCGGATGCGCGCAGAAAAAAGGTTCCACATTATCATTAAATGCGGATGGTTATTAATGTTTTTCAAACCTCAAACGTTTATCAATACCGCTTACAGCTTTTGTTTAGGAATTGATAAATAATGATAACTCATAATTGCACTCTTACTAAACTAAACTGTACTGTACTAAACTAAATTAAACATTTTTTTCCGAGAGGATTAAAATAAAAGTTATTATTCATTGTTCACCTTTTTTTGAATACCCCAAATTTATTGATAAGACGACCTAATAAATCCGAAAACCACCAGGCAAAAAGTAAGTTCAAATTGCACTCTCCCTAAGCATTACTTTTTTTAAGCATTCAATTTTAAAAAGAAATAAATATCGTTATTGATTTTTTATATTTTTTCAATAGCGCGAACCCATTGAGACGTCCTAAAAAATCAAAAAATTACCGGAGAAACAAGAATTTCAATGAACAATATGATCGATTTGGCGTGAAAAACATCGGGTATACCCGATGAGAAATTTGTGAGTGCCTCGTTACGTTGCGAAAGTTCTCTCGTTAAATCAAAGTCTCGAGGGATTTATGGGGAGAGTATGAGGTCGAGTTTTATTCATTTTCACGCAGCTGGTGAAAATGGATTTCCGTCTGGGTAGACACACATACACACCCACCGTACAGCAATAAGAAATATATAGAATACTCCCACAGTGCTCTATGCACTTATATATAAATGTGTGTGTGTGTGCGTGCGCGCGCGCGCGCGCAAGTGGCCTTGTGGGTAAGCTGCACTGTGCACTCGTCGAGTGTAATGTATTTGGAGGGAGTCACCGTATTGACGTTGTTGGCAATTCGTGACACGTGTGATAACTGATAGGCACGCTTGTCCTGTCGGTGTTTGCCGCGGTGGGATATCGGCATCGTGTATATGCGCTTTATTGAACCTCGGAGATTTCTATATACATACTCACACATATCTCTTTCTATGTATACAGACATATAGGTGATGAAAATTTACAGAGGCAGGTCGACCACATATTCGGCAGTTCCTCGTTTCCTGAATTATGCGGGTGGACGAGCAGACACACAGGACCCTGTATTTTAGTCTCCGAGCTTACATTTCAGTGACTAAAGCCGCAACTCCAAAACCTCTAATATATATATATATATATATATATATATATATATGCACTACCGGTAAAAAGTTTCCAGACACTTCAGATAATTGCAAAACTTTCGATTGCTTTGGATAACTGCAAAATTATATTAGAATATTGTAATTCATTATTCAAAGTTATATAGTATGTACGTAAAATAATAAATGAAATGAATGATTTTATGCTAACATTTTTGGCACTTATCCAGTGATTGAAAGTATAGCGATTATCTGAAGTGTCCGAAAATTTTTAGCCGGTAGTATATATATGTATACACACACACATGTGAATAAAAAATTTATTTAATAAGAAAAAAAAATATATATATGCGTGTGTGTGTTACCAGCAATCTGTATAATCCGGTATTCTATAGAAGGCCTAAATCGTTCAGGCAATGTAAAAAATATCATTTATTTCATACCTTACCGAGGCATTCTATACAATACGAAATCTACAGCTGGCAAAGTGTTTGATAGATGCGATTGGCGAGAGGGCGTGCAAATATAACCCAAACAAAATTCGGACACACCCAAAGAAAATGTCATGATAGTTCAACATGTAAGACATGTTCACCTATGAAGACTCCCACAAACCCAAAAAAATTGTCACAATAGTTCATCATGTAACAAATAAATACCATTCTATTGAAACGATTTATTGAATTGCTGATTTTGAGCAAACAAAATATGTTTTATTCGTCCATCATTTTATACTTTAGCTGATCTCCTAATGGCATTCTATATAATTCGTAGGAATTGCATACATGACCTAGGTACAGTATATAATGATTAACGATAGATACAATATTTTATACTAGTAGATATTCAATAGAATGCGTGTATTATACACATTGATGGTAATATGTATATATATATATATATATATTGTATTAGAATTAATATTTTTTAAGTAAAAAATAATTCAATAAAAGTAATTTAAAAAATATAGTTATGTTTTTCCAATTTAAACGACGCCTGATAGAATCAACCTATTCTGTTATTTTTCATTAAAGCTTCTTACCTTGCAGTGTAGTACTCGAAGAAAGCAACGAGTATCTCCAACGATCTTGAGACCGCAGCCCACATAGTCCGATCCTTCGTACAAACATCACTCAACTAATTTAATTTTTACAGAACTCGCGCTCCAACGACACTCACTATTTCGCCAATTTTCGGCAGTTATCGTTCTTTTTTTTTTATAGATCGCGAAATATCGGCGAAAAATAGGTAGGATGGAGAAAATATAAAGTAGGACGTGGAAGGCGACATGGTCGTTTTTTCCCTCGTTTTTACAGAACAAAGGAAACGAAGTTGCATGCGAAGTTTGACCAGTCGTGGAGGAATTAATTGTACGTTCGGACGGTACTGTAAGTTCAGCGTGCATCGTACCGGGAAAAGAAGAAAGCAGTCTATCGTTGCTCGCATCGAATTATGTTCTCGCATCGATGAATCGATGATAAATGTTATCCTCAGCGAGTCTGGGGAACTCTACTATTTATATTGCTCCTCGTCCAATCTTTCCCACCAACGTTTCAACGTAACTTCTCGCAACTATCGATCCTGTTGTTTTTATTTTCAATTTCCCTTCCTCGAATATACACAGCGGGCATCCTATTCAAATATTTATCTCTCTACACAGACGCATGCATCTAATCTAAAAATGTGTATATATAAAAAAAAAACATTCTACCCAAGCGCGAGACTTCTCAAGCCTTCTACTCGGTCTCGTATAATCTAACTTTTTGCCAATTTCGTCGATGCCGTGCGTGCATGTTGCGTAGTGCGCTCCAACGCTATACATCTTTACACGAACACTAATTATCGCGGAAACTTTTTTATCAGGTTTAACGACTATGTGAGCTTTTTTTTTACGAAATGGAAAAATGATCGTTTTTCCACGGATGGAGAATGGAAAAATTGAATAGACTTGGAAGCGTAAATGTTACCTGCTAAAGACCTTACTTATCCTCCATTTCGAAGAAAAAAACACCATTTTCGACATCAACGAAAATCCGTCTCTCCACGCGTGCACCGGGCACGAAGAGCAGCCAATAAAAAATGCACCGACGAGCAGTCACGTGGGCGCAGGTACACGAAGAGAATGGAGAAAGCACGAGATAAACTGCATAATTGACAGGTTATCGAGTGAGAATGTGCCCGATCGTGAAAGCTCACTGCGAAATGCATAGAATGCGTATACACGTTCGGCAGCTCGCGAGAGTACTCGAGAAACGAAGATGAAGATCGAGCAAATAAGACAGGGTATAAGGAGCACTCCGTTGGAGTGGCGCGAGGTACCTGTGTGGAACTTGGAAGCTTCTTGCAATGTCGCGAAGCGTATCGCGAGCTGAGGAAAAAACGTAAGAAAAATCGTAGGATGCGAAACAGAGACGCGAACGTGAAACTTTACTGAATATTCATATGTACATTGAAAGTACATCTGTGTGTATGCAGATAAAAAAATCGATCGATAGACAAAAAAAAAGGTCGAATATTGCATCGGCTTCAGCTGTCAAATGTCCAAGGTATGCGCCTCTTTGACTCGGAGAAATTCATGCAAATATGTCCGATCGCGTATTACTTGGGTAGTGGGAAGAAAAAGAGAGGGAAAAAACGAAGAGTTAAAAGACATTTCTATGCGTCACGAAGCGAAGAGCTTCGGCCCTCTTTCCTCGCCACTTTGATCGACCGTATTCCTGCCGGTCTCTGCGACTGCACGAGACGTTTTGACAGTTCTCCCTCTCTCGCACGATCGCGCGTTTTCCGGGTCTCCCGAGAAAATTTGGGACGAGCCTCGGCGATACATCGAATATCGCAAATGCGTCGTTTCGGGCGACGATCGATAACGCCACGATGCAGGTCTACTCTTTTCACTCACGTGATCATACGTCGCAAATGAGAAATAGCGAATACGAAAGTGTGAAGTATTTCAGTCGTAATCGGCCATTTTTTATTTTCGGTGTGTAAGGTCAAATTGAGTTTCGAAATAGTTGAAAATTCTTTTGGGATGGTGAGTAAGTTCTCACTGTTTCTTGTCGTGCGAATTAATTCTTTATTTTTTAAAATCATTCAGCTAGCATCTGACATGAATCTTCATGGAGTAATACCCCTCCGCCCCGATCGAGTTGAAATTTTGCACAAACCTTCCTTTTAATATTTTAAGACAAGCCCTGAAGGGATTTTTGGCGTCACGCAATAGTTTCTGGGTTTGTGTTTGTTTGTGTTTGGCTAGGTTTGTTTGTTTGGGTTTGTTGGGACAAAACGGAGAGCGCGATAACATTTATAGATGTAAACCGAGACATAGCAAAAATAGATATAGTCGACGAAGGTTAAAAAAAAATTAAAAATTCAACATCTCGAAAACGATTGCGAGTCGCCAAAAATCCCTTTAGGGGTTGTTTTTGAATATTAAAAGAAAGGTTTGTGCAAAATTGCAGCTCGTTTGGAGAGGGGCTGGGGGTTCGGATCCTTAACCGCAAAAAAAACTTAAAAATTCAATATCTCGAAAAAATGTTGGAAGATGCCAAAACTCCCTTTAGGGGTTGTCTTTAAATATTAAAAGAAAGGTTTGTGCCAAACTTCAGATTAATCAGGGGGGTGGGGTCGGAACCTCAACCTTAAAAAAAAAAATTAAGTTCAATATGTCGAAAACTGTTGTGACTCGCCAAAAATCCCTTTAGGGGGTGCCTTGAAATACTACAAGAAACGTGTGTACAAAATTTCAGCTCGGTCGGTGGGAGGGGGGTTAGCCCTTATACGGAAGTTGGAACAAGAATTCTGTATGCTTTAGCTGTCGATTTTTAAAAAACAAAGTAGTGCAGTAAAATTCCCCGCAAATATAGTTTTTTGGCACGAAATTTGACATGTTTGGCACTATGAAAAAAAAGTTGATTGTACTTCGTCGAAATGGCATACACTGAATTTCAAGCTTGCTTATATAGGGTGTCTCACATCGACCTGACATTTGTATTCAATAATAAAACGTATTATTTATTTGGAAAGAACGAATATTTTAATTTTAATATAAGGTACATACATGGAGGTTATGTGTGGAACACAATATCCAATAAATGCGGCCATTTGCAAACCGCGTCTCTGTTTGCAAACTTTCACTCTTTTGACGAAATGTTCAATGATGAACAGTTCAATGAATATTGAACTGTTGGGGCTCCAGGCGTTGAATATAGCAATGAACAGTTAATTCGATTATAATGACTAGAACAATTAGTTCACTGAACAATTCAATAATAATCAAGTACTTTTTCATAATGACGAAATTTTCAATAACATTTCGGCATAATTGCGGACTAAGTTGATCAATGGTGGGTCCAAAGGCTACACTCTTAATTTCAGAAAAGCCCCAGGATAGAAGTCCAATGGCGTCAAATCGCACGATCTTGGTAGCCAATTGACGTCGCCGCGGCGCGAGATAACACGACCATGAAACTTCGTCTGCAATAACTATATAGCAACAATGCAGCAAATAACAATTTCTATGCGTTGCTCGATCGTGTAAATCTCCATGACTAAATCTCAATACTTCCTGATGCCAGTTGTCAAAGATTAGTACTTAAAATAAAATGGCGGGCAATTCATAACGTCAGGTAATTTTGAGACACCCTTCACAGCACTGGTTTGAAGATGCGCACGCAGTTCTGGTAACGCCATCTGTTGGAATACAGCGATAACTTATTCAACGTCCTGATGGGTTTGGTAAATTCTTGGGAGATATGTACGAGAGCCATAACTGTCGGAATAATGAGGGGAGCTGAAGCGGAATCCACGTGGCGAACGGGGAAATACAGGGACGTGCGGAAAGAGTGCATATCGTTTATGTGCGCGTACGAGGGGAAAGTCGTGTGCACCGGAGGGTGTAGAACACGAGGAAAGCAAAGAGAGAGAGAGCGAGAGAGAGAGGGGAGAGAGAGAGAGAGCGAGAGAGAGAGAGAGAGAGAGAGAGGGAGAGAGAGAGAGCAGCGGTAAGGGAAGAGGGAGAGCGAAGAGAGAGAGGAAAAGCTTGGAAAGAGGTGTAATAAGGGTACGCAGCTAGAATTTGATGGTGAGCTAGGTCGCTCGAGGGGTTGAACAGGGGTAGTTTGGATCGATCCTAGCCACCACCACGGCCAGTCTTCTGTCCGGGTCGGTACTTTACTCGGTGAACTCCACAACGTCCTTAAGGTGATCGCACAGCATCGCACAACACTGTCCACCCCTCTGCCTCTCCTCCTTCTCTCGCCATCGCTCTACCCCCAGCCGGCGATACGTCGTTACAGGCAACAATGGGATATTCCGTATAGAACGATTTTTCCCGAAGAATCCCTGTTCATCCTAACACGAATAAACGACTTCCTTCAGGGAAAAAAATCTTCTCGTTTTTCAAGCTCTTCTTTATCTTTTTTTTTTTTTTTGACAGCTTCTGCAAAATGTTCTGCAAAATGGTCATGGGCGCTTCTAAAGACGTTTTTTGAAAATCGGTCCAAGCGATCCCTACATCTCGGAGATAAAAAAATACTTGAATTATTTGATTCATTCCTCCAATTTATATTCGTGTGGCATTTGAAAAGAATATTGCGACAATCATCAGCGATCGCAATTCTTTTGTGACATTTTGTCACATCGTGATTTACTGAAATGCTGATAATAAGCCTTGGGGGAAAAAAATTGCCTCCGTTGACTCAACCCTTTCATTCGCCGTGTACTTTTTTTCTCTCGCTAGGCAGGAATTAGTGCTGCGAGACACGCGAGCGTGTTGTTCAGCTGTTATATTCGCGTTACTTTTATTTCCCTCGTGTAAAGAAAGGGAGAAACAGACAGAGAGTGACACAGGGAGCCAAGGGAGAGAGAGAGAGAGAAAGAGCAAGAGAGAGTGACAGGAGTAGAGGGGAAGGGACAGAAAGGCACACCCCCTTAATGTCTTAAGGGGTGTGCCGAGCCGACCTCATGCTCCAGATTGTTCCCGCTGTACAGTGATACAGTTCCAATCTTGCACATAGTAATACAGGAAAAAATTAAGGGCTGCGATGCGCAAACGCACAGTCATTTATCACTGTACACATGGAGCTTTAAAGCACTTGCTATTTTTAACCTCACAAATTGTTTCAAATTCGCCCCCAATCAGAGGAATTACAAATCAAAAAATTTAACGATGCTTTTTTTAACATTCAAATTAAATCCATCCATCAGTCAAATTAAATTCATCCATAATTGAGCGACGCAGGTGCAATATTTTTTTTTCTCCTTTGAAGGTTGAAATCTTTTGGAATAAAAAAGTAATGCTTTTTTTTTAATCACTAATTCCTCACTGTACGCTCGTTTCTCGATTTTTTGTCGAATATTATTTTTTTCTCTTGAGATTTTTCAACGGTATCTTACCCGTTACGGATAAAATGAAAAAAAAAAATCGAGAAAAGGTAGCGAAGAACAAAACACGGAAAGGGATTAATATATATAATCGAAGCATCTACTCGTTCTTGTACAATTGAATCAACGCTGTAATTTCATACAATGAAATCCAGTCTCTTAAGGGGAGTAAGCTTATTCCTTTTCGCGGAAAGTGCCGAGGGATTTTCCTCTTGTTTTCAATTAAACCCGAACCGTGAGCCAAGATGAGAATGAAGAGAGGCATAGAGCAAGCGAGAAATGCGTTTCGAATAATTAAGAACTTCTTCTTGTTAGATATGCATGTAACGTTGGATGAGAGTTACTCCGACCCTGTACTCTCCAAGGCATAAAAAATTAATGGTTTTCCAGCAAGAGTATTATTTTTCCCACTCCAAAATATACCCAGCATATTTTTTACCGTTTGCACAAAGCGGTTCGTTTTTACGAGTAATTTATGATCTGTCATGCGACATCGAATCACCAATTTTCGCGAATAAGTATTTTTTTGTTGGCCGAATCGCTGAATAAAAGTGGAGCTGTTCGAAACTTGAAATTGCGGAACGTGCACGAATCATTTGTAGATTCATGCATTATGGATTATTCGATTGCTCAGTGTCCATGAATAGCCCGAGCGATTTAAATTATGCGCTTGCAAATTGCCAACATAAAACTAGAATAATACGTAACTAGTGCGGAAGTATAGATAAATGGAGAGAGAAGACAGAGAGGGGGAACTGTCATAATGCACAACTAGTGGGAGCGATAAATGGAGGAAGCGAGAAACGTGCATACGGGATGTCCCATTTAAATCGACCCACTCGAATATCCTAAAAACTGTTGACGTCACCACAAGACGTTTCCGACATATCTGTTGCAATTTTCTTCTGCATGAACCGCCCAGAGAATGTACGAAGGAGAACTTTGTTTTTTGGCATTGAAAATACTTTAAAAACTATATACGTTTGTTAGGGTAGGCTGGGTATGGGAGCCTAAGTTAGCTGAATGTCACACGAAACTAACGCTACCCCCACTCCACTGCCACTGTGTTGCAGGAGAGTGGGGGTAGCTGCCACACGCCGAACGCCTGTGATTGGTTGAGAAATGCCCTCCCTTCACCCAATTCTAATCTTGTTTTTAATTTTTTAAATACTGATCAAATTATACTACAAATATACTGTAAAAATTATGTAACAATTATTATACAAGCAGACCCAAACGAATCCAAACAAACCCAGTTAAAAATACCAGTGTTTCCACACTCTTTGAAAAATAATAAAAACCAATTCATATTTAGATGTCTTTTATTACCCGAAAAGTCTGATTACGTTTGCAACTCCATGAAAATGTTGCCATGAAAATGCCATGATATTGCACGATAGTCGCACTCTGTGTAATATATGTGGATTTTTTAATGAAAAAATATGTTGGCATCAACAGTTTCCAAGATTGGATCGATGCGAATGGAAGCGCCTGTATACGTATGCAAGGTACGCGCGACCTCGAACGCACGTTAACGCGTTCGTGAGTGGTATGTAGTAGAGCCAGAAATAGGAAGTTATAGTAGAACCGAGTCCTGCCGGGTAACGGTAGAAATAGTGAAAGACCTCGTTCTGTATACGAGGGCCCTCGGCAAGGCCAACAGGAATACGGAAGGCTCTCTACGCTGGGTGCAACAGGTTCTCTACTTCCCAGGGCTTCTTTACCACCGCACTGACTCTTCAACTCTATCTCATTTTCTTCATATGGAGATGGCACTCTTTCCCTTTCTCTTATTCTGCCGCCCGTTATCCCTTTTTCCTCCGTTTCCCTTTTCTCGGTCTCTCTTTCTCTCCCTCGCTCTCTTTCTCTTTCTCTTTCTCTCTCTGGAGCCCCATAGCCTGGAGCATCAGCTGCGGAATGAGCGGGCCAGCGCTAGAGAAGCAACTTCTCAGCACAGACCATTATAACACGTTTAGTGGGCCCTCATTCCGCCGCTCCATACCGATTTTCCAGCTTCCCTTTATCGCGAAATGTTGGCTAATTTGGAGTTATCGCAGAACGTACACTGCATCCTCGTTACGTTTGAGGAGTAAGGTAAACGACTGATGCATAAAAATGGCGGGAGCCGAAATCTAGAGCAGGCGTGCAGGATATACGTATTGTTATGCATGCTTTCCCTGCTGGGAATTATTCTCAGAGATTCCTTGAAAATGAAGGCGACGGATGAGTTCGGATAACGAGGCCCCGGGAGAGGCAAAAAGGTGCAACAGGTAAGTTGCTCTGGACGCAACGGGGATGATGCAACCTGACCTCGTCTTCCATCGGATCATTGATTTTGCGTCATTGAAACGTCATTCGAGACTACCCGATCAGGACGATGATGGCAACCCAATTACAATGACGCTAATGCCTCGGAGCGGAAAAATGGACGACAAGAGTCCGGAGTTTCGGAAAATACGGACGTTGTTCTTTTGTTTTTTACTTCTTTCCTACCAGCCCTTCCTGGACTCGCCCTCGTGCATTGATTATTCATCAGTGCGTGTACGGCTCTGAGTTCCAATTTTATTTCGCTCTCCTGCGTACTTCGGTATTTATCGTCGCATGCCTGCGATTCTAATTGAATAACTACAGCGTTCAATTTCACTAATTGCTTCGAATACCTTAGCCTTCGATAAATATGTGCACATGAGACAGAAGACTTTCTCTTCATTCATTATCGGGTCATCGAATCACGCGAGGTTCGTTTTTCGAGCAGAGTAACCGAGCAACGAGTGCGTTTGGAGAAAAGCCCAACGAAGGGGAGAGAGTGCAGAAAAAAAGAGACAGGAAAAGGGAGCGAAGGGTGCGCCGTCGGCTCCCTTGAAATCTATTTGTATCGTCGGGAAGGCAAAAATCTATATGGCGTCGATATACCACCACGATGTCATATACTACACAGCATACACGTGACTCTCCGTTCGTGCGTTATTTGCACCGACACTGACGAAACACACCGAGAGTTGCGGCGATACCTCCGAGGCTTAGTTGAAAGCTCCGTAGACGACGAAACGCCACAGGTGTTTTTATTCACCGCCCCTACATCAGAGAAAAGCCACGACATCGCTGCGACCATCGATACCGCCGTACGTATTCACCTTTCGCCTAACAGTGTTACGTTCCGTCCGAAAACCTCAAGCGCAACTTCTAGACTCGGTTACGTAGTCCAGGCAATAAGCATGGAAGTAAGCACTTTTCAGATAAAAATACGCAAAATTGATCTAAGGGTAATTGGATGTCACTGAATCGAATGGCGATAATAATTTTGCAATTAACCCCCGAGGAAGTGATTAAAAATGTTGAAAAATGTATGAATCGGAACCTAATAATGTTATCGAAAAATATGTTAAATGAAAGTTGTTCGGGATATAAAAGTAAGTAAAAAAGTATTGAACGTTCATCTTTGTATTCTCAAAAATAAAGGAGAAAAAAACGAAAAACAATTTAATCGGAGGACGAAAACCTCGAAGTTTCAATTTATTTTAAATACCAAATTCGTATATATCTTAGGTGTTTTTGTTACGTATTGCTTTAGTAAGAGTTTATCTGACTATCTAGGGATTTTTGAAATTTTTATTTATTGTATAAATATTGAAAAATGACGACTGAACATTGACAAAATTACTAGTTGAGGATCACGGGCAGTAGGAGACGCACTATATGGCTATGCCGTTCGCACTCATAGGAGGTTCTTTTTATCGTTCCGCCACGCATGCGCGCAACGCGCTCCAACGAGTATCTTCCGTCCCTTTACACTCCCAGTGGTACTTCGGCTGCAAAGCGATTTTGTCTTGCAGACAAATTTTCATTCGTCCTTTTCTCCCTCATTTTTGAATATACGAACACGAACGTTCAATACTTTTTTAGGTACTTTTATGTTCTAAACAGCTTTTGTTTGACATATTTTTCGATAAAATGGTTAGATTCCGAATTAAACGGTTTTTAAACATTTTTAAACATTTTCTCGGAGGTTAATGGCAAAATTATTATCGTCATTCCATTCAGCGTCATCCAATTACACTTAGATCAATTTTGCGTATTTATATCTAAAAAGTGCTAACTTTCGAAATTTTCCTGAACAAACGGGCCAACCGGGCGAAAGAATTTAAAAAATTCCGAGCATCCAACAACTCTAGTTAAATAATTCAATAACGGGCAAGAAAACAGCATCCCGCGTCTGAGCACACGCGGACACTTTCCACTTGGAAATTACCTCAGCATACTTCAAGAACGCCACGGAGGCCTAAATATTTCACGAGTTAATTTAGCCAAGCGCAGACACGATCCTGAAAATATTTAACGCTTCAAACGAGCAGGAAGCATTCCCGCCGAATAACGCACTGAATTATTCGCGTCGATAAAACTTGGAATGCCTGGCATTTCCAGACACACACGTGAGTCATTCGAGTTTAAATTAGCCACCTGTTGCTCGACACCCTTTTTAACACCCTAGGACGAAAAACGATCGGTAAAATTTTTGTTCTGGGGATGGGAAATCCTATCGATGAGTTCGATACTTCGATGTGTCAAATAGTGGACCCGAAGAAACCAAAACGACGTGAACGTTCATTAATACTCCATTTTTACTTATCGTGGAGAGTAATCAACGGCACGTTTGCATGATGGGTTCAAAAATGGTTAGTCCCTTTCCATTAAATTGTAGAGAAAAAATCTCCACGTTGACCAAAAAGAGAAAGTATAGGTCGAGCCAATGTCGTATAATCCAATAAAACCGCGATCGGTTTTTTTCAGCATCACAAAGGTTAACGAAGTTGGGAGATTCGCGAGAATTTTTTGGTGCCCTTTTGAACGCAGAGTACGCAGAGATAGCTATTTCGTCGAGAAGAGAAAACGGCAAGCGGGGGCAGAGATTGGAGTGTCCAATAACGAGGCACGAATCACTCGGTAAGCGGAAACCCGGATGGACCTTTTCGTTCGGTTCTACGCAACGTTTTTTTCTCTCCGTTCCCTGCCTCTGAAATTCCATGAAGTTGGGTTGTTCCCCGGAGATTGCGTATTTTAACTGGACGAGGTAGAAAATAAAAAATCGGAAGAAAAATATCGATTAAAAAAAGGATTAAACAAATGAGGGTTTATGGAGGTAAGATCATTACTACGAATCCAACTTTCGGATTAGAAATTCTTATATGATTTTGACGAATACTTTATGCGCCTATTGGCAAAATTTGAGCTATTTTGGCCGTTTAGTTTTTTCGCAATAAAACTGCGAAGTCGAACATTTTGTGTTACCGAAGCACGTCGTCTTATGGAGACGGTCAACCGGAAGTGCGGTGATCGTGGTTTTTCTGCTCACGTATCTAACTAAACCCGTTGAAAAACTGAAATTCGGTAGATTAGATATAATAGATATTGTAAAAAATAAGAAAATCAATCTTCACCGTGTAGTTAAAGCACTACGTTACAAGAAAGTTTCAATTTCCGGTTGAAAATGGTCAGAACGGCGAAGTAGCACCCACAGACTTACCAAAGTCGCGAGTAACAGCTTATGCGTTTGGCGAAAATAACCCGGCTTCATTTGAAATTAATTTGAATAGAAGCCGCCACAAAATATGCAAACAACAATTTATGGAGTTTTATCATTTATCACATATCAATAATATGTATAATTATATTCTGCCTATCGTGTTAATTCCGCTGCGGTAATTCAAGCTTATTTTAATAGGTTTCCGGCTAATTTTTTTTTGTCTTTTTAGTCCGTTTTTATGGTGGATATGTTAATATTATTATTACGAAGATTACTACCGAGTCGTTGACAATCTAATTTTTTATTTGTTAATGTGCAATAAATTCATCATTTACCACAAAATTTGGCACACTATAATCGATAATACAAATAATCAACATAAGTAAACATCAATCAGAGCAGCTGTGGGTAAAATAAATTTAGACTCTTTTTTGACCCCGTGGTCATCGTACCTCCTTAAAGGAAATAATTTAGAGTATTTGCGGAGCTGGCGAACAAAAACGGCTCTGTCAAAACTACGTCAAATTTTTTGAATTTTATTTTTCCTTTTTTTAACACTTCGACTGTACACTGGTTTATTTTGACCCCATTTTTTTTCAATTGACTGTATCGCAATACGGGGTAATCTATTCGGTCGCAGTGCGGCGCTCGAATGTTCCCCCACTCCTACTCTATAGGTGAACACTCGGCCCCCATCCTACATCCTGGCCGAGTACTGAGGACAGCTGTCGGGCCTGGGGTCAAATCGACCCCATTTATGCAGCAGTGCGGTGAAAGAGAAAACATTTTTTTGTGAAATTTGGAGTTTTATTACAACATGTAAGTGAGTTACGATAGAAAATGCTCATAGATATTTTTTATACGTACTATAATAAATTATGCATGTAGAATGCCGATCATCAATCTAAAAGCAGGTGTCCGTTATGCAGGAGGGCTATGTGCAACGAGCATCAAATCTATGAATGCGTCGATTGCGGTAAATGTAAATAATAAGTCATTGATCCAAAAAAATGCGGCAAGTATACGTTTTCAACAATTAATCCGCCGTAGGAGTTGGTTTTTTCCATTTTTTGGTATCCCGAAAATGCTTAAATTCAAACCCCCGAATAAATATACTTTTTGTAAGGACGATCGACGCTGTCTTTGTTTTTTTTATCTCCGAACCTTCTTTAAAACCCTCGGACTTTTTTTATATTTTGAAATAAAAATATGATCTTTTTCGTGCAAGTGACGTATTTTTCAACGCAACTCCCACTTTGAACAAATGTTTGGACAGTTTATATTTGTTTTTTTTTAAATTAATTTTGGGCCACAAAGTAAGGATCGTTGAGTACAAAAAACGCCTGTACAAAACCAAAAAATGCAAATTTACCTAAATACAACGATCTGGAAAACGTGTGGGGCGGATCGACCCCATGTGCAGTAGAAGGGTTGAGCACGCAATTATTAGCTCTCGAAACATTTTTAATCAAATCCGGCCCTAAACACCTCAGAATTTGTCAAAACCGTCTTTTCAAGCGAAAAAGAAGTTTTCAGGCACAAGAAAATAAAATAAGAAAATAAAAAAAACTCAGCGTGGTATGGGCCAGTTCGGTGTTGTTCGCCAGCTCCTCATTTATTCTCAAAGCAAAGAATGAAAAGCAGCAAAAAAGCGAAGTTCAATAGTTTCGTTATTTCAAGAGTAATATCACTGAAGAAATCGAGCATTGTTTTTATACTTCTCGGAATGTTTTGTATTTTATAGAGTTCTTTCATAAACCGACTGAATTGGGATTGAAGGAGGTAGAAAAAATTGGCTCTGTTCCAAGACATGAGAAAACGCGAAGACCAGAGAGAGAAAGAGAGAGAAAAGAGGAAACAGAATACAGAGAGCGAGAATGAGCTGCCCGGGTCTGACCATTCGGGCAATAACTACTAAAACGCTCGACAAAGTTCCCCGGTATTTCGTGTCCGATGTAATGGGCTCGAGAACGCTTCGTTAAATAGTTCGCAAACAGTTTTATTGCCTGAATAATGAATTTGAAAATGGCCCACCTGAACAAGGGAAGCCTTCGGGGCGTACAACAAAAACGGGTTAAAACTCAACGGGCACTTCTCATAAAGGTCTCGACGCGATCGTACCGGCGCCAATAAATTAGTGCCATGTTCATACAGATCAATTTTCCATAGATTTTTATTCCGCGTAAACAACGCCTTCTCTATTAACTCATGTACTGTTGGCATTAATTATTTGGTTCCCAGCTCCCTCGGGATCGCCGCGCCTCTCATCTCGAGTTCACTAATTACGAACACGACAAACCATTTCCGTATTGCGAAAGGGCCGCGAGAAAAAATTTACGAGCTGAATGTTTCTAGAATATTACTATCAAGGACATTGAAAATTCATTCCAGAATTTTACGGGACTCCGAAAACCCAGGTTCTTTCTAAAAAAAGGAATTCCACATATTTTGGTCCTTTTTTTTTACTTAAATGACCACGTGAAATTATTCGACATAAACAAAGTTGCACAGATTTTGTCCTGTGAAAAAAGCGGGTATGAAAAAGTGCGGCGATTGTAAAATAGCGATGCGTTTTTTTTTTCGATCCGCGATATGAAACTTCCCGTTGTATCGAATGCCCAGAATACCAACGAGGATAATAAAATTGAAGAATATCGCGAAACGAGAAAATATGGTAGAAAATAAAATAAAAAAAGGCAGATAGCGCAATAAAAACGAACTGCAAAATTATGTTTTTCGAAAAACCCAATGTAACGGTAGTCCGAAAAATAACCCCCGTGTTTCTCGTACAAATTTATATTTTTTTCACGAGCGAGGAACTCTCGGAAAATACTTGCTCCGGACACGTAAAAAAATTTATTTTCCCATCTACACGGTGTATTGACAAAAAAAATGATCTCGTAAACGGAGAGCAAAGCAATGTAAAAAATAAAAACAAATTCGCAGTACTCTTAGGGGTGCCGTTTTTACTGTTATTTCTTAAAAAATAACGAATATGAATATTTAAGGGAAGAAATGGAGGATCGTGGATAATTTGGGGATGCGAGAGTGCGTTCGGAGATATTCCAGCGAAATTCGTAAATGTTCGTTATTCGGTGGATGCGACTCGTCGATTCGACGGGGTTTATAGTGATGGCAGCTATCGCGGTCGATGTTGCTGTTCACCGAAAAATATTCATGAGTTTCGAATTTCGCATACCGGGGAGAAGGAGCGAGAAAAACACCAGTGGCGATATTACACGCCTTGGGCTAACGCACACATATATTTCGACTGTACGGCCCAGACTCTTTTTTTTACTGTTATATTTTTCTCCCCCTACGTACACAAGCCCTGCACGGTGTGTTCTATATTGAGGGTTTCATCGTTGAAAACCTTCCCCTCTCCCTTTCTCGATATAATGTAGCGTGGATATGGTTCGATGGCGAAGGGAGGAGTAGCGAGAGACACGGCGATGCGTGAAATCTATATCTATACGTGGATACCCCATTTGGAAGAGAATCATTGATACGGCAATAACGGCAGTAATCGATAGGAACCAAATTGCATTTGATTCAAATAACTTTATACTTGAATTACCATGTCTCGTTCGTTATTCTCGATTAGCCTACTAATTCCCATTTTCCTTCGTACCGTCAATACTAAAATGCTAAACCAAACTTTTTGAATCAAGGCAATTACTTTTACCAGGTAAACTTATTTTCGAATAAATGTTGCACTTCAATAGTACTATTCAAAATGAATAATCCCAGGGGAATCGAGAAACGGCTAGATTGCAAAAAAATCTGGAACATATATTTGCCTTTCAAACAAATACGGATCTCGTGTTTAAAAAAATAAAAATCCTACTCTGGAAAAATAACAAAATAACGAATAACAAAAATAACAGAAATAACAAAAAATAACATATTTTAGTAATTTTGTTATAGATATGATAACGTTGTAGTTTCGATAGAAAATTTCTTCCGAACTAGATATTGAACCTCAATATTTCTGATTGCACATATTGCTTTTAAAAATTAATATACCAATCACGAGGCAATTGAAAAACATGGCACGATTAGAAAAAAATTGAAACGAACATTTGCTTTTCCTCCAAACAATAATAATTCCGTATTTTTTAAAATAAAATACTACTCTCAGAAATTGAGGAAGCGTGCCCTGTTCTAATTAAAATATAATGGAATTCTAATTATTTAGTATTAAAAAAGATGCCAGCTGTACTTTTAAATTAGTGTTGTGGAAACAAATATAAAATACAAATTCATTTAAAAAATTCAAAGAAGGAACAAAGATAGGTTAACGAAAAGTATTGAATGTTCCATACGAGACCAATTATCGTTAAACAGCTAGGAAAAAAAGGAAAAAAAATACATTTTTTTTCTTGTTCGTTATAAATCATGAGACGTGCAGAGGTGAGGTGCTACAGGTTCCAGGTGTGTTCTGCAGTTAGCAGGCAGTATTGATCCGTCCCCCTGTCTCTGCGTCTCTCTGTCTTTCTCTCTTTCTTTCTCACTCTTCGTGCATCTATGGGACCGATAGAATCGACTTTACCTACCACCAACCTTGAAAACACGTGACAATGACTCATTCATAGTTTCTTCGCTAATTTTTTTCATCATCGATCCATCCACGAAACAGCGAAAAAGGCTATTGATTGATATTGCATTTTTCTGGGGGCCTCATTGAAGAGTTTTCCACGGGCACATAATTCTTGGCATATGTGAAATGGAAGTTGGGCAAGTGCCCAACTATTGGCACTTTAACAGCCATATTATTGGTACTTCAAGGGCCCAATTATTGGCACTTTAAGAGCCCAATTATTGGCACTTCAAGGGCCCAATTATTGGCACTTTGAGTGCGCAATTATTGGGACTTTAAGGACCATTGTGTAGGTAGGAGAGAAGTGTCAATAATTGGTGGGATGACAAAACAAGGTCGCTTTACCCAATACAACGATGAACGTTTTTCCCAATTGAATTTTTCAAACCAGCGACAATTCGCAGAATATACATTAATTACTATAGTATGACAAGGGGCGAAATATGCAATTTTTTTTTTTTTTGACCGTGGTCCCACCTTTGTACGTACAATATATTTTCTTTTTGTTATTTTTTTCTCGGTTTCATGAAATTTTACCCTTTCGTGCGTGCATTTTCCCCTGACTTATTTCTACTACACGAAGGGGGAGAGGAAGCGTAGAAACACACTTTGCGAGGGGTCGCAATATCGTAACCGCGGGCTTCATCCCCGGCCTTTTTTTCCTTATCACCGAGCAGTGAAAGTCGTTACGTGCCGGAGCTTGCAACAACTGGTGCGTGTAGATGGGGATTGTATCGTTCCCGGTGCTATTTAACTCTCGGAAGGAACTCAAGCTGTGGCACTATGTGGGTGGGGAGAAAGAGAGAGAGAGAGAGAGAGAGAGAGAGAGAGAGAGAGAGAGAGAGAGAGAGAGGAAGAGGGAGCGAGACAGCCGACCGAATATTTTCGTAAATGTTTTTGATTGCAGGAAACGTTCACGGGCCAAGTGGCCCGGAAGGGACCAAGTCCCGGTCATCAAGAGCGAAATGATTGGAGCTGTACGCCCCCGCACGTGAACCAGAAAAAAAACACAAATATTCACCAAGAACGCCGCTTAATGAGCAGAAAAAAAAAGTCCCAGCCGGCTTCGTCGCAGATTTGGTATCGAAAGACATCATTTTGTCGACAAGATTTGGTATATCAAAGACGAGAGCTGCGCAAACGAATACACACGAAAAAAAAAATAAATCAAAATAAAAAAAGAAAGATCGAGTGACAAGCCTGCGGACAAAAGCGCTTGTCCCTCATTATTTTTCATCGCTTCCCAAAACAACCCCTGTACGATGAAAAGTACGTCGATAAAAAGCTTTCCTGCGGAGGGAGACATTTCCCCGCAACAAAAATGCCAAGGTCCAAATTTCGCCTGGGTGTACACACGTTCGGCAGGAAAATTGGTAAGATGAGATTTTTCGTGCTGGGGGAACTTGAGGGATGATGATTTTAAGAGCCACAGCTCGAATCGACAGTTCGCTGACTCAGCCTCGTTCTTTTTCCTTTTCAACGTCATTTCGGAATTCCATACCAGAAAGTGATTTTTCGTTACTTTCACTGCTCGTAATGTTCGACCAAAAAAACAATAATAATAACGTTCCACTCGATATTGTTATTCCTGTATGATTCGCCAAAAAAATCGTGAGAGAGCTCAAAGTTGGCGCGCATTTTTTTCTGCGTCATATAATAATACCGTTCGAAGGGTACAATGTTTCTTCGTCGAAGGCCGGGCTGTAAAAAATGGTCGTCTGACTTGTGTTTCCCGTCGAGTTCGTTTACGGAGCGAACGGATCGTGGCGGATGCTGGGAAGAGTTTGACAAAAAAAATGACTACCCGCACACATGTACGTAGATTGCTCTCGCGTAACACGCTCAGGGGAGTCCGCGGCGAGGCAACGTCGCGACTCCGTGGATTTACGAGGCAGAATCAACCGCCTCGATGATATATCGTTCACGATAAAACGCGGGTATACCGTAGCGCTTTGCTTGCGTATCGACTAATATAATTACCGAAGCAACAGGAGTACGTACGAGGCACGGAGTACGTGGCAAATATGACGTGAAACTTGCTACAAGACTCGTCACAATCTAAGACGCGAAACATTATTCGTTATTATTTTGTCTCGCAATTACCATCGTTTGGGGTTGTTCCCAATTAGGTTATTAATCAAATGACTTTCTTTTTTCATCGTATAGATCATGTGCGGTTTTTATAACGAAAGTATTTCTTTTTAATTTGAAAAAATGTTTATTTTATTCGGCACATGATCGATGAAAATATTCAATTGAAAAAAAAAAAATTATTCAATAACCTAATTTGTTTGGCTTTGTCATAGAAGGCTCTAGTAAAAGAAAAAATTTCAATGCATGAACAAGCACCCCTAGTTTGTACATTAAAAACAATATTCGAAAGAATGATTTGCATACAAAAAGATAGTGCGTAATTTTCTTTCTCCTTCTATTGAAATGATTAAAAACATTCAAGCGTACCAAACGAATCTAGGCGAAATCCCCCAAACCTCCGGATTAATTTTGTCCGCGAAGTGTCACAAAATGACCGTTCTCGGGTTGAGGGTTTAGCAACGTGCGCGGTGCACTCTGGATATATATCAGAGGATGAGTAACGAGGCCTCGGTATCTGGTTATCTCAACAACTCGTCGATTTCGGACGGAATAATATACCGCAATTATATTTCGTCATCGTCCCGCCTCCTCGCGGATACCTGTTGATACGAGGCATTCTCTGGCATTAGCATAACGGTATAATCAAATCTCGTTTCGTCCAATAATATCGAGTCTGCGGCAATTACTTCGGGTGCCCGTGCGGGCAAATTAATAGTGAATTCTCTTTCACGAACGAGGAAATGGCATCTGCATGAAATACTGCTTTGCATGACCTATTCGGACGGGCTCAACGAGATTCTGGCTGATTTTGTTTCACCTTTTCGTACATATTGAACAAAAAGAAACGTACACATTTTTTCTAGACTTTCATCTCCATTTTTTTTCAAGATTGATATTTTTTTCGTTTCTAAACTTTGTAGCATTTCTTCATCGCAATGTTTCCTCGGGTTTGATTATTTCCTTTACAAGCAACATCGTTTTGGTGTCCTCCTCCGATTTTGTTGAAACTTTTTTTATGTGGAAAAGTATCAAAAACTAAGAGACAGGTATATTTTGTATCGGCCGAAAAACGGTTTTAACGGGTGAAACGCACCCTCAAAAATGGGGATGTTTTTCGTTTTTCGTCGATAACGTTTTAACGCTACGAGATATAAAAAAATGTCAAATCGCAACAATGTTAATTTTTTCGTGTACTGTACATTGGAGATGAGAACGATAACGTTAGCGACGAAAAACGAAAAACACCCCTATTTTCGAGGGTGCGTTTCACACCTTAGAACCGTTTTCCGCCGATAAAAAAAAATACGCGTCTCTTAGTTTTTGATACTCTTCCACATGGAAAAGTTTCGACAAAATCAGGAGACGACACCAACGTGATGTTCCTTGTTAGAGATAATAATGAGCCATTCTCATTTCGAGGAGATATAAAGCAAAATAAACCCAAACAAACCCAAACAGGCGTAAACATTGTAGAGAGAAGAAAAGAAAAAGTGGGCGAGACGTATCGAGTGCGAGTGAAGCTTCGTATTGGCGAATGACTGCTTGGTCGGCAGCATTATTCGTCGAGGCTGTGAAAGTCGAAGTGACAAACGTGAGGAGAGCGCAAACCCGAGGAGGAGGAAGAGAATCGTTTTCAACGATAGCGCGTTTCCATTGTCGCGAACGCGACAGAAATTATTGATTGCTGCCTCATTACAGAACCACCCTCTTACAGAGCACTGTACTACATTCGTATACCGCGTGTCCCAAAAGTCCGCCTGTACATTTTCACCGTAAGCAGCGCTGACAATTTTCAAGCAAAATTCCACGTTCATTTTTCTATATACGTGCGATAAATTTTCGACAAAAGCAAGACGATTTTTCCATTATGCTGGAAAACATTCGAGGGTACTTGATGATTTCGAATAAAAAGCCGAATATTTATATGTGCGTGTGTGTGGCCACCCAATTGCAGCGCTTTGCAGCCGTAAACGACCTCAATGACCCTACAAATTTACGATATTTCATCGCAATAACGTGTCAATCGTGTAGGGCGTTTGATTGCCCCATTGAATCCTACTCGTTTTGGTTCGAGCACCATTATCAACGAATGTGCAGAGGTCGTATTCATCGAGAATTGTCGAAAGTACATGAAAACACTTTTTTGCCGTTTTACCAACGTAATTGTGCGCTTTCAACAGAATTGAGCGGAATTCGTAATCAGCAGGAAATTTCCCATCGGATATAACTATGAAGTGGTTTAAAGCCTTAGGCCACAGTAACGGGTATAAAATCATGTGTCAATTTAACAATTTTTTTCGTGTAAAAAAGTGATTCACTCATAAAATTAATATTATATTAATAAATATAATGTACATAAACTGCCCATAAAATGAAAAGTTTTCGATTAATCAGAAATTCCGTTCGTACTTCTCTGCGAAATGGAATTAGGAACATAACTTGTTAATTTGAAGTAAATCGAGTGAAAATTGTTGAAGTTATTTGTCATACCAATTGGAAAAAAACTGTTTCGAGAAGTTTCGAGTAGTCGGCCATTTTGTATATCGAAAAAAAAAGATATATTTTTCAACAGCTTAATATTCATACTAAATAGATGAGTAATTAATTTTATGAGAATCACTTTTTCATACGAAAAAAAATGTTAAATTCGCACATGATTTTATACCCGTTAAGGCCTAAGGCCTTAAAAGTAAAAAAGAATTTTTCGACCCTTTTGGCCACTTTTCCGGAATCACCAAAATCGAGAAATTTAAAGCAGCCACAGACTTCGATCCTATTTGAGTAACGAAGATTCAATGAGAGAGTTTGGAAAAGGATTTTCATATACTAAAGGGATGCCGTTGGATTCATCCCGATTGCTCAATGACTTCTCGCGAAAAGTGTACTTGAAAATGGCCGCGAGAGAAGCAACGGACGTATAGAAATGTTTATGGAAAGATTGGCCAAGATCGATGGTCCGTCTTTGAAATTCTGCCAAAAATCGAAAACATGGAAGGAGCTCGATGAATGAAACGGTATTTCAAAGGAGTAACGATTACGAAGAGAATAAGCACAAAGTAAAGTTCTCAATCAAAACAGAAATGTAATGAGCGACGATTAGATGAAGAGACTTGTTCTCGGCCGAGGTGAAAAAAAAATCAGAACCTAAATGATCTTTTTAAAACTTCACGTCGATGTACTTTCACCCCCTGAATGCGAATTCGCCCTTTATTTCCCTCAAAACTCTCAAATTCCTTCCAAAATCGTTGACTTTCCACGAGACCGCGTTTTCCCGCCGTAATAATGAGCTTTCGCCACAAGCTCCGCGATAGGATATATTAAAATGCAACATCGGGCTGAAAACAAAATCCGACCCTTTTGGCCCTTTTTTTTCATCGTTCGGGGGTCCCTGCGTAACGCGTGAGATTGTCGTTGACAGGAGAGAAATGGAAGGAAAGGACTGCGGAAAAATAAAAGAGAATACAATGATAATGGAGGAAGAGCTCTTCGCCTCTCAATTGAAGCATGTCACGGTAGTTATTCGTTGGACCACCGGAGAGACTGAGGATTGGCAATAGTGGGACGCAGTGGGCTGCTGAGAACGATATGCGTTGGTTGGGAAATCTTGGAGAAACGAACGCGCCTCGATAAGATCCGGGTAAAGTTCCATCGTGCACGTCTTAACAAAGGGAACGATACTGTATATGATGGCGAGCCAGAATTGTTAGGGCTGCGCGCCGAGAAACGCGAAGCTTCCGGCCTAGTTTTCAGACACCATTACGCCTCTGCCTCTTATTTCTACTATTTCCCTCAACCGTTCCCTTTTTACACTTGATTCCATACAAACAGGCCCGTAGGTATTATTTTTCGCGTCCATGATGATATAGAGATATATACAGGGTGTCTTGTAACGAATGGACAATCCTGCAACTGTCGATAGGTCGGATCATGTCCTACTATACCTCGCAATTTCAGTTCAGCAAAAGTCACATGGTTTTCGAGATTTTGAGCTTTACGTTATTTATCGAAAAAAAAAATATCTGCTTTTGGTTTTTTGCATGCCATTTTTACAAATGATATACATCGACAATAACTAAGCAATTTATTCTTTCTTCTCACTTTAGACGCTAAAAAGGCTATTTTCATGATTTTTTTATAGGTTTATATTATACATATTGATACAAAAGTTGTTACACTTAATAAATACACTTTCGAAATACATAAACAAATTTTTTTTAGTATATTTATGTAATAATATAATTATGTAATAAAATTATGTAATTTTTGGACGGCGTGTTGATAAAATCTTCGGAACTACTGAACCGATCCTTATGACATTTTAACCACATATTCTTTAAACTGTAGCTATAGCGCATATAGGGGATTTTTTTAAATTTTAATATCTACTATTTTTTTTAAACGTCAGACTTTTACTAAACTGAAATTCCAGCATATATTAGGACATGATCTGACCTATCGACAGTTGCAGGATTATCCATTCATTGCAGGACACCCTGTACAGTATCAGAATTGTGGACGAGACGGCTAATACATATATATGTGTTATTATTTCATTTGATCGAATAATACAAATTTAAAAGAAACTTTTACATGTATTTCTTTATATCTACCATTTTATACATTTGAAAAAATACTGTTTTTTTTAACTTCATTTAAATTTGCATTTCGTTTATATTTAGTTTTGAGTTTAATTAAAAAATTCCTTCGCTTATACGTGTTGGCAAACGCGCCAAAATTCCACCGAGCAATATAAGAACAAGCATTGGCTCACAGTTGCGCTGCATTCAATTTCCAGGATTGCGAGAGCTTTTGTTATTTGCGACTAATCGACGCGTGCCCAATTATCCCCGTAATCAATAGAATTTATTGAACCTCGATTGTAACTATGAGCTCTGTAATTGAACGTAATACGTAGTTTAATTACACGGTTAATTACGACTCGTCATAGATGTCGGGAGCAGCTGAGACGACGCGTTTCTGTCCTTGTACAAAGAAAAAATTAATCGATATCATTTTGCAATGACCCACGAGTTGTTGGAATGCTGGAAGCTGAAGAAAAATTATGGCGAACGATAATGAAAACAATTACTCGAAAAAATGACGAAGCAAATGGCCATGAGAGAAACAAATACCGAACATTAACTGCTTTTGTCTACGTTTTTATCATCGATTTTTTTTTTTTATTCGGCCAAGCGATTCACGACTTATCGTCAAACTACGTCAAACTACATAAATCTGCGTCAAACGCCAGACGCAGCCTTATAAATCGTTTTTTCCCCAAACCAAAAAGAAAAGTTCCGTTACGTCGTTTACGACACACTTTACTCGAAACACGCGGAGTGTATTTGCTCGAGATTTGGTCAACGAATAATAATAAAAATTCGCGAGAAATTCACGTGAGTTTAACTCGCAGTCGTTCGCCGATACTCGTGCCCGAACGCGGCGAAAAAAACGAGCAAAAACCAAGCGGATAAATAAATGAAAAAAAAAAACCTACGAGATTCGCAGTTAGGAAACTCGCGAGGATAGAAAGTTAAACAGAAGTATTCCAGCGTTGATTAACCGTGTAGTGTCCTAGTCGACTCTAGCAGATATAACGAGATTACCGAAAGCGCCTGCGAGTGTGTGGCTCTCAATGTGTACGAGGGTACGGATGATTTAAACTCGCGAAAAGAGATCCGCGCGGTTGTGCCCGCTGCTTTGCCGCATAATTCAAAGTTCCAGCGCACGTTGACGCGCTAACCCTCTTTAATTTGCGAAATCCGTCGTGAATACCTCTGCCAACTGGTGAGACGGAAGAGAAAGAGATGGAGGGAGGGGGGAGAGATAGAGATGGAGGGAAGGGGTGGGGAGAGAGAGAGAGAGAGAGAGAGAGAGAGAGAGAGAGAGAGAGAGAGAGAGAGAGAGAGAGAGAGAGAGCACCGCCGAACCTCTGCCTCAACAATGATCTCCCAAAATTACAGATTCTACGCCATATCCCCGAGCCCTGGGAGACGGGAAGACGCGAAGAATGGTGACGTGAGAAACGTGAGATGAAATTTCGAAACTTTCCAACTTCTGAAACTCGAACCATCGTAGCAATGCTATAAACCCAAACACTTTCATTCGGATGTTGAATAAGTTCTCGCTGTCTTTTCGTGAAAGTTAATGCTTCATTTTGAAAAATCATCCCTAATGCTTCCGAACGTTTGG
The DNA here is from genome assembly GCA_951751655.1 of Ophion costatus. NCBI lineage: Eukaryota > Metazoa > Arthropoda > Insecta > Hymenoptera > Ichneumonidae > Ophion > Ophion costatus. The sequence goes on from OX632367.1 coordinate 13,814,920, forward strand.
AAACTGTGCGATCAACTCCTAATGATTCTGCAAGTTCAGCTGGCGTCTGACATGAGTCTTCGTGAAGTAATGCCTATTTTGACACATCGGAATCATTACTTTTGAAGCGTCCAAACCCGTTGTTTCCGACAGAGCATGGTCGCCTCAAGGGGTCGTTTTACTTGAGACGCTAAAGAAGCCTTTTTTCTTGAATTTTTGATAGGTTTATATTATAAAAAAAATTATGGTCGATAAAACGAATCTTTTTTCAAACTCGCCTCTGTAATTCTTTGTTTCATTATTGTTTTATTTTCCTCCGTACTTGACTGCCGAAACTAATATAATTAACGTAAATGATTCACTCTTAGTTCCAGGAATCAATTTACGTCAGTTCTACGGCGTGCCGCGGAGAGGGTTGCCCGAAAAACCAGTAATGCTATAGCGACACGTGCACCGCCATTTTTTATCCTTTTAACAAATAAATTTTTTTCTGCATACTCTGATATATACCTAATAAAGCTTAAAAGTTCTTTCGACCATATATTTTGTTCCTTTCTTTAAAAAAAAACCAAAGAAAACGTTCGAAAATAGGCAGTTCCAGGGGTGTCTTCCCTTAAACTACACGCACGCAGTTCTGGTAACGGCATCCGTTGGAAAACAGCGATAACTTATTCAACGTCCAAATATAATGAATTATAAGTGTTCAATATGTCGATTGTTTGAGGGGAAACCTTCACCGGAATAAATTGAAAATTCTTCAATTCCTATATACCAAATGATTTTTTTTTCTTCGTATCATCGCACACCCTCTTGTACCGAAACGTTCGAGGGATTTTTGAGGCGTGTGATCGGCCCGTGAAATATAATGATGGAAAAACCATATCGAGGTTTCCACACGTTCAGCCCCGTCTTTTTCGTACCTCGACTTTGTTTCAAACGCGCATGCGTGTGTGTGTGTGTGTATGTGTAGAGCTTGCGCGCCTACACCTTATTTATAAACTTGGAGTTACACGCTACATTAAGTCTCTCTCCTTTCCGGGTGATCCTTAACCTATACCTGTGTATATTTTTATTTATACACGGGGCGTTCCGTGCCGATCCGAAATTGCCATATCACACGGTGCTCTCGGTTAGGGGAACCTTGAAAATAGCGAGTTTCATCGGATTGATGTTTCGTTTTCGTTGTGACCGCAGGAAAAAGGGCAGTGCGATACTGCCCTTGGCGTTGGTGAATTTTTCATGGGGTGGCGGGTTCATCTGGGCATACGTTTGAAGCGCCAGGTGAACCGGGCACAGACACACGTATATATGTATCAAGACCGGTTACCGGGCGGTCTGCCGAGAGCTTTTCCAACCTCGCCTGCGCACACACCATCGACCACCACACAATATCCCCTGACTATGATCGCTCCTCCGCGCGCTCGCGACGAGCTCCATCCGGCCGTATTTAATTTGTCCTCGACGCGCGCGCGTTCCGGTATAATGCGAAAGTTCGATACGTTAACGACTATGTTTATTTTACGAGAGGCGCGTGTTGGATTTATTTTTATTTCGCCATACCGCGGCATTCGTCATTGGACGAGATTTCATTTAATCAAATAATCGCGTCGTTTGTATTATTTCAAATTTTTTTTCATCAACGTTGCGACGTTTTGAGAGCGGGCCAATACTCGGATGGGTGACCGCCTAGCAGGTGTACTTTAGTACTTTAGTGAATCTCGCTTGCACGTATTCCGTCAAATGTTCGCGCTTTTTTAGCTTTCATGGAAGGAGAAATCGGGCGAAAAGGACTTGGACCTTGGCGGTGGTATTTTTGTATTATATTATTCGGTATTATTCGGTATTGTACGAGTAGAACTCCATCACTCGGGGATTCGTTTTTCTGTCATTTCCTCGACGAGCAAGCGATGCGCTCGTTTCATGCTAATCCAAATATGTTGCTCTAATCCGGGCAAGCGTCAAAGATGCAAGAGGAAGTCTCGCTCGTTCCGGCTTTCGCAAAGTACACTCCAAGAGCACACGCTATAATACATGTAGATACACCACCGGTAGAGAGATCGCGGATTATCGACTACCAACCACTTGTGAAAACAAAGTTCCTAAATACATTTTTTCAAACTCTCGTGTACTTCATTTTACTTCTACCCAATCTTTTTTTTCCCTCTAGATACCTTTTTTTAAACTCCATACTTCTCGAGTTATAGAGCATTTTTGGAAATCGCACTTCTTCGCATAAAGCTTAACCTGGTGGAAAAAATTCTTCTACCGCTATTTAAATTTAATTGTTGGCCCTTTCGAGTCCCCCTGGACAAAAAATTCTATAGCTATTTTCCGAAAAAATGAAACTCGACTTAACGAAAGTAAAAAAATTACCACAAAAAAAAAATACTGGCGCTCGTGGTTTTTCATCTTTTAAATAACTTCTCGAGCACCCCTCCGCGCTTTACTTCTCGAGATCTGTATTTTTCCGTCCCGATCGAAATTTCTCCAAGTGCGCGCAGATTTTTCGCCGCTAGTGTATACGTGCGTATAAATTACGAGTACAAGAAGATCCAGCGATCTAAGTCGGGAGAGAAAAAAAAACGTCGTTGAATGGAAGACCAAACGAGGAGAAACCCAGGTACGCCAGGACATTCAAAGTGGCTCGGAACAAGACGAGTGGGAAATTGGAGGACCCTTCATTTCGCGAAAAAAAGAACGATAAAAGCGCCCGGGCAAAGTTCGCGGCAAAGGGCAGAAATCAGCAAGCTCGTATAGCGGGACTCTGTTCGCGTGAAAAAAAAAGCCATAGTCCTTACCGTCATGATGAAAACGCACGATCGCGCTAATTAACGTGGGATCTCGTAATCAACATTTCATTATCTAAATTAATTCTTTTTCCCGTTATTTCACGCTCGTCCTCGCACACGACGACTTCACTCAAAGTTCATCGACGACGACGACGACGACGACGACGACGACCAGAGCGCGCGCATTTTGCGACAATTTCAAAAACAACAATGAAAAGTGGAAAGGAAAGTCCGCGATATTTTTTTTCTCCCCTAGTGATCGTTGGAGCGTGTTCCCTCGAATTTTGGCATCCGTTAATTTGGCATCCTTTTTTATAAACTCTTCGTTCGATATCACAGAGAGCGAGTGAGAAAAAAAAACATGTCTGCGACACCGCGAGGAAGCGCACTGCATGTACTACACGTATATTCGTATGTAAGTCCTGGTCCTGTTGCGCGTCCGACCTGGGGGGGCCCGGCCTAGCGCGGTCTCGCTCGCACACCGGTCTGACCTAAACGGAGTCGCACCACTGACTGAGCTGGCTCGCGAGCACATCCAGCCGAGTCAGCGAGAGACCAAACCACCCTGCCCCGCCTGAGCGATTGCACACGGAGTGAGACACACGCACACACACGCACGCACGCACACACACACACACACACACACACACACACACACACACACACACACACACACACACACACACACACACACACACACACACACACACACACACACACACACACACACACACACACACACACACACACACACACACACACACACACACACACACACACACACACACACACACACACACACACACACACACACACACACACACACACACACACACACACACACACACACACACACACACACACACACACACACACACACACACACACACACACACACACACACACACACACACACACACACACACACACACACACACACACACACACACACACACACACACACACACACACACACACACACACACACACACACACACACACACACACACACACACACACACACACACACACACACACACACACACACACACACACACACACACACACACACACACACACACACACACACACACACACACACACACACACACACACACACACACACACACACACACACACACACACACACACACACACACACACACACACACACACACACACACACACACACACACACACACACACACACACACACACACACACACACACACACACACACACACACACACACACACACACACACACACACACACACACACACACACACACACACACACACACACACACACACACACACACACACACACACACACACACACACACACACACACACACACACACACACACACACACACACACACACACACACACACACACACACACACACACACACACACACACACACACACACACACACACACACACACACACACACACACACACACACACACACACACACACACACACACACACACACACACACACACACACACACACACACACACACACACACACACACACACACACACACACACACACACACACACACACACACACACACACACACACACACACACACACACACACACACACACACACACACACACACACACACACACACACACACACACACACACACACACACACACACACACACACACACACACACACACACACACACACACACACACACACACACACACACACACACACACACACACACACACACACACACACACACACACACACACACACACACACACACACACACACACACACACACACACACACACACACACACACACACACACACACACACACACACACACACACACACACACACACACACACACACACACACACACACACACACACACACACACACACACACACACACACACACACACACACACACACACACACACACACACACACACACACACACACACACACACACACACACACACACACACACACACACACACACACACACACACACACACACACACACACACACACACACACACACACACACACACACACACACACACACACACACACACACACACACACACACACACACACACACACACACACACACACACACACACACACACACACACACACACACACACACACACACACACACACACACACACACACACACACACACACACACACACACACACACACACACACACACACACACACACACACACACACACACACACACACACACACACACACACACACACACACACACACACACACACACACACACACACACACACACACACACACACACACACACACACACACACACACACACACACACACACACACACACACACACACACACACACACACACACACACACACACACACACACACACACACACACACACACACACACACACACACACACACACACACACACACACACACACACACACACACACACACACACACACACACACACACACACACACACACACACACACACACACACACACACACACACACACACACACACACACACACACACACACACACACACACACACACACACACACACACACACACACACACACACACACACACACACACACACACACACACACACACACACACACACACACACACACACACACACACACACACACACACACACACACACACACACACACACACACACACACACACACACACACACACACACACACACACACACACACACACACACACACACACACACACACACACACACACACACACACACACACACACACACACACACACACACACACACACACACACACACACACACACACACACACACACACACACACACACACACACACACACACACACACACACACACACACACACACACACACACACACACACACACACACACACACACACACACACACACACACACACACACACACACACACACACACACACACACACACACACACACACACACACCGCATAAACGCACAAAGTAACAGGAGCATGGCACAGCATCGAGAAGAGATGCTTTTCTCCAACGGTTGGCGCCATCTCGCTACCGTTCGCCACTACTCTCACTCAAGGCCTCCCTATTTTGAAAGGAACCCCATAGCGCTCCAGCCCTACAACTATAACCCCATGCCAGGCCTTTGCAGCCTTCCGCAAGCGCACCGGCTGTTTCATATACAATCTCATCGAATTTCTATCGCTCACACACGGAATAAAAAAGAGAAAGGTTTTTTCGTGCTATTTTATACGAGGGGACTATTTTGAGGTGAATATTTGCAAGTAAGGCTCCGGCTCTAAACGGCTACAAAATTTTTTTCACGTATTCGAGGCTATTCTGCAGTATGAGAATATGTTTTTTATGATGGGGGAGGGGTATTTTATTAAGAAATATATAAATATATATATATTTCCGGAAAATTATTCGATTTTTGAAATATGTTTCCTGTATGTTTACTCTAATTTGTTTTGGTTTCTTTGTCACCGTTTGGTCACACTTGATATCACCAAACCCGTTATCTCCATACCTTTAAAAACGTTTTGAAAAAGCGCCTGGGGGTTGAAATTGTCTTCCCCCGACTTGAATACTATAAACAAAGTGCCCTGAAATACATCGACTCGGTACAAAATTTCTAAACCTTTTTTTGAGCTGGAGCCCCACTTGTAAATATTTACCTACTTTAGTCCTATGTTTTATCGCTTTGACTTTGCGCGTATTCTTGTTTTAATGATAAATGTGAATATAAGTTTAGCGTAGAAAAAGTACATTATCTACAGGAAAATTATTGGTATAATTTTAAATTATTGTTATTATACAATAAGACTAATAATTGTCTTGTGGATAATGTTCTTTTTCTTGGTGTCATTCTAAATTATTGTTATTATTGTTACTATACAACAATACCAATAATTTTCTTGTGGATAATGTACTTTTTCTTGGTATTGTTTAAAATTGTTGTTTTTATTGTTTTATCATTGTTACTAATGATAATAATAATTCGTAATTGATATTTTTCTTGTAGATAATGTTTCTTGCACTACTCATTAATTATACTCATATTTATTGTTAAAGCAGGAATACGCGAAAACTTGAATAACAAAAAAAAACGACGAAAATAGATGTCTTGGGATAAATAGCACGTATATCATTATTAACCATAATAGCAATTAATAATAACTACTATTATTTGTAGGTTATAGAATAAAAATTATCGTAATTTGAAATAATAATGATTTGCTTGTAGAAAATTAAGTTTCCCTACGTAATAATCCGAAATCCTTTAAAATATATATATTTATATATACATACAGGGTGTGCTGTTATGAATGGATAATCCTGCAACTGTCGATAGGTCAGATCATGTCCTACTGTATACCGGAATTTCAGTTTAGTAAAAGTATCACGGCTTTCGAGATAAAAATCATCTGCTTTTGGTTTTTTGCATGCCATTTCTACAAATGATGGCTTCTTTTTACCCGTTGTTTTTTTACGTGCCCTTGGTTATTTTTCTATCTAGAAAAGTATTTTTCAACCTTAAATGTCAAGGAAACTTTATGAAAAAAGACCAACTGCCGATAGGTCAGATCACGTCCTACTGTATACTGGAATTTCAGTTTAGTAAAAGTATCACGGCTTTCGAGATAAAAATCATCTGCTTTTGGTTTTTTTGCATGCCACTTCTACAAATGATGACTTCTTTTTACCCGTTCTTTTTTTACATACTCTTGATTATTTTTTTAATCTAGAAAAGTATTTTTTTTAACCTTAAATGTTGAGGAAACTTTATGAAAACAGATCTCATGCAAAATTTTCATACAAACCAATTCGAACGTCTGACTTCAATAGCCTGCGGTGTAAAAAAAAAAGTACTACGCATATCGTGCCGATTACTTGAAAAAGTTGCTTAGTTATTGTCGATTCATATCATGCAAAAAATGACGTAGAAATGACATGCGAAAAACCAAAAGCAGATTACTTTTTCCAAAAATAACATAAAACCCAAAATCTCGAAGACCTTTACTAAACTGAAATTCCGGCACATAGGACATGATTTGACCCATCGACAGTTGCAGCATTATCCATTCAAAAAAAAATTTCGAGCGTTCGATAAAAAACGGTATGAAAGTCCGAGAGTTGGTGGATTCGCGTTCGAATGCAGGGTGCAGAAAAATCCAATAGGGGAGATGGCAAGTAGGTGTTCTTTTTTTTTTCTTCGTGTTGCTTTCACGGTGGAGATCAGAGACTCGAGTGGCGAAAAAAAGGAGTCAATCGACAGAGCTGCGCGTGTTTGCGAGTCCCTCGGTTTACCAGCAGTGTTTGTATCGATGCCCGAACTTTTCTTCCGATAGGGGCGAAACATGATTTATTTAATTCGAAGGATGAGAGTACTGGTCTAATGCCTCTACGCTATAGCGAATTTCCCTCAAAAATTCAACCGTCGCGTATGTGTGAGCTTCGAGAAGCGCGCCGTTCCAGTTTTTTTTTTCTTGCCATCCTTGTAAACTATTCAGACCGAGGGATACCGGCCTTTTTCCGACCGCGTAGATTCAACCCCCGTGAATTCTTTACCGCTCGTCAGACGGTTTTTACGATTTTCGGACGTGCGCGGGAGCCCTCGGCCCTTACGGCGTGTACTTTTCCTACACATGCGAGCAAAATTTGGTAGGAAACCGCACGACAGCCGGCGATGAAAGTAAAAAGAAAGATTCGAACGAATTTGGCGACGTGGCTGGAAAGAAGACGATAAACGGAAATCTTTGGTAAATTTGGTATTTTTACGATCATCGAAGCTCTATTTGATTTCGCTTAGCGGAAATTCGAAGTGGCCGAATAAATTTCAAACAAATGTTTCATTGATGAAAGGACGAAAAAAATTGAACGAGTTTTATCGAAAAAATTGAGGGCTAACGCCATGGTAGAATTAAACAAAAATTATTCATTTTAAATTGGCTTAAGAACTACTTTGAACCATCTAGATTAAGGCCTTAGGCCAAAGTAACGGGGATAAAATCATCTGCGAATTTAGCAATTTTTTTCGTGTGAAACAGTGATTCACTCATAAAATTAATTACACATCTATTTAGTATGAATATGAAGCTGTTAGAAAATATTTTTTTTCGATGTACAAAATGGCCAACTACTCGAAACTTCTCGAAACAGCTTTTTTCCAATTGGCGTGACAAATAACTTCAACAATTTTCACTCGCTTCACTTCAAATTTAAAATTTATGTTCCTAATTGTAATTCGCAGAGAAGTATGTACGGAATTTCTGATTGACCGAAAACGTTTCATTTTATGAGCAGTTTCAACGAAATTTTTCACTGAAAATTTATTTCTTAAGTTGAATTACCTACAACTTTTGAAGAAAACAATATTTTTTAAATTCCGTACGTACTCCTCCAGGTATTCTAATGTAGATTGACGAGAATTTTTGTTTTTTGTGCTAGGTCGAAAATTGAGGATGCTAAATCCCACGTCGCGGAGCGTCTAAAAAAATATAACAAAAGAAAATATTAGTAGTCGGCCATTTTCTACATCGAAAAAAAAAATTCTAACAACTTGATATTCATACTAAATAGATATGTAATTAAATTTATGGGCGCATCACTCTTTCATACGAAAAGAAAATTGTTAAATTCGCACATGATTTTATACCCGTTACTGTCGCCTAAGGCCATAAGGGGGGAAAACTGTGAAAAAAATTGATATTAAAAAATTATACAAATTGGGGACGCGGAGACTTTCTCGCCAGGCATGTTGAATCTGGGTCGCTCTGCGGCACGCAGTATTATAACTGACATAAATTTGAATTTGAAAAAAAAAATTCTATTGATTTTTACGAATATAGCTAGAGAAATATGTAGGGGATTTGGAAATATGAATTTTTGTGTAATTGGCAAGCATTTGAAATAAAAACTCAATGTGCGACGGACAAAATGCCAATCATTTGTTAATAACTAATTAACTCATGGAAAATGCTGTACGTATTTATATTGGGAATTTTATTACAAAGATGTGCCCAAAGTTCGGAGTGAAAAGAATGAAAATTGTTGGACTTATGCTGCGTGACCTTTAGAAAAATTGTGTTTCAAGGAAAACGGTCGACGTCTCCAAGACCCAGACGAGCCTCCAGACCTTTGTTTTACAGGTATTAAACTTTTTCCCCCTTATTCTAGATGGTTCAAAGCATCTCTTAAGCCAATTTTTTTTAATCAGTCCTTTGAAAATTCTACAGCTGTGTTACCCCTCAAACGATACATCTATATATGTAGAATATATGTCGAAGTTCCAAAGCGAAATTCGAAAAACTATAAACGTTACAGCCCGTCATCGCTGTGACTCGCCGTTCGCATGCGGAGCTGGCGTAAGCTTCAAATACGTTTTCCTCGGAACTGCAGTTTCGAAATTGGCGGGCAGGCTAACCGAAAAACTATTAAATCGATTAAGTTGAAACTTGGGAGAAATATTGATAATATTGCTTCAACTTGACGAAAATTGTTTCTGAAAAATTAGAAGAAAAAAAAACGACTTTTTGAATCCAAATTTTACAGAAATATTGCGTGAAATAGTATTTTTTTTAAATGCGTGTCATTCCCTTAAATTTGTATATTATTTATTTTAATTACTGTCAACTAGAAACTATAAATGTTCTAACTGGAAGAATTTGTTACTTTTTTTGCAAATCAAAATCTACGCAAAGCTAGCATAAAACTGCAGCACTCTGCCACAGCTCCGCCATTTTAATGATAAAAGGATACCATTTTTTAAAAATAAATACTTTTAAAATGTTTTATAAATACTAATAAATGTTTATAAATGTTTATAAATGTTTTGAAAATGTTTTATAAATGCTAATAAATACTAATATACTTTAAATATACTATTAAAGCATATCGACAGTTTGATAAATGAGGAATAATTATTTCTTAGTTTAAAAAATCTCTCAAAACGGCTGAATTTTTCTCGTCTTGTATATCCCGCCTTAAGCGTCCCGAGCCAGATTCAAGTAAAAACTTTACTAACGCTCCGTGGTTGGTAAAAAGTTTGGTCAAGTAAAAACTTTACTAACGCTCCGTGGTTGGTAAAAAGTTTGGTCCGCTACGACAGAATTTGCGGGAGTTAGAGGATTAGCAAGAATTTTTTGTCCACCCATACGTATGCCCAGACACGTATCCGAGTATTTTTCAAATTTCGTCCTTTCGGAGCATTCCCAAGCGGGAGAACTTCCACGAAAATCTCGATGGTAAATGTTAGCGCGAGGGTAAAGTTTTTTTCTACGAGGGAGCGAAAAAAAATCAGTCTAATTACCTGATTAAAATGTGGATTAAACGTGAACGATATTTTTCCTCAAAATACCGAGACCCCTGCAGCAAGAGGAACTGTTTACAGCAGTGCTTGGCTCACAACTGGGTCAATTTCTATTTTCCGTGGTAAAAATTCGTGAGGGATATAAATCGGACTATTTTGCTTCCTTTGAGAATGAAGGGAGGGAAAACTTGGTCGCTCGGATGCGGCGATTCACGAGCTCGAAGTTGACTCGCGATGTGCGTCGCATCCCAAGCGGGAGCATCGTGTTGTTTAGTGATCCCGTTACGAATAACCTCGAAACTTAACCTCCATAATGATTTTTTTTCTTTTTTCAAAATCCACTCGCACATTTTAATGTTACCACGAAAGCCAAACTTACATTTTCCCATCAGAAGTAAAATTCTTTCGTGACGAAATAAAATATTTTCAATGAATAAAAAAAAAGGATATTTATCACAAACAAAGCACCGAACACAACGCACAGATGAGAAAAAAGTCCGAGATCAACTGATCGCAGAATATAATACGGATTGTCACAACGGCGAGAAAAAGTCACCAATTGTTATTTTTTTTCTCCATTCTAATGGACTTTGTTATATCGCGATGGCGTTACGTGAGAATGGCGGAAGAGTCAGTGATGAAATGGCACATATAGACAGATAAAACGACTAAATGGACGCGGACGATTTAATAGATTGTAGTCACCCACGTTGCCTGAGAGGTCGTCGCTGCGAGAGCGAGCGAGCGATTTTTTTTCACCCTCGAGAGGCTACGGATGAGCATCGACACTTTTGATTGTTTTTTTTCACGCGACGATTCATTCTCCGTTTTGCGATTTTTTCTCCTATTCAGTCGACACGTGTTTCACTCCGATATTAATAAATATTTGTTTCTCAAAATTGCGGATCGATGCCAAATTATTTTACCAATTGCAATTAATTTTTTTTTAATAACAATTACGAGCTTCAATTACGCTGGGTCATTTCGACCCAATTTTTTTCGTGCGTTGCTCGAATGTTCCCCCACTCCTACTATATAGGTGGACATTCGGCCCTCAGCCTACATCCTGCCCGTGTACTGAGGACAGCTATCCAAAAAGGACCTGGGGTCGGATCGACCCCGTTTATGCAGTAGTGCGGTGAAAGTTAAAACATTTCTTTTGAGAAATTTGGTGCTCTATTAATACATGTGAGTGCGTTACGATAGAAATTGATTGTAGATATTTTTGTTTTGAGCTACTATCGTAAATTATGGATTTCGAATGTCGATCATAAAACGAGAAGCAAGCGTCCGTTATGCAGGAGGGCTATGTGTAACGAGCACCGAATGTATCTATGCGTCGACTGCGGTAAATGTTAATAAGTCATTGGAGTAAAAAATGTGGGGAATATACGTTTTCAACAATTAAGGGGCTATGCCAGTGTGAACGCTGAAAATTTTAGTGATTTTCGGGAATTTTTTGGAAGAAAAGCACTCAATTAAATGTTTCGGAAAATTAAGAATATATTTGGCTATATTTGACCTATATTACATAATTTTTTCATAGAAAAATATTGAGATCCAAGCAACTTATGCGCTGCCTTCGGACGCGCCAAAAAAAAGTTCCTCCATTGCTGACACGATTCCGGCCAATTAAGTAGTGAAAACCGAAAGAGAAAAAAATGCCGTTAAAATGGAATGTATTTCCTGTACAATGACGTAGGATTTTTTAAAAATACCAAAATCTAACAAAATGGCGTAGTTGTGAAAAAAAAACTTTTTTCTTGCCGATAAAATGGTCGTTTTTTTCAATGGCAAATCGTCAACTTTCATCCAATCAAAAATACCCTATGCCATTGTAGAGTAAATATATTTAAGAGTACTCAGTTCAAATTTCAAGTCAATCGGATAATTTCCCTTTGAGTTACAATGTCCGCAAATTTGAAAATCCTCATTTCGAGAAATATGCGTTTAAAAATTTAACTGGGGCATTTTATACCTACGAGCGGTTGCTCTTTCGAAGGCTGCCATTCAGGCAGTATTAGAAATACGGCCTTGAATTTTTTACAGGATATTCTTGAAAGTTAAAACTGTCGAAAAAGGCAAAAAAATCGATTTTTCGAAAGTGTCACACGAACTTTCGAAAGTAGCCCTTAACCCGCCGAAGGTGTCGATTTTTTCATTTTTCACTATACCGAAAATGCTTAAATTCAAACCTCGGAATGAATATACTTTTCGGAAAGACCGTCGTCGCCGTCCTTTCCTCGTATTTACCATCCTTTTTAAAAATCTCAAAGGACTTTTTTCTATATTGTGAAAATAAAAGAATTGTGACCCTTTCCGTCCAACTACATATTTTTCAACGCATCTCCCACTTTCAACGTATATTTGGGCACTTAATTTTTGTTTTTCTTAAAAAAAAAAAAAAATTTGGGCCATAAAATAAGGATCATCGACTACAAAAACCGTCTCTACAAAAAATGCATATTACCGAAATACAACGATCTGAAAAACGTTCGGGGTCAGATCGACCCCATATGGAGTCGAAGGTTCGTGGCGGAAGTGTGTAGTCGAAGGATTAATATTTATCGTTTGAAACTTTTACTAATCTGAGGTGTGTATAAAATTTATAATCGAAATGCTCGAACGCATATTTGATGAATTTTCGATGCAAGGTAGCGAATTTGAAGGAAAAAAAAAATGTGCACGTGTGAAATGTTCGACACGATTTAGCCGGAAGATTGACGGGTACGTAGTGTTCCACATATTTTTTGTGGTCGATCTCTCAAGCAGGAGAAATAATGACATACATAGGACATCGCTACCGGGCTCTTTCTCGTCTTTTGATCTTCGTCGCTGCAAGCGCCGTCATTGTGAGGCATCTACCTCATTCGTCTGCTTTGGTCCCGCTTTAGTCAAAGTCTTATGAATAGACGTATGGGGTACTTCACGGGTAGGCAGATGATTTTTCCACTTTTTGGCCAGTTATTCTTTTCCTTTTCTACAAAGGTCAGCGTTGTGTTCGTTGACGCACCGAGAGGTAGGCAAATAAAGAGACACTTTAAAATAAATTCGGAGAGTGGTAGCTTTTTAGAAAAGAGTGGAGACACAAAGTAGGGAAAAATAGCAGTGCTCTTTAAGTTCATTCCAAATCTAGGAAGCTCACGGCGTTATCCTTCCGATGATTAGTTCAACGAATTTTTTCACATTCTCTTCTGACGTCATTTTGGACGAAGGAAAGAAAAATACAATTGGCGTTCGATTTTTTAAGGTCTGATCGCGGGTGACTCGCCATCGTAATTGCAAACCTGCCGTACGATTCGATGCTCGTTATGTAGTATCGAAAAAACGAATGGGAAAGAAGGAGAGACGAAAGAGCAGTGTACGGGCGATATTGGAGTATCACGAAATATAAGTTGATAACTCGTTAACGAGTTCGAGCAGTGTAATATCGACTTTTCCGGAATCCAGCCATCCACGATATAGGAATATCCGTTCTATGATATATATATAGGTGTCCTATAGGTATAGCTGTCAAAAAGTATTTGTCTAATTTCCTTTTTTTGTTTTTTTATTTTATTTCTTGAGTACAGTATTTATATTTGACACCACAGTATTTATATTACATTATAACGTGCAGTATTTATATTTGACATAAGTTATCGAGTAAACTGATGTGCGAAATATTCTGCCCTTTTTCGATAAGTTATTTCAGAAAAAAAAATACTTTTTTTACTCCGGGTATTGATCCAATCTTTTCTACCCCCCTCTCCCTCTAGATATACATAACCCTTGAGGATACTGAAAAGAAAGAAATAATTAAAAGTCGTGAGAAGCTACGAATCTGTCTCCGATCGGTCTGGAATGTCCTGTACACGTATATTCAGAATTGAGCTCACTCTGACGCTTTTTAATTTCGAAAGGCTGCCTTCGCATTCGCGTCCACCGAGAGATATTTGGGTCATGGTTAGTCGGGAATTCACTCATCCCTTCTCTCGCTCGCTCGCCCTCCCCCAACCCCTCCGCGTCACTCTCTGGCCCTATTCTTCTCCTTCTTTCGTCGCCCTTTTTTCATGCCCTTTTGCACCCCTGTAAATCTCCTGCTTCGTCTTATTTTGTGTTCGTGCTTCTTACGCCGTATTTCTTTGCTTTATTACGTGTTCTTTGGTCGAGTCTGCGTGTTGCTTTAGCATCGAAAATTCGAGGTGTCTCACAGGAAAGTTTTTCCTCCACCCCCCACCCCCCAAGCCCACCCATCTCGTCCCGGCAAGGACGGGGGGGGGGGGGGACTTTCCGCCGCAGCATATGATATTTGTGTTAAAATGGGCAGGGGGGTGGAAGTTTGTACTTTGGTGCGTTACGGTTATCGATATTGCCGGGACGAAGCCGCCGGCGGTAAACACGAGGGGAAAATGGGGTGGGTGACGAAGAAGAACAAAGAAAAACGTCCGCAGCGTCAGCAACGAAGATAACGCGAAGGAAATAATTTGTTCGGTGGACGTTTTTTTTGCGCTTTTTCGCTGTTTTTCATTATACAGAATTGTGCGATGTACACGATGGGCGAGAAAATTCTGAACACACTTTTCGAATTTTCGAACACCACGAAACGTTACGGATCTCGGGGGAAAAACTTCGTTGCGGTTTTTCCCTTTTTTCGAACTGCTTTTTTTATGTCCTGGGTGAACGTAGAGTGCCGAACTCTTCTTCGAACTGAAGAGTCTTCGAACTCTTCTCACCGTGACAATAGCGACGGAGAGCAATGATTCGTATTTTTTTTGGCCGAGATAAACCGAGGCTAAATGTGAAATTAGTTTGTACGGGTGAAAGGATCATTTGCGAAGCGTCGATATCACATTATACTCGCAAGAAGTAGCTGCGTTGCTGCGCTTTCTCGCGCCGAACTTTTCTAATTAGTTCGTTCGAGTTTCGCAGCTTAGCGGTGGACGAGGTAGCCCCGCGAAGCCGCGAAGTGCCATCGCGTTTGAAGCAACGTTCCAAGTGGGAAAAAGAGGCGGCGGGAGTCGAGGTGATAAACGGATTCCTGTCTGACCGTGGTTTATCGAGCGAACTAGCAAGGACGGAAATGCTGCCCCATATCCCGGTCGGTAATACTTTATCAACCATCGATTCGTCACGCCCTAGGAATCTGCAAACTACCTTGCCGACCGTGAGCAACGAGTACTCGTGCCGATGAAGCAAGTTTCCTCTTACCGACGCAACTCGCTCTATCGATCGAGTCACCGTCCCCGCACATCTGGGGTCGGCATATTAAGCCAAGATTTGCAACGATAAAAAAATCGATTTCTTTTTTTTTTCTTTCTTTAAACGGTAGAACTGTATACGTAGAATATTTTCCCGAAGTTTCAAAGCGAAATTCGAAAAACTTCAAACGTCAGAGCCCGTCTACGCTGTGCCCCACCGCTCGTTTTTCGCAAAACTGCATTTTCGAAATTGGCGTGAGGATTACTCAAAAACTATGAAGCTGATTCTGTTAAAATTTGGTATAAATATTGATAATATTGCTTGTACTTGACGAAAACTGTTTCTGAAAAATTAGAAAAAAAAATTACTACTTTTTTGACAGAAATTTTGGGTGAAATGTTGATATTTATTTCTAAATGCGTGCCATTTTTCTAAATTTGCATTTTATTTACTTTAATTACTGTCAAATAAAAATCATACATGTTCTAACTGGAAAAAATTTGATTTTTTTGTGAATCAAAATCTACGGGAAACTGGACTGCACGCCAATTCGCAACTTCAATGATGAAGTAATTTTGAAAATTGTTTCGTCTACATAAATATACCGTCAAAGTATACTTACAGTTTGATAAATGTAAAATAATCATTTCTTAGATTAAAAAATCTCTCAAAATCATTTCTTAGATTAAAAAATCTCTCAAAAGGCCTTTTTTACGCATTGACCCCTTGTTGATTTTTTTCCGCCACTTAAAAATTCGATTAAAATATAATACCGAGAATGCCAAATTCTAGAATGTTCAAACTAATGTCCTGATTTTTTACGAGTCGTTCGGAACGATACAGTGAACGCGGCAATCGTTTGAACATGGCTGGGGTCATTGCGACCCCCTGTGACCAGTGTGTTATAGCCAGAACGTGTGGCCGCGAGGGATTAAAAATAAAACGCGAATCAGGGAAAACCGATCGGTTGATCGGCGGAGCCTTCCAGCCCGCAGTGGAAAATTTCGAACGTTTTTTAAGGCCCGAGCACGCGGCTCCGAAACTAAGGCCCGACGAGGGCAAATAAGTGCAGGTCCAACCAAAGACCCAACTGAATATCCAGAATGACCAAGTCTCCGTACACGGCGAGCATTAATTAACAAAGTTTTTGTTCGATAAAAGAAAATACAGACGTGGACAAACTCGAGCGCACGTGGATGCTCGAGGGGGGGGGGGGGGGGGCATTGTGTGTCGATACATAATGCAGAGTCGCCGGTAGCGTGAATGAGAACGCGATGTACGAGAAAATACACGGTGTGGCCGTGCACAGGATCACTTTATACGCGTTTCGTCAAGAGAGGGTAGTTTTCAACAATGACACGGGGGCGTGCTCGCGTGTCACCGAGCAATCCACTCAACTGATTAGCCTATACACGCGCGTTTACTTGCAAATGGGAAAATAAGTAAAATTGTACAGCTCGTAAAATAGTCGTCGAGAACGGAAGGGAAATGTACTTCGGACGATGAGTTCGCCACGAAATTCTCGCGGCAACTTCTCCACACGAATAATTGACGCGACATCGTAACCCTCCATAATTCATCGAATTATCGCTGTTTCGTTTCCTAGTCGAAAAGCGTATGGAGTATTCTTGGAAGTCTCCAAAATGTTACGAAGTCTGTGCACGCGCCCAACCGAACGATTATTTCGTCCAATGGCGATTCGATAGACCGAAAGGCTCCGAACTATTCGATGATTTTTCAGGGGTTTCAGACTTCCCAATTTTTTTTACGCGCTCGCCATTCGAAGGCTGCTCGTTTAGTAGATATTCGAGGGGGTTCATTAAAATGGGAAACCAGTTTAGATTACTTTAAAAAATGATTTTTTTTTCTTCATATATTGTTAGTTAAACTATTCAAGAATATGTTCCCAAAGTAGTATAAATAATTCATTACTGCGTTGAATTTTTTTTGTTGTCGACCATTTTTTTTTCAATCGCGTTTTTCTCGAAACGGCTTTTGTCAATTTGTGTACACTCTAGCTCAAAAAGTTTCTAATCTACAATTTTATAAAGTGATCATTAGGTTTTTTTATGTAATTACGCTCTATATGAACCTAAACTTTGGATAATCTCATTGTTTAAAGTATATTTTGGTATTGAGAATAATGTGATCAAATAAAGACAAAAATTATACCCTTTTGTTTGAAGACCTTTGAAAAAGCAAGTTTCTTTTTTTGTCAGAGTAAGGTTCATATAGAAAAAAAAACCATGTTCTTTAAGTGATCTTCAAACCGTATTGATTTCCGATGAAAATTGTGGTCTCCAGAGTGTACACAAACAGCAAAGTCTGATAGCGACATGCGACGGGCGTCAGATTATGTGTTCCATATTTTCAAAGGAAATTCTTCCCAAAAATCAAAACATTTGTTTGAAAATATGTATAAAATATTCCGAAACAATGAATAAATTCTATTAGTTCATTCCTTTAAAAAAAAATCATGACAATCACTAAAAAAACGTTGAAAATATGTATAAAATATTCCGAAACAATGAATAAATTCTATTAGTTCATTCCTTTAAAAAAAAATCATGAAAATCACTAATAAAACGTACACCTAAACTGGTTTCTCGCCTTAATATACGACACCCTGTATTATGCTCCACGATTCAAAAGTATATTCAGGGATGAAAAAAAGAGAGGACCAAAAGTATTCTTTTCTCACGTATTCGACATTCTCCCGAGCCTGAATAATAGCCACCCCTAAAGGCACCCAACAGTGAGAATTCCATTTCCATACCAAAAACCTCCAAGATCCCGAGGAAACATTTCACAAATATTACTCCCCTATTTCTGTTCATCACAGACGGAAAAAAAAAATCTAGCCACTGGGAAGCCGAGTCCTCTTTTAATCTTTGCCAAAATTTGCCAAATGCCTTACCCGATTTCTCCTTGCAGCATTACCATAGTATTCTTTGGTAAATCAGAAAGACACTGCTCTGAACAATTTTTGTTGTCTTCAATGAGGTCGATTCGACGCTGCCCGTCGACGCGGAATCGTCAAAGGCGAAGATGAAGGATAAAATGATCAAAGAGGGCATTCCTCGCCCCCTCGCAGGGCAGGCTTCATCGAAAATTCACAGAGTCTCCGAAGTGGCAAGAGCGGGGATGAAGAATACATAGGGGGAGCTCGTGACAGGTATAGATCTTTCACATTTCTATTCACATATATATGTATATGTTTCTAACTATATAAGCCTCTTGCTCGAGTTCGACGATAAACGAGACTTCAATGTCGGCGACTCGATGGAGTGTTTGATCGATGACGATTCAGGGATGGCAAAGCACGTGTGCTCACCTGAATCTATGGGTCTGTGTATGTAATTTTTTTTCCCCCATTTCTAAATATCATTTTACCCGCGACCTATAGAGGCACATATATAATTTTATCCCTTATCGATACAACGTCTCGCTTTAAAAGGGCAATATATAATTTATTTTAATATTACTTCGGTAGATTATGACATTACGTTGAAAATTCATTTTACAAAGGAACTAAAATTAACCCACTGTGTTGACTTAAGGGAGCTTTCCAGTGTGAAATTTTCAAAAAATCGATTTTTTTTTTGCTTTATCGAATAGTATACACTCTTCCGAATATTCCCTGAAATTTTCATGCCGAAATTCAGATTATTTCGGTTACTGTACAGCATTTCTTGGAAGAAGGCAACGGAGCGCTACAGCTACAGCGAAACTTTGAACGCGTTTTTCTCGAAACAGCATTTTTCAAAACGGTGTCCAACTTGGAGGGCAGAGTTTTAAAGCTATCGAGTTGAATTTTTTACACAATATTCTTAACGTCATTGTTTATCGTGCTATGGAAGCTTTTTTTTTTGACATCTTCCTATTTTTTTGTAAAAAAAACTGCCAAAAAAAATGCTAAAATCGATACTTTTTGTTCAAACCGGCGCCATTTTTGCAAAAAAAAAAAAAAAAAAAAGCCTCCATAGCACGAAAGCCAATTATATACCGATCAATAATCTTTTTGTGTTTTTTGTTTCAGATCAAAATTGTGACCCCCAACGTGGACACCACATCCAAGTGCATTTTCTGCAACAATTGTTTCATCATTTTTATAGATATTGATTAATAAATAAATCGATCTTTAAAAAATTGTTTTGTATTCTTCAATACCCAATTAATATACAAAAAAAAACCAGACCGATTAGATTATTTTTTCTTTAAAAAAAAAAATCGCGAAAAACAGCGATTTTTCGGGCTGTCACACTGGAAAGCTTCCTTAAGGCCTTAGGCCACAGTAACGGATATAAAATCATGTGCGAATTTAACAATTTTTTTCCGTATGAAAAAGTGATTCACTCATGACATTCTATTTAGTATGTATCACATCTATTTAGTATGAATATCAAGCTGTTGGAATTTTTTTTTTTTTCGATTTAC
Organism: Ophion costatus; assembly: GCA_951751655.1. NCBI lineage: Eukaryota > Metazoa > Arthropoda > Insecta > Hymenoptera > Ichneumonidae > Ophion > Ophion costatus. Next base: position 13,835,657 of record OX632367.1, read on the forward strand.
AAAATGGCCGACTACTCGAAACAGCTTTTTTCCAATTGGCCTGACAAATAACTTCAACAACTTGAATAAAACAATATTTTTTTAATTCCGTACGTACTTTTCTAGGTATTCTAATATAGATTGACGAGAATTTCTGTTTTTTGTTCTAGGTCGAAAATTGTGCATGCTAAATGTTACGCCGCGAAGCGCCTAAAAAAAGATAACAAAAGAAAATATTAGTAGTCGGCCATGTTGTACAACGAAAAAAAAATATATTTTTTCTAACAGCTTGATATTCATACTAAATAGATGTGGAATTAATTTTATGAGTGAATCTCTTTTTCATACGAAAAAAAATTGTTAAATTCGCACATGATTTTATACCCGTAACTGTGGTCTAAGGCCTTAATCCGCCACTTGTCACTATTAACGGAAGCCTCTCTGGAAGTCCAATTTCAAGGGTCAGAATAATACATTTTTTCTAGTAACACGTTGGTTGGAAAGAAGAGATTCCCAGCATGTGGTTACAATGTAATTTTTCGGAAAAAACTCTCTCAAAGTGTTCGTGAAACGAAATTACACTCGATTGTATGATATTATTGATTTACATGATATTATTACATTGGAAACGAAAAAAAAATGTTCTCTTCAAATATATCCAATCAGCTATGGCTGTGGCTATGGCTATGGCTATTCACGATCCACGTTTCGAAATTCCGAAAAATACGAATAATGACAGCTTCTCCAAAGAAAGCCTCATTTTTCTCATGAAAAACAGCATGCTGAAATCATTGTTATTGACAAATGGTTCAACCAATTAAAAAAAGCGATCGTGAACCAAAAGTGACTACTGTTTGAACGCTAACCATGTAAATTCAAGTCAATAGTGTGAAAGTTACTCAAGTAAACCATCTCTCCGTGCCAAGATATTTAGTTTCGAGATAATCGCGTTCATACTCGACGGATCGCGGTAAACCCGACGCACTCTGTTTCACTAAAATAGGTGTAACGTCGTCAATTTTTAGAATTTCAGCGTCCGGTTGGTCTTGAAATATTCTTGAAAGTTCACAGTCTATAACAATACGAAAAAAAATGATTTTTTTAAGTTTCCAAAGAGGTATACCACCACGTATGAAAAATTCATGAAAATCGGAAATTTTTTTTAATATATAAAATAAATTCTTTTGGAAACGGGTTTCAGCGTATTTTATTCTTCTATTAATGGAGAGTAACTTCCAATTTTATTTATTTAAAGAAAAGTCCAAAATAGCGGTTCCAGCTCCCATCAAATAAAGCCATGCACGGCGTGTTTTGGTCTACGCGGGACGCTTCACAGCCTCGCCAGTTCATTTGAAACAAAAGCGGGTAAAAAATGATTAAGCTAGATTAAATTTTCCGGGTCCTATTGTTTTTTTGTGTTCCGATAAACCCATGGATAACAAAATTGCAGCCATCTGAAAAATCCCGATTTGCCCAGTTTTTTTGCTTCAACGGACGAAAAAAATATTTCTAAATCGATTTTTGACGAAAATCGTTACCTGATGGCCCCTGATGAAACGGTGTTGCCAAAAAAACGCATTTAAAGTTTAACGTTATAAAAAATCGTATTCAACGTTTGTCTTTGACAACCCAAACAAACCCGCGTGTTTCAAACACTGCAAGGAGGCAAATTATGTTTTAAAAAGATCGAATTTTTCATCGTCGAAAACCTGTCATTGATTCAGGCGAATGAGGGAACTTTGTTTTTAGTGTTCGGGGGGATGAAAATATGTACGCGGTGCGTTTTCGCTGTCGCTGGGTCGGACAATAATTACGTGAGGCTTTTACGGGATGGACACTCGATGCTAGAGATGGACCGTTATGGACGAGGCTTGAGCGAGTATTCTGGTCATATCGTTGACGACGGTGTCGCCTTTCCTCGTTGTTTCCTGCGGCTCCGTATACACCGCGGTTTCGTAGCACTCGAATTGACGGGGGGAGGGAGAGATATCGGATAATGGTGCACGACGCGTATATACATCGTGATAGTGGCGGAACCGATTCATACGATACACAGGGTGTCCTCTCACCTCAACTATTGGTACGTTGAATAAGTTCTCGCTGTTTCATGAAAACTAATGCTTTATTCAAGGCCTTACGCCGCAGTAACGGGTATAAAATCATGCGTGAATGTAACAACTTTTTTTCGTATGAAAAAGGGCTTCACTCATAAAATTAATTACACATCTATTTAGTATGAATATCGAGCTGCGAGAATTTTTTTTTTCGATTACTCGAAACTTCTCGAAACAGCTTTTTCCCAATTGGCGTGACAAATAACTTCAACAACTTTCACTCGATTTACTTCAAATTTAAAAGTTATGTTCCTAATTGCATTTCGCAGAGAAGTACGTACGGAATTTTATAACAGTTATAACGAAATTTTTCACTTAAAACTCTTTTTTTACGTTCAAATACCTACAACTTTTGAATAAAACGATATTTTTTAATTTCTTTACGTACTTTTCTAGGTATTTTAATGTATATCGACGAGAACTTTTGTTTTTTGTTCTAGGTAAGAAATTAAGGATGCTAAATGTCACGCTGCGGAGCGCATTAAAAAAAGATAACAAAAGAAAATATTAATAGTCGGCTATTTTGTACATCGAAAAAAAAAAAATCCAACAGCTTGATATTTATACTAAATAGATGTGTAATCAATTTCATGAGTGAATGACTTTTTCATACGAAAAAAATAGTTAAATTCGCAAAAATTAAAAAATTATTAAATTATTATAAATTATTAAAAATTATTATAAAGTATTAAAAATTATTAAAAATTATTAAAAATTATTATAAAGTATTATAAATGATTAAAAATTATTAAAAGAACTAATGCTTGATATTTTTAAAAACTAATCATTTTAAAGGGTTTGAAACTGTTGTGTTATCAGCCCCTAATGATTCTGCAGGTTCAGCTAGCGTCTGACATGAGTCTTCATGAAGTGATCATGAACTTCGCGCAGTTCTAGCAACGTCATCCATTGGAAAACAGCGAGAATTTATTCAACGTCCTGATCCTGATCTGGGATGCACGTACATCACCGAACTTCCCATTGGAAAAAGTTCCCATGTAACAACAAACTAGACTAAACGGGCCTCAGTGGAGATCTTCGAGATCCTCGAATAGGAATTGGGACAATGCTCAATCGCGAATCAATTCGATGGGGTTGACGAGCCGGAAGTTGCCGAGTATCGTTACGTGTATTGTTTGGATATCGGTTGTCACGCCGTGGAGGACAACGGGATGCGGGAGCATCAAGAATACTTCATTACGGTCCATTACCGCAGCACGGAAGTTTCCATCCCAGGGAGAAATTTCAGACGTATCCCCCAGTGGCTCGACACACCCCCGTAATGGCCTGATATCCCCTCCGTGATTCGCGTTCCCAGCGAACAGCCTCCTGTCAAGGGGGACTCGTTCTCGTCGACTATTCTTTCATTTTTTCTTGACGAAGGGCGAAAGGCACTTAAGGATACCCGAGAATGCGCGCGGGTGGATCTCCGGGTCGGGTCGTTCATCATTGAGATATTTTGTACCTCCGAATACTAGATGCAAAGAGACGTTTCGAAATTATGTCCATTGGACGATGATGGGGGTCGACTGGGGTCCTCTTCGTGCGACTCCCACACAACACTGTCATCAACTTCATTTGATTTTCTTTTGCATGAAATTTGCCATCTATAACACAATGAGGAAAACGGTTGTTTACACTTCGGCGAAATGACATACACTGAATTTCAAGCTTGCTCGTAAAGGGTGTCTGAAAATGACCTGACATTTGAATCTATTTATAAAACGTATATCTGAAAAGTACGAATATATTTATTTTAATACAAGGTGCAAACATGGAGGTTATGTGTGGAACGCAATATTCGATAAATGGCCTCCTCGTCCCTGTTTGCAAACGTTCACTCTTTTGACGAAATTTTCGAAAACATTTTGGCAAGATTGCGGACTAATTTCATTAATGGTGAATCCAATTATTTCCTTAAGCTCCGAATCGGTATACACTTTTATTCAGGCCCCAAAGAAAACAATTCCAATGGCGTCAAATCGGACGATCTTGGTGGCTAAGTCACATCACCGCGGCGCGACATAACGCGACCATGATGAAAACTTCATCTGTCATTTTTGTAGCGATTTTTCACAATTTCCATACGATGCTCAATTGGATAACTCTCCATGGCTACCGTAAAATGGGGTTACTTTGAACAGGTTTTGGAAGTTTTTCGTAGGTAACTGTTTTGAACATCCTAAATTCCAACTTTTTGCTCCAATAGAACAATGTGTCCTTTGGCTATCCGATGTATGAGGCAAATCCCCACCCGCACAATTTTATATATATTTTTTTAAGTGTCAAAGTAACCTCGAATGTGGGGTTTCTTTGTCAAGGCATTGAGATGCAACTCATGTTGACATTGGTTTGATAATTTTGATCAAAAAATGTAATTTTTTATGAACTATACATGGAATTAAATGAAAAACAACGATTTTCACAATCAAATTGTCATGTTGATTGAGGAAACATTTTACATAAAAATATCAAGCACCTAGGGTACTATCATAGGCACTTAATAAGTCTTATAATTATCATTGAGATCAAAATCAACTTGAGCAACATCATAATAAAGTTCGACAACAAATTTGAGCAACAATAGCATAGCCTCGCTGCGCACACATTTGAACCGTATTTTCGCGCTCTGTTAAAATGGCCCTGAAAACTGTCAAAGTTACCCCTAATGTCAATTTAACCTTGTTTTACGGTAAACCTCAATACTTCCTGATGCCACTTGTCAAAGATTAGTACGCCATGTTCGCGACAAAAAAAATGGCGCGCAATTTAAACCATCCGGTCATTTTGCGCCACACTTTGGTACTTTTTTATAGATGCGTGACCATCTTGAACTACACGCACGTAGTTCTGGTAACGCCATCTATTGGAAAACAGCGAGAACTTATTCAACGTCCAAATATTTCCCGGAGATTCTACTGGGTCATACCGTGGAGAATCTCGAGGATTAACGATGCTTCGAGAGTCCTGGCAACGCGCACAGCCCGGAATGTCAAGCATGGCAGGACTTTCCAAGCAATAAGCCCGGATGCCGAGGTACGTATAAATGAATAGAAGAAATCGACAGGAGTGAGATCGAGGGGGTTGCATGTGGAACAGGGTGAAAGCAAGTTCCGATGCATTCGGGCTGGAAAGGAGGACACGAGCTGTGAATTGAAGAACCGAATGGCAGAAGAGGCGCAAAGAGAAGAAAAGAAGAATAAGAGGCTCCAAATATCTAAGCACATCGGTCTCAAAATACCGAGCCGTCGAAAAGAGAGAGTCCGAGATATAAGGATGAAAGAATTTTTTTTCTCTCTAATTCCATGGGTCGGAGTTATGCGCGTCAATAGCTGTCGAGACCAGGCATGAAAAAGTGCTCCAAGATAAAGGTCTGGACCATCCAGCCCTTTTCCACCCAGCATGGAGCTGTTGCCCTTTTATCGTTTGGCTCTCTGTCTCGACTCGTAGACGTTTTGACCTTCGCTACCGGAATCCCTCGATTTGAAATAATTTGCGTTTAAGATGATGGATAACCGTCGGGTCGATTCGGGAAGCCATCTACTTCACTTTATGAAGATCAAATTACGAATTTTCTATTCACGTCGAATGTTTTTTAAATTCGTTCTTCCCGTGAAGGGAAGAAGAGCCCGGATATGAGCGTATGAAATAATAATGGAGTCAAGTTGTGCACGTCGTAAAAGCTTTAGCGGCTTCCTTACGGCGAGCTTAACATAAGAAAAGTGTAATATCCTAGAAGAATAATAAAGACATCATCACGGTGGGTGGCACGTACTTTATTGCTCCGGCTTTTTCGCCGCAGACCCGTTTTTCTTCTTACTTTCAAGATCCATATGATTGTATATGTGTGTGTGTATATATATATATATGTATATATGTTAGACGGGATTGCACGTATCGTACATACTTTTACGAGATAACCGCACGGATATAGGACTGCTTTGGCCTTGCCGTCTCACACTATTCCAACGAGCCGCATACCTATCCCATCCACTCCAACCCGCCAACTCTTCATTTTTTGTCATGTAAAGTGTATGAAATTTAATTTCCTCCGTTCCTCTCGCTCTTGCTCGCTGTATCTCTATTTGTACACAGGCATTCTCTCTCTCTCTCTCTCTCTCTCTCTCTCTCTCTCTCTCTCTCTCTCTCTCTCTCTCTCCCTCTCCCTCTACCTCTCCCTCTCCCTCGGTACATTTCGATTATTTTCTTCAAAAAGTCTCATCTTGAACTTCTCCGAAAACGATTGTCGTGGACAAGGAATCGTAGAGCTACATTTATCTTATATATATTAGTGTGGCACGATTTTGAGCTGTATTTTTTCGTTTTTGTCACCATTCAATTATCTTATTTGAAGAAAAAAAAATGTCACGAAAGCTGCGAGCTGTCAGAAAATATTTAGAGGCCGCTCAAGCCTACCGAAAATTCAAATTTTTATTAAAAAATTGTTTTTTTTGTCCACTTCTTACCCATAAATTTAACGCTTTATCATTTTAACATTAACCACGCGAAAGCTCTAGCCGGCCAATGAATGTTTAGTGGTCGCTCAAGAGCTTCAAACTTTCCAATTTTCACACATTTTTGTTAACCTTCTCACTCGGAAAATACCTCACACTTTTAACTCAAGAATTATAATCTTCGTTCTCATAAAATAATTCTTTAAAGCTCTTGTCGGTAAAAAAAATTAAATGCGGACCACGGTTGGTCTCTTTAGTCAAACTACGGACCAATCGTAGCTGTAGACTGTGACGAGCGAGGTCATAATACAATAATATATGAATAATACATAATAACATACATCGTCTAATCGGTGTTTGTTACAAATTATTATAATCAATCATTCAGAAAATGTGACACTTCGCTGTTTATTTTGTTTTTATGCTACAAGTAACTATCGTGCATGCGAGATTTATTTTTTGGCGTAAGTTCTGACATTCGAAAACCTTGAGTGACCACTATATATTTATTGACCTGCTTTCATGGGATTAATTTAAAAATTATAAAGCGTAAAATGCACGGCTGAGAAGTGGACGAAAAAGAAAAACGATTATTTTTATGAAAATTTGAATTTTTGGAAGACTTGATCGACCTCTAAATATTTTTTTACCGCTCGTAGCTTTTGCGACAATTTTTTTTTTTTTCAAAGAAGATAATCGGATGGTAAGATAAAGGGAAAAAAATAGAGCTCAAAAGTGTGCCACGCTTATATATATATATATCGAATATATTTCGTATTTAATTTTAACGCCTCACTCATCTACTATCTATATCAAATTATTGGTTAATATTCAAGATGAGATTATTGAAATACGCATAAAAATGGAAAAGAGAAAATGTATTTTTATTACAATTCAATTGTTTCTACGAAAAATGTTATTTTCACTTTAAAAATATTCATATTATTTTTTCAATCGATTAATAATGTACCGGTAATACTCCTCTATAATTGGATAAAAAAATATTCTTTATAAAATGTTGATGATAAATATTTATGACCCTTATCATGGATTCAATATAAATATCTATATCCAGTCACATACAATGAATTTCTCAATTTTTTCAAATATTTTCAAACCAGAAACGTAGCTCCGAATAATTTGTATGTGTGAAAACGCTTTTTTTTCTTTCTTTTTATCAATTGAAATATTTCCCAATTTATATAAATCCAGATTTCAGCGAAGGCTCGGGCGAGGCTAATCCAATACAGAATTCCCTTTTTTCGTGCAGTATCCCGTGTCGAATAAAACAATGCATAAATTTGGGGCTCAGCTTGCGCCGAGCTTTTAATGGATTTAAGGCAAGCTTTTTAAATTTCTCCCTTCTTCGGGTTACGTAGCTCGGAAAATTCGCCGCGTTTCGCCCAACGGGGATTTTATACTGTTGGGTGTCTCGCGATAGAGGAGACGATTCGAATCCCCTTTTTCTCTGTCTCCCTTGAAAAATGGTCGGTGTATTATACACACGGTTCGACACGCCGGAGCCGAGGAATGATTGAGGCAAAACAGCCTGCTCCGTTCACATGTTCGTTTCACGCATGCATTGTAAATTGGGAAAATGGACTCGACAGTTACGCTCGACGGCTGGGAGAGTGCCGCGTAATATTCGCGCTTCACGTCGCGTGATTCTCGATCCCACTTAAGGACTTTGCGCCTAAATCGTTTTCTACTCCTTGAGCGGTTTTACTGAAACGAATATCTCAATATTATTTAAATGAAAAAATATATATCGGAAAAAAATCACATATATAATAATAATAATAATAATAATAATAAATATATTCATATATAATACAATAATAAATATATTCATATATAATACAATAATAAATATATTCATATATAATATAATAATAAATATATACATATATACAGGGTGTCCTGTTATGAATGGATAATTCTGCAACTGTTGATAGGTCAAATCATTTCCTACTATATCCTGGAATTTCAGTTGATTAAAAGTTCCACGGTTTTCAAGATAAAAATCATCTGCTTTCGGTTTTTCGCATGTCATTACTACAAATGATACATTTTTTGCCCCGGTTTTTTTCAAATGCTCTTGGTGGTTTATCTAGAAAAGTCTTATTTTTAACCATAAATATTAGGGAAACTTTATCGAAAAAAAATATTCTTTATTCAAAATCTTTTTTTTCCATTAAATTCAGCACAAATAGAGACTAAATCGTTTCAGGCCTGTCGAAGCCGAATTGGAAATCCCAAAGTCATTCGTAGCATCATTGGAGATTAAAATGATAAAAATAATTCTCAAAAAATATGAGTAATTCGAAAAAAATTGAAGGAAAAATGGGCCCACGATGAGACTAGTCTTAAAAATCATAGGATGGGTCACTCTATTTTAGAGAATTAAAAAAAAATAGAAAATGGTAGTCATCTTTAAAAAAAATCATCACTTTAGAAGAAAAAAAACGTTAACATTGATAATTGATAATTTTTTCATATTTTTTAACGAAAGAATGCTTCGAAACGAAAAAAAAATATACAGTGAAATTTGTCGATATCTTAATTGCTTCAGGAAGTGTCAGCGTTTAAACGTTTCCAAAACTTCAGAAACCAACATTTCTGAATTATAACTCCTAAAAGAGAAGAGATGGAAATGTAAAAATTGGTGTCGATATTCCCGGCATGGGGTACAATTTTTCAAAATAAATCAGGCAGACCAAATTGTCCGCGTCACGGCTTAGGTGAAATGGCGTAGAATGTCCCATATGTATGTTTGTGTGTTTATATACATACATATATATAAAAATGAATTGTTAAAAATATTCGTGTTCGACGTGGCCACAAATCAAATACCCGACAAACACGCGGTCGAAGCAACGAGCAAAAATATACAAATACGAAAAAGTCTGCACGAGACTTGAAAAAAAGCAACAACTCTGGCAGTACTCTTCAAAGGACGTCTCCCAACATTTATTATTCCACAAGGGATTGTCTTTTTACGCGTCGGCTCATGCATACGCGATGGATCATCCATTTGAGTGACTCGCTCGCGTGTCTGGCTGAGCCAAAACGTCCTCGAGGATCCTCGCCATCGTTAGCTTGCGAGACGAATCTCCTTTCTCTTCTCTTTTTTCCTCTCTCTTTCGCTCGACAAATCCACGAATCTCGGAATTGAAAAAAATGTCTTATGCAAGGCAAAGTAGAAAGAGAAACGCACGTTGGGAGGGTTATGAGTTGCGGTACACCCGAGTTTCTCATTCCCCGAGACGACGGTTAAATGTAAGTACTTCGTCCTCCCGTCGATCCCTCGGGGAGCAATCTAAACAATGCTTCGGATGAACGACGCGTCGTAAACGTTCTACCCACTATCCTGTTGAGAGACGTGACGTCGGATAACCGAAGGATTTACGCGACCGCGATTGCATATATATATATATACACATGCATACACCCACAGAGAAAAAATGAGAAAGTTCCAATGTTATTAATAAAAGAGCTCATTTTTGTTTGCAGCCCTGCAACCCCCTACGACCGTTTTCATTATTATTCAAAGCGTAGTTTTTTTAAACTACAGATTGCTAAAGGATAATCATGTTGGTAAAATACATGATTATTATACTACCTAAATAATTGGACGTTGAATAAGTTTCCGCTGTTTCCTAACAGATGGCGTTACCAGAACTGCGTGCGTGTAGTTCTGATGGTAACGCATCTGTAAAGAAGCCTTAAGCGGGGGTTAGGTGTTCAATTGTTTTTGCATTTTTTAATTTTTTTAAACGAATGCATAATATCTCAAGAATATTGTGTCAAAATTTCAAGTCGATCGGAGCAAAATTGACGAAGTTATGAGTATTTGAGCCAAGTTCTTACGAATGGGCGCGACAGGTTGACTAGTTGCGAATTAGTAGAGCAGAGGAGCAAGCGGCGCACGACAGTAAAGAAGGAAGACTTTTGCGTAGACAAATGCAAACAGATGTTCTAGGTCATGTTAATGGAAGCTTTTTGCTCTACGGACCCGGCATCGACGACTCTGTGTGAGTATGAGAAAATTATCGAGTTTTATTTTCAATTTTTCAGTGTGCAAACGTTTAAAGCGTTTTTCGGAAACTTGTCATGTTTGAAGTCCGCACGCCATGACTCACAATCTACTGGACCAATCTTTTTGAAATTTTGCATAGTACTTATTCACATAATTCGGCACGTATTGTCGGGAGCTTTTTCGTTTTTTTTTTTTTATAATTATTAATTTTACAACAACAAATTAACCGATATTTTTTAGCGAAAATCGGTTTTTTGACTCCCAAGTGTTACGAAAAATTGAAAAATCGAAGAAAAAAAAATCCTCCCGTCGTTACCTCGAGAAACATTTCCTTCAACAAATGCATTTTGATTGTTTTTTTTTCAGATGATTCTGTTGCGAGTTATGATGTACACCGCAAAACAACTTTTTTTCGAGGCGCCGCCGGAGATTTACTGTCACTCGCTCAATTTTCAATATTTTGCAATGAAAATTTCGGAAAATATTATTCAAATGTTGCATTATTATATGTAAATTGACTGAATACACTAACACTATCTGTATCGCCAAAGAAAAATCGTTAAAATATGCCTTTTTCGCCGAATTAACCTTACCCCGCCCCTAAAGTCTGAAATTCAGTGTAATTTATTTCGCCGAAGTGTAAAAAACTTTTTTTCATAGTATTAAACATGTTAAATTTCGTGCCGAAAAAGCGTATTTGCGGTGAATTTCACTGCACGACTTGAGTCAAAAGAATCTGCAGCTGAAGTACACAGAATTCTTGTTGAGACTTACAGCGATCATGCTCTGTCGGAAACAGCATGCAAGGATTGGTTGAGACGCATTAAAAATAATGATTTCGCTGTGTCGAATTCGCGGCATTACTTCATGAAGACTCATGTCAAACGCTAGCTGAACTTGTGGAATCATTAGAAACTGATAACACAGGAGTTTCGAAACGTTTGAAAGCATCAGGAATGATTTTTTAGCATTGACAATGCTTTCAAAACTCTATATGTTGAAAATGCCTTCAAAACTGTATATGTTTGTTGAAATAGGCTGGGTATAGGGGGCTAGCTGGATGTCACATGACATTGACGCTACCCCCACTCCAATGCCACTGTAGTGGGAGGAGCAGCGAGATTCTGAATGTCTGGGATTCGTTGAAAAATGTCCTCTCTCCACCCAATCCTAATCATGTTATTCATTTAAAAGGAAATTACAACTAATATCGAAATTATTATACAAAAAAAAAACCAAATGAACCGAAACAACCCCAATAAACCCAATTACAGACCTCAATAGATCGATATTCTTTGAAAAACAATTAAAAAACCAACTCATATTTACATGTACCTATTTTTTATTACCCGAAAAGTCTGATTACATGTTTACGAAAGCATTAATTTCCACGAAAAAAAACGCCTGAAACTTATTCAACATCCCAATAATAATGATCATAGTGATAACTATACGAACGTGAGTAATATTCATTCAAGCACTACTTTTTTTGCTCATACTTTTTGGAACTCCGGTATCGTGGCTGCTGTTTTTCCTTCTGGACTACGACGAGTGACCGAGTATTTGCGAGGTTACCGAGACAAGAAAGAAGCGAGCAAAAAATGAGTGAAAAAGGAAAGACGGCCGCGTCTTCGATACGCTCGACAATTCTCATGAATTTGAAATGAGATATCCGTTTTTGGTGTAATGGAAAATGGTGAAACGTTGATATCGCGGTAAGCCCCAAATCGCAGTGGTCGCGTATGTGAGACCGATGGATGAAATCCCATCTCTCTTACTCTCTCTCTCTCTCTCTCTCTCTCTCTCGCTCGCTCTCCGGTTTCCGCCACTTGAGAATTCTCGCGCAAGACCGCGAGGGAATCGTTTTTCACATTTTCCTCCTCTCTCGCTCACTTTTTGTCACACGTACTCGTGCGGTGGAGAGTACGTATCGAAAAAATGGTAACGCACCGTGATCGATATCGATGTAACGCGACCGTCCCACGACACCGATGTACAAAACCGCGATATCGATGGCTAGCCTCGAGTCCTCCATCGTTTATCCTCCAATCGTGTCGTGGATAAAAAAAAGTGGAAAAAACCCGAAAAAAACGATAATATATGCCAAAAAAAAATCGCAGAGTGACGAAAAAAAAAAAAGAAAAACAATAAAGAAAAATAACACTCGCTCGGTTTCGGGACAGAGAGAATTTTTAACCATTCGCGCCCCCTCTGTGCATCGCGCCAGTTGACAACACACCGTATGCAAACCTCGTGGACGCGGATTAAACCGCCAATAATTGAAACGGTGAGAATCGAGGTGGAAATAAAACAGCCCGGTGAATTCAGTTTTCGAATTCGTAACGTTCCAATTTTGGGAGTTTGTTTGGGTTTGCCTGGACTTTGCCATTTTGGACTTTCAGCATTGTTCCGAGCGACGATAAAAAGCTCGATCGTTTCCGCGCATAGGAAAATTATGCAACGGGGAATGGGTATTAGAGTTCCGTGTATGGTCGGGCTTTGTGCGATTATCGGCGTTTATCAACCGATTGACTTGATTATTGATTGCGGAAAAGACAGAAAGACCACACGAGCGGAGCGAACGAGGGACAGTCGATAACGGGAGCTTTGGAAGTTGAACCGAAGCTCACTGCAAAAACTAGGCGTGTATGACGTGTGTTCAAAGTATGTAGAAGTAGCGCAACATAAAGGCGAGACACGCGTTGCCATATTGATTCTACACACTTATGCATTTGGCAACGCTTAAGGGGCCAGTCTACTTTGAAAATTTCAAATTTTCAATTTGAAAATTTCACTTGAAGAAAGCGACGATGATGAGCAATCGGAAGATATTTTGTACGGTGCAGGAATTCCCGATTGAGTTTAGGAATATAGGAGCTTAGGAATTGCCGATTGGGCTTGACCTATTTTCGAGGCGTTGCGTTAAACTATAGTTTTGGTACTTAAAAATTAATAAAAATAAATAAAAATTTGTTTAAATGTATTTCAAGACTTTATTTATCAAGCCCAACAACTTTTATATTCATATATTTTATAAAACCCTCCAAAAAACGCGAAAATAGCCTTTTCGTGGCTCCAAAGTGGACTGGCCCTTTAAAGCATTAAAATTACACGCGTGTGTGCAATTTTTACGCATTAGAGTATTACACACCTTCGTAGCTGTCCCCATATAAACAACACGCTTATTGGAACACACATAAAGTGTGTAGAATCAACATACAAGACGCATATTTACACACATTGAACGAAACAATACACGGTGATAGCAACACACGAGCAAAAGTGACACGGGAAAAAGCAACACAGCTTACGTGTGTTAATTGCGTTAATTGTGTTAATTGCCCAAATCGCAAATGATGATAAAATTCTGAAAATTTGGTATGTTTTTGTATGAAGTATTTCAGAGGTCGTGTAAAAATTTCACGACAATTAGAAAGCTCGTTACTGAACAATTAACATTCACAAATTAAATGTTGTTTTATGGAAACTGATGTAACTTTGCAATAAGTTTCTTTTTGACCTCTCAATTTTATAATATCTACAATATACTGAAAGCAACGGAAACAAAATGAAGTTTATTGATACATTTTTTTTAATTTCTTTTAAAAATTGTTCTTAACAAAATGTTAATTTTTTAATAACGAGCTTCCTAATCGTCGTGAAATTTTAACACGACCTCTTAAATACTTCATACAAAAACATACCAAATTTTCCGAATTTTCTTATCATTTTTTATTTCAACCCTTAAGGAGATTGAAGTGGTGATGATAGAATTCGGAAAATTTGGTATGTTTTTACATGAAGTATTCAGGAGGTCGTGTAAAAATTTCATGACGATTAAGAAGCTATTTATTGAACAATTAACATTAACATGTTTCATAGGGACTTAACATCCTTAACGTGTGTAAGAAAATAACACACGTAAGTGTATTGTTTGAACGCATATATCCATGTTATTTGTACACCGTCATTTTTTTACATACGTTAAAACGTGTAAAAAGTGCCTACAGCCATTTACACACGTAAAGTGCATAAAAACACACTTGTTTCCGCAGTGGCTAGCAGGAGTTTGTTACAACCAGATGCAAGTGGCCGCAAGGTACACTTTCGTCCTGCACACGGTTACACGTCCAATGGAAATCGACTGGAAGAGAGAAAAAGAGGGAGAAAGGTCTCAGAATGCAATTACACAGAACTGTCGTGTAACTGACAAGAAGACATTAATCAAACGCATCGTCAGAGAGAGAGAGAGAGAGAGAGAGAGAGAGAGAGAGAGAGAGAGAGAGAGAGAGAGAGAGAGAGAAAGAGAGAGTGGCCTTCATCAGTTGGCTCGATCATTTTGCCCCGGCGTTAATCCCCTTTAATCGCCCAACGATCCTTCTCTATATCCTCCCTCGACTCGTCAATCTCAACATGCTATACAATATTCCCATTTGTCATTCATTAATTCGTCCTATAAATCATCAAAACTTTCATCACTTATTTTTTGGATATTTTCTTTTTTACAAATTGGAAAGTTTCCATCTACTTCGGCATGGCGGATTTTCATAAATTCGAAAAACGATGTTCGGACAGTACTCTCGGGATGTCGGGATAAGTAGCGATAAATATAAAAACGATATCCCGCCTGAGTATTTGAAAACTTCATACACAATCACGCCGACAATTTCATCTACAATGACAAAAATACGATTTTTTATGCAAATTTCCATATCGATATTCTCCCTTTCCGTTGTCACTAGCAAAAATTGTTCACGGTACAAAGAAAACATTTTTATATTGAATGGGACATTCATTTCACCTAGCCTGTCACCCAGACCATTTTTGGTTTTCCTGATATTTTTTTGTAAAATTGTACCCCGTCATAGGAATATTTACAGGAATTGTTAGGTTTTTATCTCTCCTCTTTCTGGAGTCATACTTTTCCAAAAAATGTCGATTTCGGAAGTTTTGAAAACGTTTAAACGCTGATAACTCCTAAACTAACAATACGCGAGATATCGACGAATGTCATTATATAATTTTTCCATCTTGAAGTATACTTTTGTTGAAGAAGATGAAAAAACTATCAAGTATCAATGTCAACGTTTTTTTTGCTTGTAAATTGAAAACTATTTTTTTTAAGACTGCCATTTTTTATATTTTTTAAAAAAATTCTCTAAAATAGAGCGACCATTTCTATGATTTTTAAGACTAATTGCATCGTGGGCCCATTTTTCCTTCTATTTTTTTCCGTATTAAACGTTTCCAAAACTTCCTCGAACACCATTTTTTTTTGGAAAATTATAACTTCTAAAAGAGAAGAGATAAAAATCTCAAAATTGGTAGGGATCTTCCTTTCATGGGGTCCAATTTTACAAAAGAAAAACGAGGAAAACCAAAAATGGTAGGCACCACGGGCTAGGTGAAATGGCATGAAATGTCCCATATACATTTGCAATCTCCATACCTCAGTTTTCTCAAATTATTCGATTTTGACGAATAACAGAAACCCGCGAATGTCGAGTGTTATCGAGTGACCTTTAAAACAATTACTTTTTCCCGAGATCAGCAAATTTTTCATCTCTGGACGTGACATCGCGTTATTTTATTTTTTTCATTCTTTTTCTGCTGTCGGAGTGTTCGGGGCTCGTAATTTCTCAACCCAGGATTACTATTTCCCCGGGTATGCGCGCGAGGCTGCAGGATCGAAATTCTTTTCACTCTTTTTCTCATTGCACTCTCATTAATAAGTATAATAATAATAGCAACCGCAATAACAAAAGTAATAATAATAATAGTGACACGAGACGTTATAACTACAGAAATTCGAAGGTTTTAATTTTTTAAATAAATACGTGTATTTTAAAAGAAAAATGACCCCAACAGCACGGAGAGTTCGACGATATATCTTTAGGATCTTCTTTATTTTTTGTCACGTGGAATTCTTCGTCCGACTGATAAATGGGAGAAGCACCCATACACGCATTTTTCGTTAATTTCGTAGATCGAGATTCATTACAGTGTCCTTGCTCGTATACACAGGGGATTTTCGCGAACTGGAAAATTTGTACCTAGCCGAGAGGGATGGAAAAGCACCCACGTAAACATATGTATAATACGCGCTATCACGTCACGGCGAGTGTTGCACTTGCGTCGTGGCCGGGTCGCCGGTACTCTAATTGCAATAACTCTCGACATTCCCCCCTCCCAGGACAGATAGCAACGGACCAGCCGCTATTTTATAAATCACTCGGGATAAGTAGCGATAAATATTAACTTACGTCGGTTCCAGAGAGCTCAGCGAGAAAACTGCATACACACACGTGTATATATATATATATATATATATGTATATATATATATGTGTGTGTGTGTATGCATGTATGTATGTATGTACATGTATATAGTGGGCACGAAAAGCACAACCGACTTCCTCAGGAAACTAAGAAACATTAAACGAGGACTTTGCAATTTCGCTCGTGTCATTTATCAACTCGACGAACCCTGTGCACTGGGACATTTTTTTGAAGCCATACGCCTGTAAATAATTGATACACCGTCAACTCGAATTCTTTCTCTCTACACAGAGAAAAAAGTACGGTATTCTCGACCATATTTTAACTATATTCTATATTTTCCTGAGGGGACAATAATATTTGATAGCCATAGTTACTGCCAAAAGTGTAGTACTGGAGTACTTTACTCTACTTCGTGCAATTTAGTTATTTGACTTAGTTTACTTTACTTGGCTTTGAGCAATTCAGCAGTTGCATGAAGTACGCACATATGGTAACTGCAATGACCCATCTTACAAGCATACGTTTATTCGTCACTGCTATATAATATAGTAGGTTTTCATAAAATGGATATTCCCTGATACTATCGAAAATGACCTTCGCCAAGATTCTAGGAGTGAACTGAAATATATAGACATTGATTAAAAATGTCGCCTGTGCTTTGCGGCGATGTTTATAGTGATCTGTACCATATTATAAGATACGACCTGCTATATGCGTATTTGGTGTGTTATTCAAGTGTTGGTACAAAGCGCCAATACCCGTCTACGAAACGCATAGAATGTTTTATAAATCCAAAATAAAATAAAATACGCAACGGAGAGTTCTACGCCGATGATTTTTTTAAATTATAATTCGCCATTCCCTGACCACCTGTATTATCGGAATAAATCATTATTTCGTATTATCGGAATAAATCATTATTTCGTATTATCAGTATTTCGCCTTATCGGAATCGAACCTATAACCTAATGGCCTACTGCCTGTCTACCCTACGCACGCTGCCAACGCGCTATCGAGTACTTTTGGTATCTTCAGCACAGATATGGCATAAGAGACAAAAGCAGTTCCGGCTGTACTTTCGAATCGCTGTTACCTGTGATTTAGGTGAAATTTTGCACAGTTTTTTTTTATAAGTCACTGTTTAGATAGATTTTTGACGCTTCGCAATAGTTTTGTACCATATAATAGTGATTTCTACCATATTATACGATACGACCTACCAAATGCATAGTAATATATGCCCTACGCGAACTACAAGGTGAACTACAAGAAAACGTATTGCACCGATATCCTATTTTTGCATTGCAAAAAAATACCATGTAACAGTTCGTGAGACATGCGTAGTTCTTAAAACTATTAAGCTGCGGTTGTTCGAACTGCAAATGATTTACGTCTTCGGTATAAATAAACTGTACTCTATTTAAATATTTTTTTTTTCGAATAGTCACTTTTCATAAGGTCTTCTAACAAATTATACTTGAAAAACGTTAATGTTAGCCATATGAATTATACAAAATTGAAAGGAATAGTAGAAGTTTGATTGATCAAAACTTAACGTACAGTATACAACATTAGTATTTGTACGTCGATTTTGTTATAGCACTGAATTAACCATACCTATATTGTCAAGTCTTTTGCAATAGTGAATAATCATTCCGAGGGTAATAGATAATCAAACACGCCACCCAAATCGCATGTTTAGGTATACTTTTCGCTTATAGTCGTGTTACCAATATTATGATTGCGGTGTCAATAAACTATAACGAATTTTACTGTCCTCTCTTTTACCCTGAGCGTTTGTTGTAAACACAATAGACTTTTCTCTCAGTGCGCGATTAAAAAAAGAACCTCCGGGAGTCATTTTTATCCCAGAGTATTATCGGCTAAACGGTCTTATATGCTCGCCCACACAGGGTGTCCCATTTTCATCGAGACTCATTGAAGACGCCAAGAAGACGTGTGAGACGAATTTCGGGCAACCGAATATCCGATTTTTTCGGTCCCATATGGTTAAAATTCCAAACAAAGCGAATAAATTCAATTGTGCGTTTGCATAAAACCCAAAACGTCTGCGAGAAAACTGGTGGTAAGGGAAAAAAGGGCAGTGGATCGTCCGAGACACCACGTGCGTTTAACTGGCAATTTTGAAGAAAGTTTCGCTCGGGTACTTCGAAACGAGAAACTTCTGTCGAGAAAGGATCCAGCGTGGACAAATGTCGGCGAAACTTTTTCACCCTCGAACAAGGTTGAGAGTAAAGGGCGAAAAAAAATCGAGTTACAGGTGCATCGGTCACCAGGGTTGCTAGACCGTTCGGATAAATTCGGTTCAGCTCGCTTTCGCGGGACGTTTTTCTTTTTGTCCTCCCGGACCAGCCCGTTTTCCTCGAGACGGTGAATTTTGCGGGTTTTTGTGGAAAACGCGCGGGCGAGAGGGCAAGGAGTGAAGCATTATACAAAAGTGGTGACCGGCCGAGGTGGAGCATTAGTTCGAGAGCACTTCCGGTAGCAAAGGGAGAAGAACGAGGGAGGGAGGAGAAGGGGCGATTTCCAACCCTTGAACCCTCTCTCTCTCTCTCTCTCTCTCTCTCTCTGTCTCTCTCTCTCTCTCTCTCTCGCCCCTCTGCCCTGAAAATGCAATTCTGTCTCTTTTTCTTTTCATCTTCCTCTCGCTCCATCATAAAATTATGTTCCTGGCGATTACTTCCGGCCCTTTGGCCTCTACAAAAGGCGCCACTTACGAAATAACTCGAGGATATTGAAAATCATATTCACAGGAAAAATGGATCACCTCGATATTTTCCGCATAGTCCAAAAATGCCTGGTGGAAGGTACCTCTCGGATCGGGGAAAACTACAGAATCGTCGAGACGACATGTTCACGAAAATATTCCGCAATTCTCTCAGCCACTTATCTAAAAAAATGCTCATATCTAAAAGATGCAGGAACAAAACGATCACAGTCGAACATCCTCATCGTACTACGAGCAAGAATTTCAGCTATCTTGCAACTCCCAGACATTTTCGAACAATCCATTTGCCGTTCGTATAAAAACCAAAAAGTCATTTTTACTCACAGGCTTTGGGAGAGAAATCTCGAGAGTGCCAATTTTCCAATTCGATTGTTTTTAAGACCGTCCAACATGGCGGACGCGGCGATTTCCATCGTTGCTGGATTACCGAGAGGATTTTCCTTTTCTCTCTCCCCCTCTCTCTCTCTTCCCTTGTATCAGTCTCCGCCCTCGTCGAGACAATTTTTTGTCCAACGACCCTCGGATAATCCGCTTTCGAGGGACTCGTTCGTTGCACCAAAGAGTTTTTCCTCGCTGTCTCGTGTCACACGCGCGCGCCTCGCTTTTTTCTCGTTCGAATATTGCTTTATCCCGAGTGTCGTCCGCTGAATTTCCAATGAGAAAATCTCGATTTTTCAATCTGTCGCACCGCGCACCGTATTGGCAAGAAGGAGCACGTGTACGTTCGAGTACTTTTCGTTTTTCCGGTCACTCGAGCGTTTAATAATTTTTTAAATATATATATATATATATATTGTTTTTTCTTCGATTTTTCGCGTCTCGTCCAAGATGACGAGAATTTTCGTCGGTCAGGACATAATTCGGGCTTCGTAACACGAACCCAGAATTTTTTTTCTCCACGGTAACGGAACAAAAAAAATGTTTACGCTTTTAGTCGTCTCTCGCGACAAAAAGAGAACGAGAACGAAGACAATCCGAGGATTTCAGGGCTCACGACGATTTTTTAGGTCCCTCGCAACGAAACTTTACGACTCCGGATATTTTCTCGTTTCTTTACCTCGAGGATGCCATCTTTGTGGCGTTTTATTGCTCTTCCACGTGCCCCGACTCTACAAGGAGAAAAACGGACTCCGACGAACAAACAAAAACAACTCCGGCACCTTGAGTTTCCTTCTATCCACGATTTATCGGACTCGTACGTACGCGCGAGAAAAAATGAATTTTCATTTTGGCTACTCGACAAGTTATTCGCGAGTCGATATTTCGACTTTTGTCACCACCGGTCCTGGTCCTTTTCCGCCTATTCTCAATGTTGGTTTATTCCTTTCGTACTCTCGCTCCTTATTCCTTTTTTCGTATATTTGTCACGTGCTTCGTACCGCGGTCCTTTTTTTCGTCTCGTTCTCTCCTTCCCTGGGAATGTCTTTCACGAAATACAATGATCGAAACACTCGGTCACGTTTTTTTACGTTCTCCCCGTTACACGCGTCGAAATAAAAGTTTTCCTCGCAGAATCCCAGCGGACGCGAGAGATCTCCCGTTCTATACGCGAGACATTTTGCGATAAATATTTCTCCCCTCCTGGCTCGTTGCTCCCTCGAGTCGACGATTCATCGGATGAGAATGTCCCTTTTCCTATGTGTAGGTACTTGATTTTTCCCGCTCGTCCCCCTCTCTCTCTCTCTCCCTCTCCTTAATTCCTCGAGACTGAGCTTCGGTTGCAGGATTGATCGATACTCCGGTAATAATGTTTGATTCGTAGGTCGTCAAGAAAAAACAACTGCCACGAAGATCACGTAGTGCTCGTCGACTATCGTATCAAACTCAAATAAACCCAAATCCAACTGGGAAATATATTTTCCAACTCGATATTGCTCCGACTATGATAGGAATCGTGAAACTTCGAATTCATCGAAGCGCGTCTCCCTCCCTCTCTTGTTCATGGATTATTCCGCTTTTCCATAAGCCTCGCTGCTCCACGAACAAAATATCCGATTTTCTCCAACTTCCGACGCACCTTTCCACCCCTCCCGATTATGCACTCGATTATTATATCCACGTGAACAAGTGAAAGTTCAACTATTTTCTCATTTCTTTTCCGCACGTTCCAAATCAATTTGCGCCGAGAAAACGAAACTTTGAATTTTCCATTAACGAAAGTTCTCGAATCTCGCGCGCCTCGTGTCCGATCGCGAGCCCTCGAACGCGATTGTTCCCAACGATTTAAGTAAACCCAAACGAACCCAAACGCACTTGTAGTCCACGAATGACCGGGGCAACGCACTTTAGGCCTTTTTGGAAACAATTCAACGATATTTATCAATTTTATATTTTGATATTATTGCTTATCCACGAATTTGCAAACGTCAACGCTTAACAACGATTCATATATAAATATATGGATATATATATATATATTTACGTATATATTTATGTATTTGTTTAGTGCTGTATATTAACGACGAATTTACGAGCTTATTTTTATTCCGCGCCCTCTTTTTTGTTTCCTTTTATATATATATATATATATATTTAAATATATATATATATATGTATATATATATTTATAGAAACGTGTGTGTTTCTCGCGATAGGACGAGGAACTTTATTTTTCGTATCGGTTAGTTCTGACAAACCGGGCACTAACGATAAGACACTTGATTAAAACGTATGAAGCGAACTCTTCATTCCACGCTTCGTATTATTTTTTTAGTGTAATGGCCAAGAGCTCCAGGTCTGCGTGCGTTATTTACCGAAGACTTGAAAGCTTCCCGTTGGACCTCAGAGGATAATCTGGGATTTTGCACTTATCTCTGTCAATCCTCCGTGCTGGATCGATCATTCACAGCACTATTCCGTCCTCTCTCTCTCTCTCTGTCTGCTATTTCTTCTGCGTTCTTGACCAGTGTCGTTCAACTACTTTCGATCGGACCTCACAAGAATTGATCCAGCGCTGAGACTTTCCGTGGCTCGATCTTCGTAAATGACATTTCATAGTGAAAAACAAAAGCGAAAGAAACAAAGTTCTCGTATCATCCGACCGGATCATCAGCACTGTGGGGGGGTCTTGAGCACTTGTCTTTCATCATATACAAACCGGCGCACGATTTCCAGAGAGGCAAAGAAGCGGAAGAAGTACTAGACGCCGATGGCGAAGAAGAAGCGGGGTAAGAACTGGAAGGCCCAGAAGACGAAGAAGAAGAAGAAGAAGAAGAAGAAGAGCGATATAAATTCTTCGTCATTCGATCAAGCCTTCCGAGTATTTTTCCTCGACGTTTATTCCCACCTAAAGTTCTTCTCCTTGACTTTACTCATCTCTTCTTCTGGCCCGCTAATTCGCTTCCTTCCGGGCACTCCAGGCTGCTGAACAAGTCGACTTTCAACTGGAGAACTCGACTTCCGGTAGAATCCTCTTGTACTCCGCTGTTGTGGTTTTCCAGCTGGCGAACGTGACTTCCGGCGCAATCCTGTTGAACCTGCCGTTGTGGTTTTCCAACTGGAGAACTCCGTTTCCGGTACAATTCTGTTGGGACCTGCTGTTGTGAATTTCCAGCTGGAGAACTGAACTCCAGGTAGAACGCTGTTGCAAATTTCCAGCCGGTGTACTCGAATTCCGGTACGATCCTGTATAATTTACATGCGTTCTACATATGCGCTTGCGAAGTTCGCCGAGTGCCGTGTTGTTGTTCGATCGACGAGGGAATTTTCGTCGCCCGTTTCCTCGAGTCGCGAAGAATAAGCAGAAATGCAGCAGAGCAAGAGCAGCAGCGACAGAGCCCTTTGGCAAACGCGGACTCCCGCTGTGGTCGACGGTGTGACCTACTCGCGCTTAGGTCTCAGCTACTTCGAATTCTACCCCCGCTTGCTACCAGAGAGCCCACTCTTTACCCCTACCTTCCAACTCCCTCCAATGTACCTCTTTCAACCCCAACCCCCCTCTCGCTCTCTCTCTCTCTCTTGCTCCACCTAGCTTGCCATGTGTTCCCCTTTCATCCCCCTATTGCACCCTCTCTCTCGCGTTGGCT
Source organism: Ophion costatus (assembly GCA_951751655.1). NCBI lineage: Eukaryota > Metazoa > Arthropoda > Insecta > Hymenoptera > Ichneumonidae > Ophion > Ophion costatus. The sequence goes on from OX632367.1 coordinate 13,859,298, forward strand.
TCCTCACTCTCTGTCGGAAGGCGAGTCCCCCACCAACCTCCACGCCTGCCACCACCACCACCAACGCAACCCCCGACGTCGGCTGGCCACTTCCTCGCGCGCGCCTCTCTCGTCCTCGTCCTGCCAACACCACCCTCACTGATCCCTGTCTGCCGTGCTCTTTTTCTCCTTCCCTCGGTCCTCCTACTCTCTCTCTCTCTCTCTCTCTCTCTCTCTCTCTCTCTCTCTCTCTCTCTCTCTCTCTCTCTCTCTCTCTCTCTCTCTCTCTCTCTCTCCCTCTCTTGGTTCATTGATTATGCCCATTTTTGTTTATTCTCTCCTCCATATAATTATGGATATGTTGAACGTATGGAGTTCGAACGGGTCGCATTTCTATCAATCGCTGGTTCTCCTTACTAATAATAACATTTGTATAATTTGGCAATTGCCGCTTTTTCATATTTTTGGTAAATATTCGGAAGTGGGGCTCCTGCTAGAATCAAGCTAATTTTTGTTTGAGGTTGCTTGAGGTTGTTTGGGTTTGTTTGGGGTAGTTTGGGTTTGTTTAGACCCTTGAAGAAAATTAGCCCGATTCTAGCAGGAGTCCCACTTCCGCATAGTTACCATATGTTTAAATCATTTAAGGATGTTGTGTCCCTATGAAAGATGTTAATGTTAATTGTTCAATAAATAGCTTATTAATCGTCCTGAAATTTTTACACGACCTCCTGAATACTTTATGTAAAAACATACCAAATTTTCAGAATTCTATCATCATTACTTCAACCTCCTTAAGGGTTTAAATAAAAAATGATAAGAAAATTGTGAAAATTTGGTATGTTTTTGTATGAAGTATTTAAGAGGTCGTGTTAAAATTTCACGACGATTAGGAAGCTCGTTATTAAAAAATTAACATTTTGTTAAGAACAATTTTTAAAATAAATTTAAAAAAATTTATCAATAAACTTCGTTTTGTTTCCGTTGCTTTCAGTATATTGTCGATATTATAAAATTGAGAGGTAAAAAAAAAAACTTATCGCAAAGTTACATCAGTTTGCATAAAACAACATTCAATTTGTGAATGTTAATTGTTCAATAACGAGCTTCCTACTTGTCGTAAAATTTTTACACGACCTCTGAAATACTTCATACAAAAACATACCAAATTTTCAGAATTTTATCATCATTTGCGATTTGGGACTCAACATCCTTAAATGATTCAATCATTTGTCTCTAATATGGGACAAAAATAGTCTCGCCATGCTGCCTTTCTACTTTTCTTCATCGATTGTTCCAGCCTCTTTCGTCTGTCCTAGCTTTATTCCTATCGTTTTCCCCCTGATATGAAATCGTTTCGGTATTGTACTATTCAACATCCGTGCGCGTGGCCGCTTTTCCAATCGTACATGTATTTACTCTCTTCTCCCGCTCTGTACGTCACTCACCCCTTGCCGTTCTTCCGTGAACATTGTCTCCGACTCCTTGCTCCACACTCCCGAACACTCGACGTTTGCCAAAGTTCTCCGGAGTTTTCCCATTTTTTCAGTCATGCGAACGCGCGCGCGCACACGCACACACACACACACACACACACACACACACACACACACACACACACGTTGCGGAAGTCGGGCTACGTTTCCATATTTATGGTACTTGGATGGTGCGGAGGACGCTATTGGGATAAGAGGACGCCACTCCTTTCCTCGCGCTACGCTAGTTCATGGCTTTCCGACGATTGGACGCGTGCCAGTGGCTGAAAGCTCGTCTCATCAGTTATCAACGAAAATCGTGTACTTGTTGAATTGCATCCTAGTTCCGGGTGCTCGAGCACGGGACTCTTGAACAAACAGCTGGCCTATATACCACTAAAAAAACAGAGTACTCTCGAAATGTAAAAAATATACCCGTGTACATACTACATTGCTGGATATTAACAATATTTTGCAACATTTTACATTATCTTTCAACAGAAACATCAACAATATTTTTCATGTAGATATTAATATTTGCAACAAAAGAAAACCAATAGGGCATTTGTCTGTTTTACGGAAATCATCTTAAATTGTCAATTATTATATATTGTGCTCACAATATTTTTCTTTTGTCTTCGTGAATGTCAGTATTTACGATATAACTCGACAATGAAATTTAAACATTCAACCAGATCGCCAAAACGCTCCCTTTGTCAGATATGTAGTCACGTGCCAGTAAACAAGGCAAACAAGGACCTGTATCGCCGCTGAGTTGTCGCACAGAAAACTTTCCTCTTCATTCTTACTTAAAAGTTGACAACACGATAACTATCGCTACAAATAACCATGAACGAACAGAAAAAGCACGAAAATACACTGGAATAAACTGGAAACTCGCTCATTACTCCTCACACGACTTGTAATGACATTCTGTTTACTGGCATATGTGACGTCACTAGAGATTCAACCAACCTTGGAGCGTTTTCGTTCACGTGACCAAGCGTTCGAATTTATCTAATTTAAAAATCGAAATGAATGAAAATAATGCATATTTTTTCCATAAAGTGATAGAAAAGCCTTTTAAACACTAGATTCTTTTAGGATGACAAGAGAATGGACCATATTTTTAATATAGTCAAATACTCTATTGAATTACAAAAAAATGTTCAGTTTACTGAAAAATACTTACTTCACTCCGTTATAATTAATATTCTTCGTAATAATATCAGTTTGTAAAAGCAATATTATTGGGATGTTGAATAAGTTAGCGCGATTTTTTTGTGAAAATGAATGCTTTATTAGATAAAATCATTCCTCGCAAATACTCTTTTTGGCATGAAATTTGACATGTTTATCAATATGAAAAAAAAAAGTTATGCACACTTGGGCGAAATGACGTACATGAATTTTGAGCTTTCTTATAGTACTTCTTCATGGAATCGTTAGCATCTTGAACTACACGCACGCAGTTCTGGTAACGCCATCTGTTGGAGAACAGCGAGAACTTATTCACGTCCTAATATACGTATGATTATTTAATCTCAAATTGAAAAGATGAACACCATTATGGATTTTTTTCTGAATGAAGGTTGGACGTTTGTTCGAATAAAATATTTGAAACATGTGAAATACATTTTTTAAATTTTCATCTCGCTAAATACAGAATCTCTAAAATTGTCGACTGAATGCACGAAAAAATTCCTCACGAAGATTCATCAAGAATTGAACATTTTCCGACGTGTTCCTTGATCAACAGTCTTGCAAATATTGAAAAATCGTCGAGTGCGTTTTAAGTATATCGGCTGAAATCTTCGCCGTCACGAGAATGTGTTTTTCTTTTTTCGAATCATTAATCCACGCGTGAAAAACGACAGAAGGATGAGTACAGGCCAAGAGGAGACTAAAGGAACATCCAGGTGATATATCGGGATCCTTTAAGATCCGAACGGGTAAAACATGCGGCCCCGATAAACCGACAAAGGCAGAGCCGCTTTCGCCGGATGGTTTAACAACGAGGTCGGAAGAAACGGATACGAGAGTGATCCTACATACCCACACATATATACAATGTTAAAAACGAGAAAGGGGGACCAAGAGAGAGAGAGACAGAGAGAGAGGGAGGATGAAATTTTCTGCGGCGCCCCTAGGGGAAAATATCCATCTATATATCTATATCTATCTATCTATCGATCTATCTATCTATCTATCTATCTATCTATCTATCTATCTATCTATCTATCTATCTATCTATCTATCTATCTATCTATATATATATATATATGCACTTCCGGCGAGTCTGAGAAAACAGAATGTAGAAACTGGTCTATTTTTCCCGATCTTGTTCTTCCTCGCGAGAGATTGGTTCGACCTGCGAGTCACGCCGAAAATACACAGGAAATTTCCGATGAGAAAACGCCAGAGTGAAAGGGAAAAAAGATTCACGAGATATCTATCTGCGATTTGCAGAATGAAACACGTCGATGGAACAATCGTAAAGGATTAAATCGGAGCAATGCCTCCCCCCTACTGTTACACACACCCTTATATATAAATATTATGATAATGGAACAAAAATGATTTTTCGCTACGGGCTTGCAAAAAAAGGACACATCAATTTGTGCAGAGGGAGAGCGAGAGAGAGAGAGAGAGAGAGAGAGAGAGAGAGAGAGAGAGAGAGAGAGAGAGAGAGAGAGAGAGAGAGGTGAAATTTCACCTCGCCCGAGTCGTAACTGTACTCGAAGTGTCGAGCGAAACGGAGGGACCCTGGCATAACGAGTAGTGCGAGCCAATCGAGAGCGACACGACACGCGACGTAGCTACTTTCACCCTCTCACGAGTCCTGGTCTACCTGAACGCTTCGTGGCTAATCTGCCCTGTTCTCCAGCAGGAACCAGGGGTCTCAACCACATACGCGCCAACGGCGAGGGAATGACCGAGCCTAGGGCACTCGCTTTCCATCTCTCTCTCTCTCTCTCTCTCTGCCTCGCTATGTTCAAACTTGTAAATTGGCAGCGTGGTGAATAAACCGTGAAATCGAGCGCCAGCCCGAAATTGCACAATGTTGCAACCGGGAACGACGAAACGAGTATGTTCGGTTGCACCACCGAATAGTGGAGAGTAACCGCCTCGATGAAGAGCATACACCATACATCAATGCTATCCATTTATAGCAGTACACATTTTGGGACCATTGAGAAGCTTTACAAAATTGATTCGGGCCCGAAGACCCGGCTCAATTTCCCCAGCCCACCGAAACGTGAAACGTGGAGAACTAGAGTGCTGGTCGAGAAGACCAAGGGCTGTTCGATCAATGCTTTTAGATAGGGCCAAGCTTTATCACACCGAGAACGTAATCAATGCCAACATAATTACACGAAATCCACAGTACCTAGATTTTTATAATTATTCATTTTTCCGATAGCAGTAAAGTCAGCAATGACCTGGGATGCTAGTGGCGCGCTCTCTCTCTTAACTGTCTACGAAAAATAAACGGCACCGAAATTTTTAAAGAAAAAATAAACACAAAATTATTGATAGGGATTATGATAAAAAAAGATTCGATAGTTCGGAAACGTATAATAGACCAATTACATTTAACAAAATTATCAACGAAATGAAAAAATGTAACACTTCTAGAGTGCAAATGAATAGCAGTTTTGGGTGTTAGTAGTTAACTGAATGATATTATTTATTTTTGAAATAATTAAAAATATACTTCTGACTATTTTCATTTTTCGGATATAAAGGATAGGTTTAGAAGCTAGAATCATCTGTATTTTCTCGTCGTTTATGGGAGGTTTCACGGTACTGAATTGCGTTGAAATAACTTCCGATAGAAGATATTGTCTGCCACTCCCCAGGTAGCAATTTCCAAATAGTTGTCCAGCAGTTGTCCAACTAGGCACCAAATGTCTGCTTGAAAGTTACCTATACGTTACGACGTTTTCGACAGTTATCGTTTTCGATGGTTGTTAACTTCAAGATAACTTCAGGCGGACGTTTCGTACCAGTTTAGCGATTTTTTTTTAAATTACTATTTGAGTCTCATAATCTTCACCCGTAAAATGACAACCGCAAACATGTTTACTTTCATGGAGTGTTTGAATATTCAAATATAAGTCTTCGTCTCGTAAGACGCGGACCTACTGTTTACAACTGAAAATAAATATTTACATTGAAATTTTTTCATTTAGCAACTTTAGTATTATACATAACTAATAGAATGTTTTTGTTTCTAATTAAAAATCAGTATTCTTTAATTTAGGTGTAGTCTACAATTTTTATATTTATATTTTAATACATCTGTACCTACAGTTCTTCATTTATTGGAAAAAGACGAAATTTACACGCGCTTTTTCGTTTGCTGTGTCGACTATTAAAAACACGGCAACATGATATTGCTAAAAAAAACAATAACAATTTATCACAATTACCTTCTAATATAAATTTAAAAAGAGAACAGAAAATAAGGAAGGAAATTAACCGAAAAAGAAAAATATTGAAAAAATGAAGAAATAACCTATTCCCACATGGTATCGCAGTAAAATTGCTAACAATCATGATATAATATGTTTTGCCGGCAGAGGGATGCACCTATTATTATGATTTTCAGTGCTGCTACACTTACACTGTCCGGGTGTTGAGACTTTTATTCCGTTAAGTTGTCACTTGGATGTTCGCGGATCCTGACAAAATTCGGTTGGGGCCCTCGGTGAACAGCCCCTGGAGGAGACTGCACATTTGTCAAACAATGGCGCCATCGCGGTCTTTGATTTTCGACCTCGATGATCCTGTACACGCCTTTCGAGCGGCGCAAATTGGTGCGAAAGGGGCTGACGTGCCGCGGGAGTACTCGGGGCTGCGTCGAGAATACAGGGATACGAGCGAGTTAAGGCTGACGCTGTTACTTTTCTGACCCGATTCAGAGGCTGACTGAGCACGATTCCACTACTGTTGTTGGTGGTTACTGCAGCAGCGCGTTGGAACGAGCCGAGCTACGTTTTGGGTACTGTCTCTTTATATTTCCGGGAACACTTTTCGGACGAGCTCGATTAATTAAAACCCCTCCGTATAAGGAGGGGTTATAATTAATATTAACTATTGGGGGGGGGGGGGGGGGGGGCTATTATATAGTAATAGTATTATTATATAATACTATTATAGGGGCTATTATATAGTAATAGTATTATTATATAATAGCCCCCCTCCCAATATTAAATATTGGGGGGGGGTCTATTCACCCCCCCCCCCCACACACACACGCGCCTACGTAGCTGGACAAACGAGACACTTTTTTTGGATAAAATTGATGGGGGCGAGGTAAAGAAGGTAAAGCCCCCGGGCCCTTACGAGGGTAGCGAGGATTCGTCAATGCTAAATAACCCAACGTGTCACGTCGTGGAGTGTCTCTCTCTCTCCCTCTCTCTCTCTCTTTCTCTACATACATACATATACATACATGTATATATATATTTGCATTGTATTTGTATTATATATATATAAATATAAAAATATATACAAAATACAGATATATATATATATATATATATATATATATCTGTATTTTCCATCCCAGATATATAATTCTCGTCCTCCACACGACGCTTCTGGACTTTGCTCGACGCACTCCATGTGTCGATGTGTGAAATAGGACGAGGAGGAAAAAAATTAATGAACCAACGAGTACGAGCGAGAGCAACATGAAAGATCGAGGGTATTTTAATCTGCCAGTGGCGATTTTTCGAGCATCGCAGTTTTTTTGGCAGTCAAAGAAAATACTCGTTCGCTGGCAAGTACAAAAGAAATGTAAAATAAAAAAAGAGCGACGGGAAATATCAACGAAACTATTTCTCATCCTACATCACATAATTGTGCACGTGCCATTTATTCCCCCCTCCCCCATCACTTTCTTCCTTTCTTTCTCTCTCCCTCTCTCTTTCTCTCTCCTCGGGACACGTACGCGGTCCAGGCGGAGACCGCCGCTCGGAGATCCCTATCGTTCTCGTCCTCGTTCAACAGGAGACGTACATTCCTGCACTTTTTCTCCCTCTCTTTTATGTCATGTTCAAGCTCCGTTAATGCACCGCGAGACCGAGGTAATGGTTGGGTAAGGGGGGCATAAAAAAATTTTAATCAGAGAATTTTTACGACGTCTCTCGTAAAAGCGATGGGAAGTCAGATGCCCGATGTGTGATACATACGTATAAGCTTGGAAGTAACGAGCGAATGTCTTGAGACACCGCTCGAGTCGGTTGTATTAGAAAAAAAATTATCGCGGCCATCAAGTGACTATTGTAGCGAATTTCTGTGCTATGATATATAGAGTTGTATTTTTTTCCAGGCCAACGACAAACTTGGAGCTTTGATACTATTTTTCCAAGTCTACGTTGATCGATTTTTATCCGGAAACAGGTTTTTTTACACTTACCCGAGGCAATTTTGAGTTTTCAATGGAAACGCAGTGATATTCGTAAAGAGCGGAATATTTTCCATTGGATACGTCCTTAAAATGTAGTAGAAGGGGAAAAAGTGTCAAAGTTTTTGGCCACTTCTCCAGAATCGTCCGAAAACAGCGTCGGTTTTATTTGAGTTACACAAATTTGATGGGGGGGCGGGTTTGAAAAGGATTTTGACAGATCTAGAGAATACCGTTGGATCTATGCTGATGTCTCAATGAGTTTTCCCAGAAAGTTCCCTTGAAAAATGGCCGAAAAGGAGGCAAGGGGGATATTATGGGGCAAAGATAATATTATGGAAAAATTAGCCTAACTTTTTTTATCGAAGTGGGGAAAAAAATTTGCGCTTCAACCTCACTTTCGTCGGTCTATATTGATGTATTTTAACCCTCTGAATACGAATTGACCATTCATTTTCGCCGAAACCATTAATTTTCATTTACAAATCATCAACAGTGTGTGAAAACACGATTTCCCCGTTTAGCCGCCTCGATTTTGAATTTTCGGCAAAAACCCGATAATATTCGTAATCCATCAAAAATATCCCATCGTATAGACCTTTAAAATCGTTGACAAGATGGAAAAAACAAAATTCAATCTCTCTCGCCCCCATTCCGGAATCGCTAAAATCGCGAAATTTCAAACAGCCGTAGCGTCGGTTTTATTTGAGTGACATACATTTATCGGGCGACCATGAAAAAGCCTTTGATAGAATTAGAGAATGCAGTTGGAATCATCACGATAAGTAAATTTTTCCCGCAAAGTGCTCTTGAAAATGGCCGAAATGGAGGCAAAGGGGTCGTATGGAGAAAATTGGGGAAAATCGATGGGCCGCTTTTGAAATTCTGCGAAAAATAAAATAAATAATCGTAGTTCCACGAATCAAGCGGTATTTCATAGAGTAATCGATAACGAAGAGAATGAGCACAGAATGCAGTTTCAAAGTCAAAGGGAAACGAAATGACGGGCGATTAGATAAGACCACACATTTTTCGCAAAACACGAGAAAAAAAAATTAGCTTCAAAATATTTTTTCCAAGTGTACATCAAAGTATTTTGAGCTCTTCAATAAAAATTGACCAATTTCTCCTTCAATTGTCGTTAAAACTTTGACCAATTCCTCTATAAAATTTTCGTTAAAACATTGACCAATTTCTCAATAAAAACGACCAATTCCTGCTTAAATTTTCGTTAAAACTCGTGAAAGGGAATTTTTCCGCGTTAATCGGATTGCGAAAGTTTTGGGTGTTCAGAGATTCAAACTTGTCACATAACCGCGCAGGGGAACGAGGAGTCACGTGTTCCCGGAGAACAGTATTCCAGTTTGTAGACATTCGAGTTGTAAAGTTCGCGTCTGGCACAGCGCACAGCCAGTCTTCGGAATTGTGATTGAGGATGAGAGTTCCAGGGAGCAATTGAAACGCGCCACCTCAGCCACAACACTCGCGGGTTTCACTCTTGGAACAACCGAGCATGAGTGTAAAATATTTCACGTCAAGCAATTTCGTGTCTGATGCGTCGCTTTCGATGCCAAAAAATGATCCAGTTTCTGTGAGGCGAAAAAAAGAAATTGCCTGTGAGAGTTAAAAAATGTACAAGTGTCGACAATACGATAAAAACTTTCTGTCGTATTGTCGCACCTATATCTCGTGTCGGACCTTCGATATCTAGTCTAGGAGAGAGCCGATAATATGAGGATCGAGAGGTGGAAGATTTGTGTAGACCGGAAGAGCTCGTGCCCATACGCCAGGATCAAGTTTATCGACGGTTCCGCAGTAGGGATAGAGCCGCGAGGATATCGGTTGAACGCCAACCCGGACGGTGCATTACGAAGGCTCTCCTATCGGGAAGCTAACTTTTCCCTAGCCTGCGGCGATTCGAATTATTTATTGGAGGATTCGAGCTTTTCCTATCCCTACGGAAAAATGGAGTTTCTCCGTATCAACATTTTTTCAACCGTCTTTTTCCATCGTGCATCCCCGTGTCGAGCACGATTTTCAATTTCTCGCCATTTTTCAATCTCCGACTCGTGTCGCGTAACAAAAACAAGAGTCTCCGTACGCAAGTAGGTGCTCGAGGAAGTGTGCAAAGTTTCTCAAGTTTCTAACTCGGAGACTCGAGTCGCCTCAATTGAATGAATATAAATATTATCTTCTCTGGGAAAAGCTGAGGGTGTGTTTGTGTCGTTGAAACTATCGGTGCATAGACACACGCTTATCTCGCCTAGACCGATCTGGCTCTTTTGTTTCCGCGTCTCACTTTCGCAAGAAAAGGAACAGTCGAATAGTATCTACTTCATCTCAACGCATTCTCGTGTAAAGATATATTTTTACCCGTGATGCGCCGTCTGCAATGACCACTCGTGCACATTTCCTGTATACTTGATGTCCCCAAAAGCCCTGCTAGAACTTCAGAAATTTGGAAGATCGAAAAATTGCTGAGCGAAAAGTTCTCTTCGATTTTCATGTTCGATGCGCCGTTGGTGAGATATTGATTGATCTATTACATCCAATCGGATGCGCGCCCCCCCCCTTATACTCAAGCGTAACCAATGCGCGTGGAAGGGGCGTGGTCACCGGCGCTCCCCATTGGCTATCACTGATCATTTGATATCGAAGCAACGCTGCGTCGGAGACAAGAATCGCTCGGGACTTTTCTCTTCAAAATCCTTCCATCTTTTTATGTACTCAAGGCTGAACATCACTTTTACGGACACCCCGTATCTTTGTGTACTTGTCTTCTATACAAATTTTCCCTGTTTCTCTGGTACGTACCATATCGAATTTATTCGCGTTATCAAACTAAAGGTATACATACGCGGATACATACCTGTGTAAAAAAAAGGTATATCATGCGGGAGACGAGACTGAAGAGAACACCAGTCAAGGGTGTTTTTCTACCAGGCAACATTGTTATTTACAACACTGTTGGAGGTGGGGGCAAAAGGAACGTAACATTCTTTAGCAAGGGATGATTACAACGCTTCGTTGGATTTACAAGCACACGAGCGAGGGAGTGTTTTTCCTCGAGTATCGAGGAAAACACACACGTGAGATGAAATAGAAAAGCTTTTAGGTGCCAAGAGATACCCTTGTTCTTTTGTACGGTAAAAAACGAACGCATTTAACCGGTGTCCTGCGAGGAAAAAGAAGAACGTGATAAAAAAAACTCTTGGGACGAAGTGCGTCAGCAGTACTTTTCGAGAATTAAATGTCAGGACGAGTTTAGCCGAACGATACAAAATAATAGTAACGTTTTTTTTTTAACGTATGACACAACTAGACGGAATAGCCAAGTAGCGCTGTACAATAAAAAAAATGGATCGTTGTAAAAGAGCGAGAAAGAGAGGATGACCTGATAGATTCACTCTGAAAGATTTTGCATCGTCTGCGAACAACCCAACATGATATGTGACTCGTCGACTTTTTCATCGCTTCATTTTTCACTTATCCGAAAAAAAACGAATCTCACATAAAATTGAGAGATACGAATCGATCGAGCCTCAAGGACTTGTATACAACGGAACTGATGAGCCAAAGCAATTCAACGCTCCTGGCTTTTCCTTACAATCTTGCAGGAGTACGTTAACGATTGTTCGAGTCACGTGACAGTGAAAGATGATGACGCGAAGGGAGAGAGAGAGGGAGATAGAGAGAGCAAGCTTGATGATTCTGATTCGCGTAGTTTAACTTCCGTCGAGTTAGCAAAACTGTCATGAACACAGTTCGCGGATAACATACGGAATGGGGAGAGGGGTCGCTTGGTTTCTTGGAGTTGCCTTGCCTAACGTATGGAGACGATGGATATACGTGTATTACTATCAAAGAGGCGACACGATAAATCAAGCAAGGAGAAAACTACTATTGCAGAGGACGAGCTGACGGTAGATCGAGACCCCGTGAATATACATATATATACAATTGTATCTTCGCGCCTAGGCATTCACTCTCATATATATATATATATATATATAAACAAGAAGATCGTTAATAGCCCACGGATTTACACACTTTTTCTTCGTCCAGGATCACCATGATCACCCGAACCACCGATCAAAGTAGCAACATTGATGAGCATCAACGAGGCGATCATTAATCGTCACGTTACCAATCCTACACCAATACGCAAAGCGATAAAGCCAATTAGCGGGTGACTATTCGTTACCACGTGACAGTGATATTTTCCGCCTCGTTGAGCAAAATAATCACGAGCTATCGCCGAATGAGAGGCTACGGTTTTCGAGGAGCAATAGGGGAACGATTAATCACTGGTGGTCCTTCGGAGAGTTTCGGCGCTCATCTCCGTCCCAACCGCTCGCTGATCGACGCGCAATTCTTGTCTCGTATTTGATCAGTCTTTCGCGATTGGATTATTAATGGATTGGACCGACTCTTCGGTTATTTGTTCAAGGTATTGAGAAGACAAGGCGGAATGTCTATTGATAATCCGAGAAATGAAGATCACATCAAAACGATTAATAAAACGTCGAATAACGATTGGGGGAAAATACATATAGTAAATTAATATCGTAACGAGGTATTAAAAACGTGAGATATTATCATTAATGTGATCAATGTTATTATATTGGTTGGAAATTGGGGGTTGGCATTTTTTTCTTTTACATATTTTCGAAACGGCTCTTCCGAATTTCTTGAAATTGAGAAAAAAAGTATATTGCCTTACCATGCTGAACTCGTAGTTGTAATCATGAAAAATAAAATGTTTGGTTAATGCCGCGATTGGGAGAAAAGCAGAGCCGCGTAGCCGCATGAACAACACAAATTTTTGGCACCTCGATCATTTCATTCCTTCGCAATTTTCAGGAAGTCCGTGGGTGTCCACGATTAGGAGGTAATTTTCGATGATTTCAAGCAAATGTCGTACGATATTGGTAAAATATAGTTTCCGCGAATTCCGGCGAGGCGCTCATCAGGCATTCTGCAGTCGACATATATCGATGTTGGCTCGAACTTGATGAGCAAACTGACAGCGGAGATTTAACCGGGTGCGAGTGAAATGTGGAAAATAGTGTAGCTGTGTACTATAATTCTTTTTTTTTCGTTTTTCGACAAAAAACAAGGTTAAATACGGAATTTTTGTGTCGTGTCAAGTACGAGCGGCTTGCGGATAGTTCCACCGCGCAAGCCGCGTGGGTGACGTATTCGTCGAGCGACGTTGAGGTTAGGTATTCACACCACTTATCAATTTACTTTAAAAAACAAATGTTCTCTATTCTAGGGAATCGTTTGATCGCAAGCGATAATATGAGTTATCAAAGTATCATTTAAGGTCGAAATAAACGCTCGTTCGTGCTCGAAAAACTTTTCGGGGCAGGTTTCGTCGTCTTACGATCTCACGATCCAATTTTTGTTCGAAACATTTTAAGCACTCTATAATTACCCATCGTCTACGTTCAAACTTTGTGGATTCATCATAGTACGATGTAAACAAGCTTGGCATCAGTTGTTCTATAAATGCTCATCATTGTTTGGAAGAATCATGTATAGTATCGTGAAGACGAATGGATTGCCTTGAATCAGTGCTTATAACTGTGTGTACGGTGACTGCGAAAGCTACACTTTACAGAGTTCTTTGCGGATCCTTTTGGATTGCCAAGAAATTTCCACACCGTGTAAATCAAAGAAACTTTGTTCGCGTATACAAATTGGGAAAATCTCAGCTTTCTTTGCACTCGCAATAATGTCCATGCGAAGAACGACAAATGATGAAAGCATTGTTTCGTTAGACTTCTCTGTACAGTGCTATCCATGTGAAAAACTCTGACTATCATTAAAAAACTTTCTTCAGAGGGATTCGGTGAATCATCAGATTTCTCCAGCCGCCGAACAAGACGACAAGTTTGACAAGCAGTGAAAAAGCTAACAAGTTGCCCAGCTGCTCATGAAACTTGTCATTTTGTGAAGCGGCGAGAGAAATCTTCCGACGACTCACTGAATCCCTCCAAACACATATAAAATGTTACTCAGTGGTTTTTCACATATGCTGTGGAATAATCGCGTCTCATCGGGCTCGTTCGCGTGTGAGATGGGCTATGTCTAGGATATTCCGATTTCAAGCTCGACGCCGTTGTTTCTCCATCCATTAAGAGCGCGTGTGGGATATGGCAAAGGCGAAAACGCAATTAGAACACAAACGTTCTTCCAGCGGTTGAGCTAAGGGATGAAAACGCGTCGAGCATCTCGGCTTCGATATCACAATGCTCCGATATAATACATCCGCCCTATGCACGTGATAAGCGTCGCAGGAAAGCGAAGCGAAGCGAGCACGGCTCGCAAAGGGACGCGTACATGCACGACTGGAGTTTCGTTCTATAACATCCAACTGGAGCAAACTCGACCCCCACCCCGAGCGATGAAGCGTAAGGGTAATAAAAAAAAGGAGAAAAAAAGGATCAGCGAGACGCGAAGGGCTGTGCGAAAAAATAGAAAAGGAACGAATTCCGTATCCAGGCATTATTCTTTTCCATTTTTTTTCAATCATTTGTATCGGAGGAAAGACAAATTTTCACCAGACACCCGAATAGCCCGTGATTTTCATTTGGTGACTACTCTATCGAGGATTTCGGATTAGGTAACGTTTTTCACAGCCTGCCCGCGGAATTATCTCTGACTCTTCAATGCCGCAGTGTTTACGATAGAAACCAATTGTATACGCATATGTATGTACATGCGAGGGTCAATGGAAAAGCGTTCGCAATAAAGCCACCGGAAAGCTCTTAAAGCCCGTCGGACAAAACAGGAACGATGGAGCGAGGTGAAAGTATGAGAAGTGTGTGCACAGATAGGGCAAAAGTATCAGCTTTTGTGAGCTATACGTGTCCGTCATTGAATTCTTTTTGGGGAATGTTGACCTGTCGTGGCTATATCTCTATACGGGGAGAAGTCATTTCGAAGACGTTCGACAGTCCCCAAAATCGACGATTCGTTCGAATCCATTTTTTGTTCGAGTCCTCAAAGCAGCCAATGATATGCTCGAAGCCAACATTGCGCAGACAGATAGAAAATATCGCCTCGTTCACGTAAGGCCAAACGTTAGCCACACTGCGTGAAATTCGGGAACCGTGCCAGCGGCGACTTGACGGATAGTGACGCGTCCCCGAGTGGGGACATATAGAAATCGATCGAGAGCGTTCTGCATATGCGTGGAGAATCGACCAACGCGCAGTTGCATCGGGGCTTGTCGGCATCAATTGCAGCGGCCGCATAGAATTTGCTTATTCGTACCATTACAATCACATCGACGGGGATCGATCACCACCGATTCTCCGACACACACTTACCGTCGCGACTCGATCAAAGATACCGTGAAACGCGGTTAAATTGACATTAACAGTGACCTTGACAATTTTTTTGAGCTACTTTAACAGAGTGCCAAAACACGATTCAATTCCGTGCGATTTTTTAAGTTTTTTTTCCATAGTTCCTCAAATTTGTTGTTCAAATTTATTATAATGTTGATTGCAATGTTGATCAACTTGATTTTGATTTCAATGATAATTCTAACGCTGATTAAGTGCCTATAATAGTACCGTAGGTCCTTGATATTTTTATGTAAAATCATTCCTTAATAAAGATGACAAATTGATTGTAAAAAATCTTTGTTTTTATTTTAAGGAGGTACGATCATTACTACGAATCTAACTTTCGGATTTGAAATTTTTATATGATTTTGACGAATACTTTTTGCGCCTATTGCCAAAATTTGAGCTATTTTGACTGTTTAGTTTTTTCGCAATAAAACTGCAAAGTCGAGCACTTTGAGTTACCGAAGCAGGACGTCTTATGGAGACGGTCAACCGGAAGTGCGGTGATCGTGGATTTTCTGCTCACGTATCCAACTAAACCCGTTGGAAAACTGAAGTTCGATGGATTAGATATAATAGATATTGTAAAAAATAAGAAAATCAATCTTCACCGTGTAGTTAAAGCACTACATTAGAAGAAAGTTTCAATTTCCGGTTGAAAATGGTCAGAACGACGAAATAACAGCCACAGACTTAGCAACGTCGCGAGTAACAGCTGATGCGTTTGGCGAACATAACCCAGCTTTATTTTGAAATTAATTTGAATAGAAGCCGCCACAAAATATGCAAACAACGATTTATGGAGTTTTATCATTTATCACGTATCAATAATATGTATAATTATATTCTGCCTATCGTGTTAATTCAGCTGAGGTAATTCAAGCCTATTTTAATAGGTTTCCAGCTGATTTTTTTTTTTTGTCTTTTGACACCGTTTTTATGGTGAATGTGTTAATATTATTATTACGAAGATTACTGCCGAGTCGTTGACAATCTAATTTTTAAGTTTTTATTTGTTCACGGGCAATAAATTTATCATTTACCGCAACATTTGGCACACTATAATCGATAATACGAATAATCAACATAAGTAAACATCAATCAGAGCAGCTGTGGGTAAAATAAATTTAATTTTTTTTTACCCCGTGGACGTGATCGTACCTCCTTAACTCAATGTGTATTGCATAAAATATTAAATTCGGTTGTCAGTGATATCAAAATAACCCCTAATCTTTGACATAAGTTGCATTTAAATGCCTTGTCAAAGAAACCCCACACTCGAGGTTACTTTGACACTCAAAAAAAAATTGTGCGCGGGTGGTGGTGCTTGCCTTATACATTCTGTAGCCAAAGGGCACATTGTTCTATCGAAGCAAAAAGTTGGCATTTGTGATGTTAAAAAAGGTTACCTACATAAAACTTCCAAAACCCGTTCAAAGTAACCCCATTTCACGGTACTCATGCACTATCGTTTATTTTTCATATCTCTTTTTTTTGTTTATTTATCCATTGATTCGCGCAAAGGACTCTTTTAGTTGAAAATTAAAAATGCGGCGGGCACGATAGGGGTGCGCGAGGCTTATCCGAGTTCCTTTAACCGGAAGTGGAGGAGCATGAGAGCACGTGAAACGTATAGAGATATTGTTGCTCGGTATGCGCGGAACAATCTGCAGCATCGGAGGGAGAGAGGAGCCGAAAACAGAGAGAGAATTGAGCGAGTGACTTCAGGGGTTGAACGTGGTAAAAACAACCCTCTCTACCCGTATCCGAAATATACACACACGTACGAGGCTCGTGGACAGGCACAGGTAAACTTTACATCGGCATGACTTGAGTTTTGTCAGTTCTGCCGACCCCCACGAGGCTCCCCTGCTATTCAAATATTCTCGACAAACACGCGCTCGATTCCACCCGCGAACACGACCAGCCCCGTAGATATAAAGAATTCAACGCGCAACATTTTTTTTTTTCATACGATGAGCGAGAAATGAAATTTTTTCATTGGGCTTTTCGTATACTCGACATTACTCGAGATGATTTTTTTCTCATACGAAAATGAGTAGAAAAAAAGTGGGGACTCAAAATATTCGCGGGTCGCTGACGCGAAAGAGCGCATAAAATTTCTCCCCTAACATATTTACCGGAATCGGGCGAAACTTTTGTCCTCCTCGAGGCAAAAGCTCGCGGCGTTTTTTCACCCCAAACTTTGAAGGACTCGCCGCCAAGGCCGCGGTATCGGGAAGTTGAGAAACTGCACGTACACCCGCACATGCACACCGAGGAGAAAGACGTAAAAGCAAAAAGACGCGAGAGCAAGCGCGAATAAAAGTTAAACGTTTAAGATGAAAAGTGGCGATTACGGGAACTAATTATACGAGTCCGAGTGGATCAATAGCGATGAGAGAGTCAGATTAATGTGGATAATTTTCGATCAAACGTTCGAAAATATTATTATGATGCTTTTCACAATAAAAACATTATTATGAACCCGATTATGATCGGGGCAAAAAGTCGACAAAATGGATCTATCAAAATATCTAGTCGAAAATGCCACCGAGCTTTTCGAATACATAGATGTCGTGCTACGTCAGGAATATCTCGTTTTTTCGTTCCTTTCGGACGTTCTAGGACTCTTCTTGGTTCTGTAGATTTTGGTCTGCTGGTGCACGTACCTCGCCACTTTCTCTCTCGTCCTTCGTTTCTCGCTTTGCTCTCGCAGCAGCTTTTTCCTCGTCGAGAAAACTGGGACGTATCTGGCCGCGTGGGACCGCTGTACATGTATTTCTCGTATTACCGCCTCTGTTCCAATAAGCTTTATAAAAAGGAAAGGAGGGCGAGAAACGAAAAAAAAAAACGACCGAAGTGAGACGGGAACAGGTATATTGCATATTATATGTTTGCATGGCTTTATTATAGGCTCGCTGTATAGAATTTCTGCGAATGGAAGAAAAAAAGTTTTAACCGGAAAGAGAAGTGTGATGAGAGAGAGAGAGAAAGAGAGAGGGAGAGAGAGAGGAAATGCTGTGCCTGTTAGCTAGTTGCAATCTCAGCATTTCTATGGCACGAGATTGAGCATTTTCTGTGCACCTCGAATGAAAGGTGTAGTGATATATATGTGTATATATATATATATATATATATAAATCAGTTTTATATATATAAAATCGGTTTTTTTTCAACTTGAAAAACCGATTTGAGGAGATTCAAGTTGATTCAATAAAAATGAATGTACTTCATTCAAAGTTTACAATCGGCGAAGAGTAAAAAAAATGAAGCGTGCGTAAATTCGTAAAAAATATATACTTTTGTAAATCCTTTTGCAAAAAACCGATTTTATATATATATATATATATATATATATATATATATATATATATAGGAATATAGAATCGGTTTTTTTTCAACTTGAAAAACCGATTCGAGGAGATTCAAGTTGATTCCATGAAAATGAATGAACTTCATTGAAAGCTTATAATCAGCGAAGAGTAAAAAAAAGAAGCGTGCGTAAATTCGTAAAAAATATATATTTTCGCAAATCCTTTTGTAAAAATCTGAATTTATATTCCTCTATATATATATATAGGAATATAAAATTCCTATATATAGGATTATATATAGGAATTCCTATATATAGGAATATCCTATATTCCTAGGAATGTATTCCTATATCCGATATATAGGAATATATTCCTATATATAGGAATATATATATATATATATATATAGGAATATAAAATTATATTTGAGGAGATTCAAGTTGATTCAATGAAAATGAATAAACTTCCTTGAAACTGTACAATCCGTGAAGAGTAAATAAATGAAGCGTTCATAATTTCGTAAAAAACATATATTTTTGCAAATCCTTGGAAAATCCGTAGTGTGCATTTCCATTTGGTAACATTTTGGTAGCTTGTTCCAGGTTCCATTCTAGAAATTTAATAAATATGACCTCAAACGGTTTCAGAAAAAAAAGATGGCTTCGGACAGATTGTTAATGCGCCGCTATTCCGTACGGAAAAAAATCTTCACGCTCTTCTGAGTACATTTAGAGTGAACAATTGTAAATTTACCCGAAAACTAAAGGTGAAAATTTCGCGTACGAGCACTGCCTCGTATATTCAATTTGTGCTTGAGTGCTCGGGTTGGTCGTCCCTTTTTTTCTCGCCATAGCCCAACTCAAGCTGTCGGCAACGCAGTCCTTTTTGCCCCCCCCCCCCCATCGATCGCTCAGCCAAGTACGACGGGGCTAATTCGTCTTCGTAATTAGTCGCTTCGGCCTAATTCGGCGAAAAAGCCTCGCCGTTAAATCTCCCCGAATCCCGAGGCAAAGTAATTGAACGTCTCGATAAGTAGATCTGGCTGGCTGGTTGATTGAAAAAAAAATGACGTTGCTAAAATCCGCAGGATCTGTAACGCGAGCCACGTCTCTTCCATGTTGATGGTATCATTTTAATCACCCATGGTCACGCGATTTAACTTTAGCGTTTTTTTTTTCGAGCTTTTCCCGCGTTCGGCAGTCTGCTTCTTGCAATCAAGTGTAGGAGTAGCGTAGGATAGAATTTGAAAAAAGGTGTACGCAAATCGGTGTCAGAATATAATGTCGCGTGGGGAGCAATTAACGGAAGCTGACGAAGCGCGGTATGCGATCCGGCATGTTCGGTGACCCGCGTAAAATCTCCTCGGGATCTCTGCGAGAGGGAGGGAGAGGAAAAGACGAGAAAACGAGAGAGAGAGAGAGAGAGAGAGAGAGAGAGAGAGAGAGAGAGAGGGCCAAAGGGTAGATAAAGTGAAAGGGAAAGGGGAGATGAATCCAAAAAATGAGATAGAGCGAGAGAGGAATCAAAAGAGACGGTTAAAACACGCCAGTTTGGAATGGACAGGATGGATTCAACACGGTACACCAGAGCCAATTCGCCAATCTCAATTCCTCCCCCGCGTGCCGAACCCTTCAAAAATTCGCGTGTGTAATCTTCCTCAAACCCTTCCCCGACTGTATTGGATTTGGATATTTTTTTGTTCGCCTCGGTTCTTTTTTTCTCTCTCTCGTTTGTACTGACTATTCGCTGTCTCTCTGCTGCTGCGTGATATTTTTTTCATCCCATCTCGTATTTTCCACGTATTTTCGTTCCATTGACCGGAAAAAACCTGTCCCTCTGTCTCTCTGTATTCCAATTGTTTTTGTTTTCCGGACAATCTTTTCACCGGAAATAATTGAAAAGAGAAAGATAAAAATATCGTTGTAGCATCGTTGCGCGGATATACGTTGGTGGACGGGAACAAGGTGAATGTTCCGGAGGAACGATATAACGGGCATTTCCGGAATGATTAGAGTACGAGGGGCTCGATGATTTGGGGACCAATTATCCTCACGCGCCAAGAGAGAGAAGCGATAATTGATCGCGGCTACTGGTCGCCGGGGTTAGCTACGGTTGAATGTACAGGGTGTTTCCGTACGGATCGAGCCACACCAATATCTTAGAAACTGTCGATAGCCCTACAATGTGTTTTGGTATCGTGCACGTTAAGTGTCGATCCTAGTGTGTAGACGATTTTTTGTCATAGTGTTGAACATGTCAAATTTCGTGCCAAAAGAAGGGTTTTTGCGGGGAATTTTACTGCACTGCTTTGTTAAAAAAAATTGCAGCTGAAGTACACAAAGTTATTGTTGGGACTCGCGGCGACCATGCGCTGACGGAAACAAGGGATAAAGATCCGAAGAGGACATAACATCCGATTTATTTGAATTTTCGTGTACCCGTATATTTCTACTCGCTGATCGCGAATATTGCAGTAAAAATACCCGTAAATTTGATTTTTACGATCAAAACTCACAAAAATGTATATTTTAAAAGTCTTTCTATTTTATTGTAATAAATGTTGATCTTAGAGAAAAATGTTTCGTACAAAAGTTGTAGCCTATGAAAATATTGATCTTTCATGGTCTATACAAGTTTCGTCTAGAACTAATCTGTTTCGAGAAAAATGGGATAATGTTCCAAAAAGCACATTTTCCGAAACTCCATTAGTCCATATTATCTACTTACGCAGTTTGCAGTTTGCTTTTTAATATTATACGCATATCTAAACAACAAGCACACAACGAAGAAACCCAAACAAAGCCCAACAACGAACAACACACCACACAACGAACAAACCTAAACAAACTCCAACCTTCCCGCGGTGAAGTACACAAGTAGATAATGTCGAAACTAACGGAACTAATCGAGACTAATGGCAAAATGTATTTATTGGATTATCCCATTTTTCTAGAAACAAACTGGTTGTAGACAAAAAATGTACAGAACATAAAAGATCAATCTTTGTATAAGCTCCAACTTTTGTGCGAAACGTTTTTCTCTAAGGTCAGCATTTGTTAAAATAAAATAGAAAAACGTTTAAAACATTAGTTCTGATTTTTTACCTCGAAATCCGAATTTTCGGGTATTCTCATTATCATATTTGTTATCAGCGGGTCAAAATACACGAGTACACGAAATTCCAAATTAATCGGAGATATGTCCTTTTCGGAACTACGCCCGAAACACCATGCAGAGGTTGGTTCAGACGCTTAAAAAATAACGATTCTGATTTTGGAGATAAAGAACACTCTGGCGCACCGAAAAGGTTTAAAGACGAGGGATTGGAGGCATTACTCCATGACGACGATCAACAATACTTTCAATGGCATGTATCGTTGCAAATTTTCAAAAATATTCATTTTTACGAGAAAAAAACAGCGAGAACTTAGTTAACATCTCAATATAGGACTCCAAAGCCCTGTCATATTTATTTATTAATAAAACGTATTATTCATTTAAAAATACTGCCAGTTGTGAGAGATTGGTACTGCCAATACTGCCATTTGTCAACCGGCAACTGGCAATCAATACTGACAACTGCCAATACTGCCAGTTGTCAACTGGCAATTAGTACTGACAACTGCCAATACTGCCAGTTGTCGAAGATTAGTACTGCCAATACTGCCAGTTGTCAAAGATTAGTAATGCCAATACTGTCACTTGCCAACTCGCAACTGGCAATTAGTACTGACAACTGCCAATACTGCCAGTTGTCAAAGATTGGTACTGCCAATACTGCCAGTTGTCAAAGATTAGTAATGCCAATACTGCGAGTTGTCAACTGGATACTGGCAATTAGTACTGACAACTGGCAGTACTGCTAGTTGTCAAAGATTAGTACTGCCAATACTGTCACTTGTCAACTGGCAACTGGCAATTAGTACTGACAACTGGCAGTACTGCCGGTTGTCAAAGATTAGTACTGCCAATACTGCCAGTTATCAACTGGCAGCTGACAATTAGTACTGAAAACTGGCAGTACTGCCAGTTGCCAAAGATTAGTACTCTATGTTCGCCACAAAAAAAAAATGGCGCGCAATTAAAAATGTCAGATCATATTGAGACACCCTTTATACCACTATCGTCAACAGATTCGAAGATACCGTAGATGGGCGATTCAATGCAATTGGAAATAATGTAAACATATATATCGTGGACTTTTTGGCAAATGTGACATTTTCAGGGTGCCGTATTTGACACCTACGTCCGTGTCGATGTATGTTCTTGTATGTGTGTGTTATTAAGAAGGCGACTGGAAGGCGAGGTTTCGCGCGTATCGACAGGACATACGGAAATGCAATTTCCATTTCGTTGATAAGCACTTTACTCGAGGGAAGGATTTTTCGTGAACGCGTATACACTGAGGAGAGACGACAGGCGTACGCGCGCGTGGAACTTGCGGAGAAGCATCGAAAAAGTTTCGCCACCGATGTCGTTACATCACCACCCGTGCCAAATACATGTAGGAGTGTGCAACTTCGTTTCCCTCGAGTTTTTCGTCTCCTCGCTGTACAGCGAAATAAATAGAGAGGAGGCGGGAGAAGGAAGAGCGGGAGAACATAAAAATGTTTATCGCCGAGTGCTCGTGTGGTGAAGTGCTACGTCACTCCAGCAAATAGCTCTATCCTCGAGCTCACTTAAGGATGCTCCGTACACACATTCCCTGCCAAAAGTAACGCTCGGCGAAATTTTTTCGAGCGCTCCACGCTACTATCGAAATCCCAAGGGAATTGTGTTTTGAATGGGAAGGACATGCCATTTGTTCACTTCTGTTAATTTTAAAATCCTAATCTGTTAACTTTTATTTTTTCAATCGAACTTTTTTCCTCGGCGTTTCAACTTCGAGCCACGCAGCTCTTGAATTTCTTTATTTGAAGCTGTACTACTTTGAAAGAAAAAATTGAATAACCTCGTGGAAAAAATGCAATGGAAATGCTCAGGGGCAAATTACTTTCGAGACCCTCTGAGAAGAAACTTCGAATAACATTTTCGGAAAAATGACAGCCAAGGTTACGAGGATGGGAAAATATTTTTCGACGGCATCCTTGCTCTGTTTAGAGCAAAATATTTCATGCCCCCCCCCCCCCCCAAAGTGTTTTTTTTCTTCCTAGTTTATCGGGGGCACCATTCTATTGGCTGGACTTAATATTGCACGTTTTAAATAGTGACACATGTGACAGGCATAAATTACAATGTTTTACAATAGCTGTGGAGCGGTATGCACGCACGTCTCATTAATTCTCTGTAATTAGTGTCCTCCAGGTGTATAGAAGTACAATGGTGGCTGTATATGTATATGTATATGTACATCCGTATGTGTCTAGGTCGATGTTCGTAACGGCGCCCGTCCTGACGAATGGTCGAATCAAGCACGTTTCGAAAATATATATCACTTCCGCATATACGAACGAAGAGTTCGGGACGATTTTTCAGCCTCGCATAACGGGCAAGACTCGGCGCGGCTCGTTTCATATTCGTCCATTTTCATTTATAGTATTTTCAAACCTATCGATATCTCAATTCCGGGTCCAATTTTAGAAATTCTTTACATCCGTTATTTCTTTTTGATTTTTCGTCGGCATATCCTTACAACAGCCGATTAAAGCCTTGGGGCGTCTTCTCACTTTAACGCTAAAAAAAGGCGATTTTCATGATTTTTTTTTATAGGTTTATATCATAGATATTGATATGAAAGTTATTACACTTAATAAATACACTTTCGAAATACATTAAAATTTTTTATTCATTTATTTAAGTCGCTATTTATGGACGAAAATGGTAGTTAAAAAACTGTCATTAAAACATTTTAGGTCTGCGCTATGTTGATGAAATCTCGGAGATGGATCATCCGGAAAAAAAAGTCAAACGGTTTTAGATTCAATATGTTAATGGCTATAGCGCATATCATACGATTTTTTATATATGCAAAAATAACAAAATGACGGACATTTTTCGGAAAAAAAACAACAACAAAAAACAGGTTTTTTTCACCGTTTTTTGGCTAAAAAAAGTAAATATGAAAATTTAAAAAAAAATCTTGATATGCGCTGTAGCTATAGTTGTAAAGAATATGTGATTTAAATTTCACAAGAATCGGTTCAGTCGTTACGAAGATTTTATCAACAAGCCGTCGAAAATCGTTGTTTCGAGCAAAACGCATTTAAAGTTTGTTTGGGTTATATAAATACATTTAAAAAAAGTTTAACGTATTTCGAAAGTGTATTTATTCAGTGTAGCAACTATTATATCAATATCTTTAATATAAACCTATACAAAAAAAGCATGAAAATAGCCTTTTTGCGTCTAAAGTGAGAAGACGCCTTAAGCGTGCCTCTCGCTCAAGCCCCTTTTAAAGAGGAATATACCTTTGCGAGGGCAAAATCAAGGGTCATTTTTGACAATTTATTTAAGAAAAACAAAACAATATTTTAAATTACGTTTTTTTATTCATGTTAGTACAAGTCTTAAAGTGAAAGAATTTTTTTTAAAATTATTTTGAAACAAAATGGCGACGTAGAAGTCGATGAAAGGAAACTCTTTTTTTTTCATAGTCCTCTACGGGCGTATTCGCACAGGTAATCATTTTCAAGCTAGAACAAAAAACGAAAAATATTTTATCTATATAGTATTATATATATATATATATTTTTATATAGTATTTATATAGTATTTTATATATATGTATAGTATTTTATATGTATATATATAGTAGATATAAAAACTAGTCCAGTACATAGGGGTTTTTCAAAATATTGATTTAAAAAAATGGCGTTAATATGAAAAAAAAAAATGTTCTTTTACTTTAAGACTTGTACTAACATGTATAAAAAACCAAATTTGAAAATATTGTTTTGTTTTTCTTAAATAAATTGTCAAAAATGACCCTTGATTTTGCCCTCACAAGGGTGTATACCCCCTTAATTTGGCCACCAGAGCCAGATATTCCTCTACGAAGGCTCAGTGCCAATTTCCGTTGTGTTCCCATATTTCTTCCTCACCGTGCCACTTTCGAGGATTATCAAATTAATTTGATACGATAATAAAAGTAGCAACAAGGCTTTCGTTCGGTCTCCAGCCTACAAGCCCAAAGCCATACTTTTCCGAGCTTACCGTTTTTTTCATACGCCTAATCCGCGTTATAGTGTAGACACAACATTACCGCGTCGACATCATCATCACCCCTACACCTCGGCAGCATCCAATCTTCTTTTCTGCTCGCCGCTTTTCCGTCAGCACTCCGTGCCTTGGTCCTAAGGGCATTGTCGTGCAACCTCTAACCCTCCTCCTCCTCCACTCATAGACCCTTTTCTCCGCTTAAACTTGCCGATATCACCTTCCCACTTCTATTCTCAATCCTCATACGAACCCTTCAGGCTCGCAGCAACACCACCACTGTCGTTATCTTCCTATCCTTAACCGTTTACATCTCACAAAAGGCTTCCTACTTTGCTTCATCAACCGAATCGCCCAATGCAGACACCTCCGGAGAGTATTTGCCTCAGGCACAAATGGCGCGAAATGAGTCCGATTTTTTTTCTTTTTGGAAACTTCTTCCTTGAAAATTTTGGATTTTTCGGGTGATAACAATGCCCGTAATAGCGGACGAAATTTTATCCATTTTTTTTTCATTCTGATGACCATACGCTGTAAATACACTTGTTCCTTTAATTGTTTTGTAAACCTTTGATTAATCGGTCCGGGAAAACGGTTCGATGGATCAATTTGAAAATTTACAGGGCTATTGAGGGAACGTTAAGGTGAAAAAAAATTGGAAACATGTATTTTCATCAATCTTTGTAAAGTAGCCGTAGATTTATTGAAAAACCATAAAAAGTCATCTTCTTGTACTTTTTTCAAATTAAGGTTAAGGGTAAAAAGATCGTTCTCGAAAATCAATGAAAAGGTCTTGTAGGAAATTTATTCATGTTTTCAAAACTCTGTTTAATTCCCCGTGCAATCATTGGTCGCTGAGATATCGACGATTAAAGACAAAACGATCTTTTTTCATTCAAAGTCGGATATCTCAGCAAAAAATTAGCGTACAGAGCCCAAAAGAAAAACCAAATTGAAGCTGAATAAACAAGCTAACTGACCTATACATTGATTTAACTTTAAAAAAAATCCCAAGCCCGCGGAACCTGAAAAAAAAACAAAAAAAATTGGAGACATTTTTTTCCCCGCAATTTCTTATTATTGCGCGAAAACCGTAGCTCACAAAAATGTTTGGCCAAAAGATCTTGGAACTAGAAACTTGAAGATTCAAAATGCTTTTATTTTTCATCTCGATATGACCATTTTTCACATAGATACAGCGCTTCAAAAAACCCTAAAAAGATTGAAGAAATTTTCTGTTCCTTTAATTTTTTGTAGTATATAAAGAAGTACTATAAGCAAGCTTGAGATTCAGTGTATATCATTTCGACGAAGTTTAAACAACTTTTTTTTCATACTGTTAAACATGTTGAATTTGAGGCATTACTTCGTGAAAACTCATGTCAGACGCTAGCTGAACTTGCAGAATCATTAGAAGTTGATCACACAACAGTTTCGAAACACTTGAAAGTATTAGGAATGATTTTTCAAAATAAAGCATTAGTTTTTCACGAAAAAAACAGCGAGAACTCAACGTTCCAATAACTTTCGAGATTTCTACTTATTTTCAACCAATTCGGTTGCTATTTTTTCGTGGCTCGTTCTACTTCCACACTTTTTCGGGTTTTATGTTTCTCTTATTATTTCTCTTCTTTTTTTTGTACTTTGAGGAAAAGTAGTCTGATGGAGTTCGCTGGCTTGCGGGGACGACGATAGAGAGGAATCCGGATCTTCAACATGGTCAGGCACTCACGGGCCCTCCGGTTTGGTTGGCAAGCGGGTCTTAAGCGGCTGTGCCGTAGTACCAGCTGTTCTCGGATCATCATCCTCGCGTGGCAACTCGACGTATTGCGCACCAACATTAACCAGAAGTGCTTTGATGAGGCACGAATTTTTATTTCCCTCACATTTGTCGAGCGTCTTTTCTAAATTATTGTTCATTTTCTTTTTTGTCAATGATTTATGGACTACTACAAATAATGTCTGACGTATTTGAGAAGACGGAACAAAAACTTGCAAAATGTAGTCAAGTACACGTGGACCCGCCAGTACACGTCAAGCCCTGAGGGACCATAGTTGGTGCGACCGCGAAAGCAGTCTAGCTCCCATTTTCATATGCGCTTTCGACCCTTTGCAAACGAAAACGTCTGCGGCAATCCAGCCTGCACTTGAACAGCCAAATGGTCCAGTAAAGACAGAGAAAACGAGGCAAAAATATAAACAGGGGGAGTGAGATGGTGGAACAAAGAAACTCTTGCGGTACGATTAGCAATGAGGATAAACCGAGAAAGGCATAAACCACCCCAACAAAAGCTCGAGGCTGCTGCGAGAGAAGAAGCGAGAAAGCGATCTTCTACGAGCGAAGGAGCTTTTCGCTCACTCTTTTTTCCTTTTAAACGACCCTCATCTATTTCCCTTCCCATCGGAACGTCTCCTCGGGCCACCCGACTCGGGAACCGTGTATATTTCGTACACGATATAGGTATACTCATAAATCTAAAGATTTGAAAGGACAACATAGGGGGCCAATCGCGTTCGACGATCAGCTAATTTCCGACAGCAGGAAGAATTGTAGCCAATTACTCTGTGTACCACTTTTTAACGTCGTCGAACAAGTTGTTCAAGATAGTTTTGAAGGACGCAGTCCGGAGTCTCCGAGCCAATTATTCGCCCATCGACCCACACGCTATAGGTAGAGACTCGACGATAGTCCATTATCTTCGGAGCGGCAAGATTCCTCGGACTGAATGGGTTAGTTGGAGGAAAAAAAAATCGTCGGTTCAAAAAAAATCGTGACGCAATTCTCAACGGGGTGATTCGAGTTAATCCCAAAAAAGCAGGAAATAAATTGGTCGACCAATGGTAAATCCCGATTGACACCGGGCTTATAGTTATCGACCGAGTTTTCCCCGCTCGTCCGGAGAAAAGCGATTAGACACATTGAACGACTTGACGAACGAAAGAGCCAGAGGGAGAGAGAGAGAGAGAGCGAGATGCTTCTTCGCAAGAACCTTCAGTAAATTGCTCGAGGCGTTCAAGTCGCAACTTTCCTGCTGTTCTTTTTTATGTGTTTTTTTTTTTATGAGCCGCGGTTGCGAACTGTTTGTCGCGTGCTCTCGCCACAATTAATTACGGTTCGCGGGTGACTCAGGCCATCGGATGTTCACCAGCACCTTATCGATTTCCAATCAAAAGAAGATAGAGCTGCGCCTTGACACCCTCTTGCTCTCCAACAACGAGCTTCACCCTTCGCAGCCGTAATTCACACGTAGGCGAAACGTTCTTTGTGAACTTGAACTATTTGAAGCATCGATCAAGCACGTGGTTCACCATCGCCAACCGGAATAAGTAATTTGCTTTTTTTTTTTATACCGAAAGGGGATGTTCGAATGTCGGGCAATGCTACGAAACGTTTGGCAGTCTTCGGTTTTAAAATAAACGCAACCGAAATCGAGCCATCTGCTGTTTTCGATAAAGATGTTACAGTGGCATCAAGGTGATCGCAGACGAAGTCC
This sequence comes from Ophion costatus, assembly GCA_951751655.1. Lineage (NCBI taxonomy): Eukaryota > Metazoa > Arthropoda > Insecta > Hymenoptera > Ichneumonidae > Ophion > Ophion costatus. The sequence goes on from OX632367.1 coordinate 13,888,497, forward strand.
AATCTATTTTCAATATTCAATTTCCGTGCGATCTGTACGTGATTGCAATTACGTAATAATCAGATCAAAAGTCATCTGTATTAAGGTCAACGAGATCATTGGTACTCGATTACATCAACGCTGATAGCGTGTTGAGGAACAAACCAAGATTTTATTGCAAATTTCAAGCGTGATTTTCCACCACTCGTGTTTTGGGCAATACGTTGTTTATCACAAAACTGCTTTCCCAAAATAGGCAGTTCTTCAACGTTTCTGCCAATATTGTCTAGGGGACCGCGAAAATATTCGCAACAAAAGTGAGACAGCTTTCCGGGTAAATAACATATGTATGGCTGTGACGTAGTACATTGGAGAGTTAGTTTCCTCCATTTGTCGTTTCGCCAAGCTCAAGTGTCGCGTGACTCTTCAAGCTCCGATTCCCTCGACGCTTAATCAAATTACTTGAAGAGCCTACGAAAGGACGTTTCGAGACTCGCCGGCACTCTCTTCAACCCTTCCAATCTCCTGCGCCCGACTTTCTGACCCTCTCTTTCGTAACCCTTTTCACTCATCTCTTTCGCGCGTTCTCCCTCTGCCTCTTTATCTCCTGATAGCCGCGGACAACAAGTGGCATCTGTTGCGTTTGTTGGTTTAAGTTGCAGTACCGAAATACTTGACTTCCTGGCACGGATCCAATTGGCATTTTGTCAAGATTTAACCAGATTCGACGTGGCAAAGGATCCGCGCGTTTCCTACCACGAGAGATCTTCGGCCAGTCCATCGAGAATTTTCGATCATTATAGCTCGTTCAGCACCAAAGTCTCCGCGGCAATGGGCGATTGAGTGCCAACGGAAGAATCGAGCAATCGGAACAAGCGACTCGTTCGCACTCAACGATCGATGGCCTTCGATGTTCCCACCAACGATGGGAGCATGGCAGTTGAGAAAACCGGAAGCGCCGTTAGGTCTGCTCCAAGCCTCGTCCGACCAACACGTTCCAACTCCTCGCACACGAAATGAAAGAGTCGACGATCAAACTTCTTCCCATCTGTCTGGACAAAGTTATCGGTTGGGGATCGCGCCCGAGAGGGCAGAGACGATCAGCGACGAAGCGAAGCCGTGCAGGCTTTGGCACGGACCGACAAACCCTTCGGCTGCAATTCCTGAACACTCGTGAGTTTTTCGATGCGGCAGCTGGTCATTCCGTTACGATGGAGAGGATGGTGGCGAAAAGTTTGCAATCGTTCAGCCGTGGAGGTTTTAGCGGGCCCGCAAGCGGGCGCGAATCCAAACTTCACCAACGACAACTGGACGGTCCATATGAGACTGAGCCGCGCAGCCTGAATGATATTTGCTCCAATGAGAAGCTTCATTCACTCGTCTCGTTGTAGCTTGCAGAACTAGCACCCGCTGGGTCACTCGGACTGCTTCAACCAAACACGTATCACACATCGATGGACCGGAAGTCCGTATCGGCGGATTGCTATGCCAAAGTGGATTGCGGAGCTCGGACGCAACTTTATCGAACTACCGCTGATGGAGAATGCGAGAGGGTTCACCAGAGAACCGCAAGAGGGAACCACATGAGCTATAATTTCCATTCGTTTGCCCGAGAGAAAGCCGAAGTAGGTTGGGAAATGAAGTACTGACACGTTTGACGAGGACGAGCGTTGAAGAGGCCAAAAGTCGTACCGAAGCAGCTGACGGGCTTCCAGGGGCAATTCCAACACTGAATTTCTACCAAAGATGAAATCAGCTTCACTTTCCTTCGTAGTCTCTTACCTCTAGTAGCCGCGCATCGAAACAATGTTGGTCACGTCGCAAACACCAAGGGAAAGTCCTTGACGACCTCTCGTGCAAAATTGTTTCTGCTACTCTCGCACCCGACTCTCGCTCAAGCCCCTTATTGATTTTATCACTCTCGTGACGAGAGCAACGAGGGAGAGAGAAGAGACGGAGGGAGAGAGCACGTCTTCCAGAAAGTTTCGCGAAGCTCGTGTCCCCGCGATGTTCATGCAGGAGAGAGGTCTCTTGGATGCACGCTTCGAGAAGCCGCGGGGCCAATCTCTCAGCGTGGAGAGCAAAGTAGATGCCGCAAAAGCTGCACAGCCAGCCGAGAGCACAGCGAGCACGCGGGATAATGTATTCGTGTAAACTGGATTGAAAATCGATAATGCACCCAAGTAGCCCCAGCTGGCGGCACTGTCCTAGAGTATATTGGCTCCTACTGAATCGCTACGACAGTGTCTTGCTATGTAATAAATTAATAGCTGCACGAGAAGAGCAACGTACCCTTCCCCGCACGGTCCCCAATGCCCCTGTACTCTAGGGAACCTGTCTGTAGCTTCGCCTGGATCAATGTGGCGAGCAAGAGCATTAGCGGAACAATCTCAGCAAGAGACAAAGGGTTGAGAGAATGAAGAGCTCCAATCAGGGGGGAACGAATTCCGAAACTTTTTCGATTTTAGTCTCTTTTTAGGGGCTTCCGCTGGGAGCACTCGTAATTTCATCATGCCTGTCCGGTTTTCCACCGTTGCGTCGCTATATTTCGCAATGGTCCTACGATACCACCGCCAGTCGACTAGACCTTTGAGAGACGTCACGCACGGAAACAAAGTACCAAAGTTCCGGCACTCGAGTGGGCTTGCAGTGCTCGGAAAATAACGCGATAACAATGATACTGCTAGCTGCAATAATCATAACGGCGATTCCATGGAAACGGTAGGAACCCGGCAACTTCGAGAATAATTACCATTCTCATTACTGGACGGGCATAAATTACGAGGGTCCTTTGATAAGTCCGTGCAAAAGTGTAAACTACTTAATTTTTTGCGATAAACCTTTTTTATTTTTCAACATAGTCTCCTTTTAGGCTTATACACTTCATCCAACGCTGCTCTAGTTTGTTGATACCTTCCGTATAATAGGATTTCCCTAAGTCTGCAAAATAGCCATTCGTTTCTGCAATCACCTCCTCGTTTGAATAAAATCTTTTTCTCGCCAGCCATTTCTTCATATTGGGGAACAAGAGTAGTCCGAGGGAGCCAAATCTGGAGAATAGGGGGGATGTGAAACCAGTCGGAACCCTATCTCCATTAATTTTGCGGCCACAACTGCTGAGGCGTGAGCTGGTGCGTTGTCGTGACGGAAAAGAACTTTTTTGTGGGCCAATCGTGGACGTTTTTCTTGCAGTTCGGTTTTCAAACGGTCCAATAACGATGAATAATATGCGCCTGTAATAGTTTTACCCTTTTCCAGATAGTCGATGAGGATTATTCCTTGCGAATCCCAAAAGACAGTCGCCATAACCTTCCCGGCCGAGGGAACGGTCTTCGCCTTTTTTGGTGCTGATTCCCCCTTGCCAACCCATTATTTACATTGTTCTTTGGTCTCAGGAGTGTAGTGATGTATCCATGTTTCAACCACAGTGACGAAACGACGTTTAAAGTCCTGTGGATTCCTTTGGAACAGCTGCAAACCGTCCTTGCAACACTTGACACGATTTCGTTTTTGGTCAATCGTGAGCAATCGCGACACCCATCTTGCGGATAGCTTTTTCATGTCCAAACGTTGGTGGAAAATATTATGTACCCGTTCATTAGAGATGCCTACAGCACTAGCAATCTCACGCACCTTCACTCTCCAGTTATACATCACCATATCATGGATTTTGTCAATGGTTTCTGGAGTAGTGACCTCAAATGGGGGTCCAGAACGTTCAGCGTCGCTTGTGCCCACATGGCCACTCCGAAAATTTTGAAACCACTTATAAACTGTTCTAATCGAAGGTGCACAGTCACCATAATGTTTATCAAGCTTCTCTCTAGTCTCCTGAGGCGTTTTGCCTTTCATAAAGTAATGTTTAATCGACACACGAAATTCTTTTTCGTCAAATTTTTTTAAATCACTCGACTTCCTCGGTTCAAACGAATGCCAAACACATAGAAATACACCGATCAGGCTGAAACTTGGTACGTTTTCTTCCAAGAGATGCTTCTAACTAAAAATAACCTCGATACGCACCAGTAGTGCCATCTCTCTGACTTTGCACGGACTTTTCGAACGACCCTCGTAATTGGAAGACGTATATACGTGCGAAGACACCTGCATAAAGACAGGGGAAAATCAGTGTCTTGAAAATTTTGTAACTATCGAACAATAATGTGCACGGCCGATTCCTCCGTTGGAGTAGTACGTGGTCATGTTCGTTTTCTGGCGCACGTACGAGCCATTCGCGAGTGCAGAGACGTGCAACTTTGCGCGACCTTTCGCGGTCCAGGACCAACATACTTTGTGCATACGTAGATATGCAACATCCTCGTGCTTTATACCACAGCCGAGAGAGATAGAGAGAGAGAGAGAAAAGGGACGAAAGCGCCAGCACGTTGACTACGGATTTAATTAGAAGCTCCTTGCCTATGTGCGGTAAACTGATTTCGCAACACGCAGAGAAAACGTACTCGGCTAGGAAGTAAATGGCTCCCAGGAATTCCAAGTCCACCGCGTATTCGGTGAACCGTCCTCCCTGTTGTCGTACAAAATCCTCTTCTCCCATATAACGAACTTTCACAAGTACTCGAAAAAAAACTTAACTAATGACCATTCCATTTCTTTTTTTCTCAAAAAAAAATGTATCCGCGCGAAAAGAAAATTGGGAAAATATTATACGACAACGAAAAGATAATTGGTTTTTGTTCGATATTACGCGATTCTATAAACCCGGAGTGGAGTTTTGTTTTCGCACCGTGCCGTAATATTTTCAACCATGCATCATAAAACTCGTACGATCACAATTCTCCGTCCATTAAATCACTCTGATAATCCGTAATGCGTATCGAGGTTGTAAGCATCGGAGAGTCGTTTCCGTCGTTTTATATCTGGCCTAGTATATCCCCGCGTTTCCGCCACACACACACACACACGCACACACACATACGCGCGCGCAATAGAATAATACTATATCAGAGCACGACCTCGCGAATAACTTACGACTCCAAACAGCTCAGCTTTTTTCGTACTGCGGTTGACTCCGCCTTTTTTCTCTCTCCCGCTCTTTTTCTCTCTTTATTTTGCGCAATCGACAAGCCATGAAATATAAACGTATAGCTGCGAGGAGTGAAGGATGAAAAAAGCCCTGGGCAAGGGCGAGATTGGGAATTCCGCAAAGCGCCAAGCCCTTAAAGGCCCTGAATTTTTTGGGGGCTTCCCTGTCTACTTTGTTTTTTCTCAATCTGCATGTGCGTATATCAAACATGCGAATATCAAGTTTATCAACCGAGTATCATACTTTCATTCGTTCTCATTCATCGTGAAATTCATGGTCGACTAATCAAACGCCAAAATTCGAATTTCCCCTGGCATTTCCAATAAATCATTTCCGTTCGCAAAACGGGACGTTCGAGAGTATGCTCTGTGCAAAGACCCTTCACCTCCTTCGATCAATTTCGATATTTATCATCCACGCGTTTTTTCTTTTCTTCCCACAGTCGATTCGTTTTCTCCCTGGGGCTGTGGACCAACGAACGTTTCGCGAGTGCGTCAAGTCCGAGATGGAACTATCTATCACAAAAATCCGGGTTGCTGGCGTAATTTTTTTCTCCTGCTATTTTTTTGCCATGTTTTTTCATGGACCCGAAAAAGTTGCGAGTCAGCCTCGCCGCGGGCGTCTGAATGAGTGAGGAAGGACTGAGAGGTTGTGCGGTGAGAGATCGCCTCGCGAGGGCCAACGACGACGGCTTAAAATCCCAGCGACGCCTGGCAGCTTAAATTGAGACGTCGTATACGTATATCGTATGCCTCCGTATATGTATATACGGCGCTATACACAAAATCTCTGATGGCTGGTAACCGTGGCAGCGATTTAGGATCAACCTCTCGCGAATCTCATCAATCTATTATCCGCAGAAACGCCGCGGAAGAAAGTATGTGTGAGGAAGAAACAGACCGAAAGAGAGGGGCGAGAGAGAGAGAGAGAGAGAGAGAGAGAGAGAGAGAGAGAGAGAGAGAGAGAGAGAGAGAGAGAGAGAGGATAAGAGAGATAGGGAGAAAAAGGGATGGGTGGAGGAATGAGGAAATACGGGCTAGATGAGAGCGGGCGATAGTGATATAATTGATCCCCGCTCAACTATCGTCACCGTAGAGCGAGGCGGTAAGTTCCGTGGAAGTGAAGCTGACGTAACGTGGGTCACGTAGCCAGAAAGAGGCCGAAATGGCCAAGCCGAACCTTGACCCATATCGAATATACGGAGCGACCCATATCTGGGCAGAATTCGGGCCATAGCCCACCCTCTCGAACTCTTTTATTCTTACTCTCTTCATTGCGATTCCCTAAATTCGAGCGAGAAAAATTCCCTAAATTCCAACGAACGAAGGAAAGACAAGCCTTTTCGTCGTTCACGTTCGAATAATACGTGTGCGAGTGTCAAATCCGCACAGCTGTTCGAGACAGAGAGAATTACTCATGTACAGTGTTGTGGAACAGCCCCGAATACGAAGGGGGGCGCTGGTGTGTATGCGTTTTAGCTCACACGTGTGCATATTCGAGTATGCGGCTGTGTCAGAGTTCGAGTGAGGGGGGCGAGTGCACAGGCGTTCGCCATCCCGACTAATCGCAACTTACATACAGGGTGCACCTGAAATCGTGTTCAACCTCCGGACGATTGGGTAGATCGCAAGATTCCAAAAGGAAAAGTACTTACGAAATTTTCTCTCGGATGCACCGATCCTGAGATATTAGCTGATCAATGGGAGCCAACCAGGCTCGACGGGCGGTGTTCTTCACTAGAGTGGGCGGGGCGTGTTCGCCGCTCCGTATTGGCTACCACCGATTACTCCAATATCTCAGCAACGGCGGATCGCAGAGAAAAATGTGCGGGCACTTTTCTCATCGCAATTTCACCGTCTATCTGTCTGGCGAAGATCCGGAGTATTTTTTTTTGGCCACCCCCGATACGCGTGTATAGAGTGCTCGTAACATAAACATGCCAGACATACGTGGAACGATATATCAGCGATATCGGCATACGCGAAACGTTTGAGCTGCATGCGCCCAGCAGCAGCATACAACACGGAGATGCTACTCTCGGCTCAGGATTCTCGCTCACTCCCGCTCCTCTCACTTCTCCAGGAACGTATAAACACGTATACACTCTGCATCATCGGCTAACACCCCGTATCGTTCGTGATTTACATCTTCTATTTCCTCGACACGCCTGTCTACATCCACCAAGAGAGGTATTCGTATCCGCGCTCCCCGCTTTTGGTTAGACCGGCTACTACGGCGCTCGATGAGCGTAAAATATGATGCTAAAAATAGTAGGAAAAAAAATAATCAGGTCTCGAAGGTGAGAAAAAGAGCCAATTTTTGTAATCTCCCGATGCGTTGATAACGCTTTTTTCCAGCTTTAGAATTCAATAAAAATCACCAGACTCAGACCCCTACTTTGTTGTTTTTTTTCTATTAAATTTAGACGAATTATTCAAGAGTTATGCCTTATGTACTTACTATAATAATAATTATTATTATTGGGATGTTGAATAACTTTCCACTGTTTTTTCGTGAATATGAATGCTTTATTTAAAAAGAGATCATTCCTCATGCTTTTAAACGTTTCAAAACTGCTGTGTGATCGACTGCTAATGATTCTGCAAGTCCGGCTAGCGTTTGGCATGTGTCTTCATAAAGTAATATTCAACACATCAAAATCATTATTTTTGACGCGTCTAAACCAATTTCCGCGCGTTGTTTCCGACAGAGTATGGTCGCCGTAAGTCTAAACAAGAATTCTGTGTGCTTCAGCTGCAGATTAAAAAAAATAAATGCCTGAAAATTCTTTGGCGAAATGACATACCCTGAAATTAAAGCTTGCTCATAGTAAAGGTTTTCTCAAAATGACCTGACATTTTAAATAGTACGTCATATTTTTCGTGGCGAACATAGAGTACTAATCTTTGACAACTGGCATCAGTGAGTATTGAGGTTTAGTTATAGAGAATGACTCGATCGAACATGCCTCACTGCGGGCAAAACAATGCAGTTGTTGCAGACGAACTTTCATGGTCGTTTTATCTCGCGCTGCGGTAATGTGAATTGGCCACCGTGATCGTGCGATTTGACGCCAATGGACCTCTTTCTTTAGGGTTTTCCGAAAAAAAAGTGTATGCCAATGATCCGAAGGTGAACGAAGCAATTGGGCGCAATATTAATGGAATATCGTGCTCCACACATAACCTCCATGTTTGTTTACATCAAAATAAAAAAATTCGTACTTTTCAAATAAATAATACGATTTATTAATAAATCAAGATGTCAGGTCATTTTGAGACATCCATCTGAACTACATCCGTTTCAGTTACCATCTAAAACTACACGAACGCAGTCCTGGTAACGTTCCATCTGTTGGAAAACCGCGAGAACTTATTCAACGTTCTAAAAAACAATATAATCAAACGGCTGATTTCGGATTGAACGTTTCACCATCAACTCTCACATAATTACGTTTCTGTCCGTCATACCAAAGAAAATCCGTCCTCGAGATTCTGTCGTCATTGCATTCAATGAGCAGAAGAAACAATGATCCCGGATAAAAGTTTGGACGTTGAGAAAACGATTATAGTCTTATTATAATGAAGTCTCGCTCTCTCTATTCACCGAACGCGAGAAAAATGGTTTTTATCCGATGCCCACGCGGCGGCATTGTTGGAAAAAAAGTAATGAGTCCTGCTGCTTCGCCATCACCTACCGCTCTACCTAGCGAGGCTTTTCAGCCCAACGGTGGTGCTAGCTGTGTGCCAACTCAACAAAAATCCAACGTGGCCCATTGTTTCTCACGTTATGCGCGATATTTAAACGATGTGGGCCCTTTGTCCACGGACGCCTAGCCTCCCGAGACCGGCCGATGAATGCTATACGTGCATAATTGTGTCAACATCTATATAACATACTCCAGTTATTTTTTGTCACTCCTAGCCAAGAATGCAACCAACTTTTTACCTCTTTAATCAAGTTTCATCACTTCACGGAGGGGGGGGGGGGGTGAAACAGAAGAAAACGCGGAAAAACGAATGGAAAAATGGTCTGAAGAATTCGCCAGGGCTTGTTCGTGAAGAAATCGGATTGCTCGCTGTCTATTATGCGGGATCGAAAGTAAATTTCTTCACGTGCACTTTTTCTCCCTCTCGTCTGTTCGAGGCCTCACCAATTCGACACCTTAGTCTGCTTAGGGCTCCGTGCGCACTATCATTTTTTTTTTCTTCTTTTACACTCCTGCAATCATCTTACCCCCAAGCCTTTCTCCGGGGCGCCCAGCCGATCCCGCGCTTATTCTATCACTTATTACAATCACGATCGTGCGTCGGACGCGTCGGCTTTCTTCCGATTCTTCGGCTCCGTAATATCCGATATTATGGACATGACGATCAGCCGGGAATGGGAAAGACACGCGAGACGGATGAAAATAAGATGACAGGATCGAGAGAGACGGGTTTTCTCTCGCGCCTCAATTCCCTACGTGTGTCCCTGTACCCTTATTTTTTCCATCCCTCTCTTTCGTTACCTTCGGGTATTGGGGTGCCGGAAGAGCTCGCCCGTCGAGGCTCACACGCGGTTGGATCCGAGCGCGAAACCTTCACGACCCTTCCGCAAGTGCACAGGTGCTTCGATGCTGGTGTTTGGGGTCGCGAGAAAACCCGGGATAAGGTTTGGTAGGCTTGCACAGGACTCACGCGGGAGACGAATTCGTCGAGGGAGATAAAAACGACAAGGGCAACAACGGTGAAAGAGTAGCTCGTTCTTTTTCCCGTGGCCGAATGGACCAGCCATTTGTCCATGGAACCGGAATAAAAAAAAAAGGGTAAAGGGACGAGGGAACTTCGGTAAAAGCAGCCGAGGGAGAGAAAGGGAAAGAGAGAGAGAGAGAGAGAAAGAGAGAAAGAAAAAATGAGAAAGCGGAAAGAAGACAGCGACAATAAAACTGTGCCTGCTTGACACTGAACATCCGCGACCATTCAAACGCATTGTTCCATTTTTTACAGTCAAGTGCAACGAGCCAGAAGCAGCCTCTCAATCGCCATCTCGAAATGAGTAGCTCGAGGAATTTCTCGTCATTTGCAACCGTCACATGTACACCGTCTGGCACCCCCCGTCCCCTCCCACTTTCGATATCTCCCGCAATATGAGAATACACAAAAATTGCGATGAAATTGTTCTCAAGCTCGTTCGGGGCTTTGACTCAAATGATATATACGAAATTAATAAGCGGATGCAGCTTTCGGGAGTGACTGATGAGTTCGCAATTATAACGGGGCACTTTGGGGTCTCCAGGGGCCTGTCAAACTTCCAAAGCCAACTCGTCCGCTCTGTATTTCAATTAATTTTTCAATTTCCCTCCCGTTTGCTGTGAGCGACGTTAATTTTTTCGGCACACCTGCGCGCCCTCACGCAAATCGATGTTGAAAACGGGAAATGAATAGCTTAATAAATATGCATTCGGTACGCCGTTCAGTGAGGGGTGCGAAGGGTCCCGAGTACCGACTGGTACGCGAGAAAAAAGCTAGAGTTAAAAAGTGGCAGTTTAGGAACACCCTTCTCTCACCCAGGTAATTTCTTACTCTTCTAACGATCACCCATGTGGATTCTAAGGGGCACGAGATCAAAGACTTATCTGAGAATAAATGCTACAAATGTATTGGAAGGTTGAATAAGTTCTCGCTGTTTTTTTTTCGTGAAAATTAATGGCTTATTTAAAAAAAAATCATTCCTAATGCTTTTGAACGTTTCAAAACTGTTTTATGGTCAACTGCAGTTTTATTTTTTATAAAGTAGTGCAGTAGAATTCCCCGGTAATACTCTTTTTTGGCACAAAATTTAACATGTTTAACAATATGAAAAAAAAATGTTCACACTTCGGCCAGGGGCTGTTTACTCGGTACTTTTAGATAGGGCCGAATTTTTTCAGTCAGGGGACATAATCAATGCCGACATAATTACACGAAACCCATAGTTCCTAGATTTCTATAGGAATTTCTTTTTCCGATAGAAATAAAGTCAGCGATGACCTGGAATGCTAGTGGCGCTCTCTCTTTTCTGTCTATGAAAAATAACGACCATGAAATTTTTAAAGAAAAAACGGAACAAAAAATGATTGATAAAACTTTTAACAAAAAACCGATCCGATAATTCGAAAACGTAATATAATAGAACAATTATATTTTTTAAAGTATTATCGAAACAAAGAAAAATTCAACACTTCTAGAGTACAAATGGATAGTAGTATTTGGTATTAGTAGTTAACTGAATGATATTATTTATTTTCGAAATGATTAAAAGTAAGTTGTAAACATACTTACTATTTTCTTCTCTTAACTAAAAAATGATAGTGATAAAAGCTAAAACCATCTTCATTCTCTCGTCGCTTATAGGTGTCACGGTACTGAATTGCGTTGGAATGACTATATTCAAGTAATGCATATTTTAATCATTTTTCATTCGACAACTTGAGTATAAGAAAATTTAAAAGAATGTTTTTTTTCAATAAAAAACCGTATTCTCCAATTTAGGTTTAGTCTACAAGTTTTATATTTATATTTTAATACATCTGTACTTAGAATTCTTTATTTATTGGAAAACGATAAAAATTACATTTTGCTGTGTTGACTACTTAAAACACAGCGACTCGTCATTGCTAAGAAAAACAATAACAATTAACTACAATCACCCTGTAAAATACATGTAAAAAGCCAACAGAAAGCAAAAAAGGAAATATGCTAAAAGAGAAAAGTATTACAAAATTGAAGAAATAACCAATTTCCGTTAGGATTTTAGAACTGTCAGAAATAGCAAGATTTCTGTGCATGTTCAAGTTAAAAAATGTTAAACACACCGTTCAGAATAAATGAAGTGCAAGCTCTTATTTTGAGAAATATAACGAAGATGAAAACCCGTCAAGGAAACATAATCAAGAAAAACGAAACGAAATCTTTGATCACGATTTTCTCGAAACTACTTTTTTCGACCTTGTCTTAGTGAACACTCAAAAACTTATCAATCGATTTTCAATTTTTTAAAAACATTTTTGTGATCGCACTGACTAAGGTTGTACTTGGCCAATTTTTTAAATAGTGATCATTACTGTTTTGATTGATTGCTCGAGTACAAAAAAGAGCCTTGAAGATAGAAAACAGATATCCGAACTATCGGCATTCTGTAAAAAAAAAAAAACAAAATAAAAAAACGGCTACGCATATCGACAGCTACATTTGTATAGATATCAATAAATTGTTGACTTTTTATTTACAGATAACCTTTCATAAAGATATCGATGGGACAATGAAGAGAATTTTTTTGTCGTCCCCAAATCTGGTTTAACTTTTTTAATTCATAAAGTTGATAAAAATCTAGATGAATATATACTTCATAAAATGAGCATAAACCAGATCCTTTCGCAACGAGTTACTTTTAAAAAAAGCACAATTATTGACCACAAAGCGCCCGTTACGTAACGCATGGGGGAGGGGTAAAAAAATTGGGAAATCGTGCGTTACGTAATTTATGGACGGCCCCACAAGCCAGAAAAGACAGCATGCACACATTTATCGAAATCCATCAGCCAATCCCAGACGATTATTCCGTTAACCGGGCACTACGTCGCGTCTTCATTATCGAGTGGCACAAACATTCCCATATGTTGCCAGGATCGAGAATACTCCTACGTGTTGTGTGAGAAACGAGCTTGGGGGGGGGGGGGGGGCTTGAAATGTAGTCCGGCCAAGTGCCGCGGACTTGTGTATACAACGGTATCGTTCAATGAGTGAGACAGAGCTCGCGGGTGCCCATATGAAATCCAAGCTTCTCCCTCTTCCATACGTCCTACCGAAAACTATGGCTGTTTGCCAACGGGTAGTAGCACACGAGGCGAATACCGTTTGTGTACTCTTCGCACTCATAGACGCAACACGAGGAGCTTAACGGCGTAAAATCGACGATCCCGAGGCACCCACTCGGCCTGATACGAGGCTGATCATAGCTAGGATTAGACCAAGGTCGAGATGTCGAATGAGGGGACCGAGATACTCGTCAAATGATAAATATTTAACGACAAGACGGGGAGCGTGCCGAATCCGCTTTGGAAGAACAGGAAGCGAGGGTGGCGCCGCTCTGTAGGATGGGTCAGTATTGACCAGGGTGGAACAACCGAAGAAGGGGCAATGGCGACCACCCGGAGGCAACCTGGACTTACTTACATCAATAATATCCTAATATGAGCATTTTCTCGTGCGGAAAATTACAATTTGATAAGCTTTCCCTGCACGGAGTCTGCAACTGATCGCACGTCGAACGAATCGTAAATAGTTGTCGTCAATTTGACAAAATACTCAATGCTCGCGTTTGCTCCGAACGGATCGCCATAAATCTACGGAATAATATCCGCGGGATTATGGTGATCTGCGCTATGGTCCACGTGCGTCAATGAGGCAATAGCCTTATCCGCAAAACGGCCTGCTGCCGTTCCAGCATGCTACTACACGCAGGCGTTCTTGTCATTGAGAAATAATGCAAAAAGCTGAAAGTTATCTTTAGAGTCGCCTGAAAACTGTGCTAAGGTGCCGAAGTTTGCACCATCGGAGTGCAGCGAAAATTCTCGTTTACATTTTGTACACACGAGCTGTTTATGAGCTACATTTACCTAAGTAGGTAAAAAATTGCATTTTCCAAAAATGTATTTAATCGATCGTATTACGTTTTAGCTGTGTTTCGTGAAAATGTCATTAAAATATTCCTAAAGTTGAATGAGCTACAGCTTCTAGCAGTCGATTTTTCTCGAAACATTGTTTTCAAAGTGGACATGATATATTGAGAACCTCTCGATGGACTGTCTCGAGATTTTCAGGGGATACGATGAGAAACATTTAAAGGTCGTCGACGATCGCACTTTTTTTTTACTCGATCTTTATTTTTTTAACGGTTACGTAAAAATGGCGATTACTTCATAAATTTGGTATGCTTGGGTTTTAATTCGTCACTGCGTTGGTAAAAAGAATTATTTCAAAAATCAACTATCGCCAACGAGTCGTATTTATCGTTAACTCGAATGACCCGTTTGGTTTTTATATTTCACATGGACCGTTTAAGCTGGAGTGCCTGTCGCCAAACGTCGCGAAACAAATTTCATCGGCTGCCGGCGGCCATCTTTTTTTTGTTTTTCCATATTTTTTGTGATATTTTTTACACTCTCTACATATGTACCTTCGTGTTTAAAAAGAATGCGTTTCTTTTCCACCAACCGTTCCCAAAGGAAATTCGGAATTTTGCCGTTTTTCGGGCCTCTAGGTAGACATAGCCCCTTAAAAAAAGGTTGCAGCAAGTCCGTAGCTAATATACGCCAGAATGGATTTGTCCTAGAGGAATGAATTGGCATTGGAATACCCACGATAGAAACTTCATTCTTCCGAATGAACGATCAATCGAATCAAGGCCCGACGACGAGGAATGTACTTGGAAAAAGCATCGGTAAAAAGCGTAGGCGTACTTATCGGCCGTTCTATCGTGGCTCGACCATGACGAAGAATCGTTTAAACTTATGATACACGGTGCAAAAATCTTTGCAGGCCAAGAATTCAACAGTCGATAAACGTACACGTCGTGAAAATATCGGACGAGCATTACCTGGAGACTAAGGACGTAATGTCGACGCTAACAACAAACGGTAAAGGGAAACCGACACTGGACCGGCAGTGGAAAAGTCAACATTTCGTCATGTGTTCTACCTACCACCGAGCCAGAGTTAGGGCGGTCGGCAAACAGCGAAAACTTTCTTACCGAGCGTCAACAATTGCCGACCGAGCGATTCGGTTGGTAAGCTCTCACCGTGAGTCGAACCCTCGCTGTTTGCCGACGGATGATAAAGCAAAACGCCGGGTCTGTACGTTGGACCTGCGCGTGGATTGGAAACGGACAAATCTTGACGACGTTTTGGCATCCTATACCTTCGCGTGTTGCCTAAAGGGTTCGTCATTGCGCAAGCCCAACGAAGGACTACGCGCTGCGTCAATCGCATCGCAAAAAGATAATGCAAATATGTTTCTACCGCTACGTCATCCAAGGATCTACGTGTGTGTTCGACGATAAAACGCATGTTTTCATCACTTACCCAAGCGCCTTCGTGCTGATGAGGGGGGTCTTTAGATTGAGAAAACCGTTCTTCTTGACGGTCTGCTGGGGCTGACTGCAGCTCGCGCCTTCACCGTTCTCGTTTTGTTCCTCCAGGTCGCCGTCTCTCTCCTTGGACCTCCTGGCCCGAAGATACAGCCACGCCGCCAGTCCGAGGCCGACCAAGACACCAACAGCGCCGAAAGTTCCCAAGACAGCAGTTATTATGTCTCGTCGCTCCATACCCACCTGGAGAACATGCCACTGTGTCAAGTCAATGAGCGAGCTTTGGATTCCTATGAGTCAAGTAAGCTCGTGTGCGCATCTCAATCACGTGGTGCTTGTGTCATTGATGACCTCTGACCCTTCCCACGACTATGACGTGAATCGCCATAGTTGTGGAGAGGTTATTCTTCCCTCTCTCGATATGCCAACATAAACGTATCCAGATTTTGCTCTTCGTCGACAATGTACACAAGGGTATCGCTTTCCCAGTGCCTAACCGAATGAAGGCTCACGCCGTTCAATCAACTCCATTCCTTCGATTGTAATCGGATAAGCGAGCATCGCGTTTCTGCAATATAACGAATATATTGGCCAAAGCTCGGACACCCGCTCAATTTCATCAGCCTGTTGGAAACTCGAGCTTCGCACGCGGGAATCCCTATGAATTCGAATTGCGCGACACAGGAATGTCTCTTATCGAAAGTGCATTGCGCAGACACATCTTTTGAGGCGGTCATCCCACGACAGGTCCAAAAAGTCGCGAAAAAATGCAAAAAATGTGTGCGTGTCTTATGGATCCGGCATAGCAGACTAATGGTAAGTCAACATTTTCATCGTGTAAATCGTGCTTGAAGTTTTAAACGCGTTTAAAATCCCAAAAAAACGCGAAATAATTAGCTGCCACATGGGATGACCCCGTTAAGGTAGTCCTATCGCTTCACACTAGTCATACCACTGATCATACTTGAGACCTGCACAATTTATATTTTTAGCATATGCAAAAAAATCATTTGTAATAACTAAAATTTTCCGTTTGTAAACTGTTTAATGAATGTTCACATTTAATTAGAAAAATGAAAAAATAGCTATTCCAACGATCCGCGTAGTATTTCTATTTAAACTCGATCGTGCGAAACAAATTGTCGTCCCATTTCATTAGCACCTTGCAAACGACGCCTTTACCCTGCATGCAAAGTGTACGAAGGGGAAAAATCAATTCTGCGCCACTGTGTCACCAGATCGTTTGTCAGACTAGAGTCTTCTAGTTGACGAGCAGCAGCCTGGGCTTGAAGAGAGAAATGTCGCGTAAGCAAATAAGAAATTTCTCGTCCTCGTCCCGTTACACGCATGGAGATAATTATGGATTCAATTCATCGGATCGACCGGTCCAGAAAAGCCGGCTTTACACACTGCAGCGTTGTATGTAAAATGGTCCATCTGTATTCAGAACGTTGTGCATAATTTCTCGATCGTTCAACCGAGTTGCAAAGTACAAGCAACATGTACCGTGTCCGTGCACGCCCAACTTCGGAGACTCGCCAATTCCCCGAGGTCGTAACAACGCAGGCAACCTCTCGCGATAAAAGTCTATTTTTTATTCAGGCTAGAAGACAGCGAAATTGCCCGAGAATATTAAAAAGGCCTCTCAAAGCCCTCGAGTTCATTCTTATGAATTTCTTTTCGTTAACTAATGAATTTCTATCGAAGCACTCGGTACTTTTAGTTCCACATTTATGACAAAGAGAACAACTCTACGCGCAAACGCCTGACGTAATTCAACGCCTGAGACCATTGACTGGAGGCAGAGTTCTGTAATGAAGACACGTGTGAATGCGGACGGAGGAGCTGAACATGGCGGCCCAGTGGGCTTTGTCAAGCAGGGGGTACAATTCCGGTCGACCAAATAATTGAGTTCCCTTGGTGAACTGTCGCAATGCAAAGGGAACAAAATCACCCAGTCTCTGAACTTCCACTCAAAACAGCCCTCTGGGTGCTTGATTAAACACGATTCTACCTGCCGATAAGACTCCGAACGACTACGGAGAAGCGGCGAAATGGAAGCTGACGGTATAAATCACTTCAGGATATAAATGAGCCAGGAAGACCTCAATTACAGTACCAATCTTTTCGAGCAAATCCTTCGCGTGAACGTTAACGACACTTCATCTTTGCCCTTTATACGTTCTATATCGCTTGATGCACGCACAACCTTTCTTTCTGGCATTTTCGCCTATCGCATCGCACAAGTTCGAATAACGAGATCCATAAGTACACATATGTATCTCTATATCATTTCAAAGTTCACGAAACGTGTGTGGGCTGTAAATCAGCTCGCTGAAACTCTAGGGAATTGAGCAGCGGAGGTGGAGGTCGAGCAAGATAGGAGAAACGTGGTTTTTCGAAGAAAAAAAACGCTGGCTCCATTGTGAAAGATACATTATTATGAACGTTCGGTATTATTAGGACGGTGAATAAGTTCTCGCTGTTTTCCAACAGATGGCGTTACCAGAACTGCGTGCGTGTAGTTTAAGGGGAGGGTAGGGGCTTGCACTTTTGCAAAATCGATTTTTTTGTCTTTTCTTGTAGTTAAACGTTTCAAGAATATAATCCCAAAATTTGAAGTCAGTCAGAGCAAAACTCTCAAAGTTAGTGACTATTTAGTCCCGCTCCTCTAACACTGTAGCTCGCGTTTCAAACTGTAGCTAACACTACAAACGCGTTTTTCTCGAAACCACTTTTTCAAAATCCGTGTTCACTGCCATTTGAAAACTACATGATCGATTTATTTCAAACTTGGTACACACTTTCTACATATAAAATACCTTCCCCAACGGTTAGCTTGAGATCTTTTTTTACATTGAGGGGGTTTTCCACCCCCAAAATGGCGGAATTTTTCGTGACAAATAGCACTTTTCACTTAACATGACCACCAAAAATTTATAAATGAAACAAAAATTATCAAAGACGGTTGGGAGGAGGATTTGATGATACTTTGACTAAATTTTAATGGTACTTGACTTCAGATTGGTTGCAGATAATTTCTAGCTGAGATATTTGCTCGTTTGTGGATATTTTCGCGTACAAATTGCACGGAATGTTCTTGAAATGACACTTAACAATGTACAAAAGGTTTCAATAAACTTACTCTATCCATATAGATGAAAAAAATCGCAAATAAGTGTTTTTTTCACGCTGGAACCCCTACCCTCCCCTTAAGATGGTAACGCTTCTATGAAGAAGCACGTACTATAAGTAAGCTTGAAATTCAGTGTACACTGCAACCTCTATTATCGACAGAGCGGCGGGGTCAGCTCCGCATCACATTTGCAAAAATGAAGTTTGCGCGCTATCCACTCAATCCGACTCTGCGCAGCTGGGGTAGCTGATTGCATTACCCCTCACAGCCCTCTCTTATTGTCTAGCATGCTCCGAGCCTCATGATAGTATGATAGGGCCTGGCGCTTCTCCCACCATGCGTTACACCTACCGATGTTCGGTACATAGTGGGGGGTTGTTGCTTCTATGGAGGTCCCGATAATAGAGGTCATCACGTATGTCATTTCGCCGAAGTGTAAACAACTTTCATAGTGTTAAACATGTTAAATTACGTGCCAAAAAGACTATTTGTGGGGAATTTGATTGCATTACTTTATCTTTGAAAATCTACAGCTGAAGCAGTATTGAATTAGAGGAATTACTTCAAGATGATCACACAACAATTTCGAAACGTTTGAAAGCCTTCGGAATGATTTTTTCAAATCAAGCATTCATTTTCACGGAAAAACAGCGAGAACCTATTCAAAATTCCGATAATAATATCGACACCAAACTCACATGTTTGTTTCTAACATAGTTTTGTAAAATTAATCTTATTTATTGAATAAATCTTACCTATTATCTAAAAATTAGTTTTTATCTATACAAAACGGTTGTATTGATTTGTAACATTATGCAAAATTTTCCGTCCTGTATTAATGCTCTTTCTTTGATGATCTTGTGTCCTCTCAAATTCGAATAAAATTCCACATATCGATAACTTCAATAAATTTCATGCGAAGAGAGATGAGCCTTCCATCGGGCAGTGTTAGTCAATTTTTATCCCTCTCCTGTAATCGAAATGATCAATATGATCGTCTTTATTATTATTGTAAATCAATGCGCTTGGACACTTGATCCACGCACTGAAGGATGTCGAGTCCCAAATCGCAAATGATAATAAAATTCTGAAAATTTGGTACGTTTTTTTTGACGTATTTCAGAGGTCGTGTAAAAATTTCACAACAATTAGGAAGCTCGTTATTGAACAATTAATAATCACAAATTAAATGTTGTCTTATGGAAACTGATGTAACTTTGCAATAAGTTTTTTTTTTACCTCTCAATTTTGTAATATCTACAATATACTGAAAACAACGGAAACAAAACGAAGTTTATTGATAATTTTTTTTAAATTACTTTTAAAAATTGTTCTTAACAAAATGTTAATTTTTTAATAACGAGCTTTCTAATGGTCGTGAAATTTTAACACGATCTCTTAAATACTTCATACAAAAACATACCAAATTTTCAGAATTTTCTTATCATTTTTTATTTCAACCCCTAAGGAGGTTGAAGCAATGATAGAATTCTGAAAATTTGGTATGTTTTTACATGAAGTATTCAAGGGGTCGTGAAAAAATTTCATGACGATTAAGAAGCTATTTATTGAACAATTAACATTAACATGTTTCATAGGGACTCAACATCCTTAATTCGTCTCAGACCTTTATCGCCACTGCGAGGTACTAAAAAAAACTTTCCGCGTATAACTTTTATCTGGAAATATATTTAGACGGAGGATCTGCAATGAAAACGTCTGGTTTGAACGTTCCTCGAGGGCTACAGAGCATTTGTCTTGTCGCTTGAACCAAACGTTAGGTAATGTGGCTGGAAAAGCTCACGATGCGGGGAAAGGGTGCACGTCTTGAGATGAGGGCTTTTATATAAACGTTTGTCTTCATGGCTGGTTCGCAAGGGGGGGGAGGGTAATCGCGAAGGAGCTGACTAGCCTTGCGCACGGTCGATACCAGGTGTACACTTCGCCTCATCGCAACATTACACACTGAGTACAAGTATATATATATATATACTCGTATACGTGTATATATATATATATATATATATATATATATATATATATATATATATATATATATATATATACACACGTATACGAGTGTCGTGCGAACTTTGCAAGCCGCGTTGGAGCCTGCGGGGGTGTAACACTGAGCATTCATACTGCACGATGGAACAAATCGCAGCGCGTATTGTATGCCTGCGGGAGGTTCATTTGGAACCGGAGATGGACTCTGACCCTTGCGTTTTTTTCCTCTACCAGACGTAATTTTGAACTCTGGACAAAAACTTCGTGATTGTCGTGACCAGCGGAAAATTTCCTATTGGATAGACCGTAACAAAGTGGTAGAAGTCGAAAGAAATGTTTTTCGACTTCTTGACACACCCACCACTTTTCCAAAATCGTCGATATCTCGAAAATGCAAACGGCCGGAGCATCGGTTCTGCTTAGTGACATAAATGTATCAGGGGGGTTTTGCAAAGTATTTTGATACACTTAGAGAACACCATTGGATTAATCGCGATACCTCAATTAGTTTTCCCGGAAAGTACACTTGAAAAATGGCCAAAAAAGTGGCAAAGATCGATGGTCCGTCTTTGAAATTCTGTTAAAAATCGAAAAATAATTACAGATCGACGAATCAAACGGCATTTTTTGGAGCAAACGATAACGAAGAGATTGAGCACAGGGGAGAGTTCCAAATCTAAATAGAAAATAAATAAGCGACGATAGAGTGATCAAACTTTTTTTAGCCCAAGATAGGAAAAAAAATCGATTTTGAATATGCTTTTTTTTAGGTTCACATTGATGTATTTTCAATCGTCAATCGTCAAAAATATGTAAAAACACGTTTTGCGAGTTGAGTCAGCGTAATTTTGAGCTTTCGACAGAAATTCGGTGATATTCGTAATCGGCGGAAAATTTCTCATAAAATAGACCCTTGAAATAGTTTAGCAGTTGGAGAAAAAAAATTCGATCCTACGGCCACTTTTCGGGAATCGCCGAAATTGCGAAATTTCAAAAACCGTAGCGGCGGTTTTATTTTAGTGGCCTCAATTTTTCGACACACTTAGAGAATGCCGTTGCAGTTATCCCGATATCTCAATTAGTTCTGCTGGAAAGTGCACTCAAAAAATGCACCGAAAAAAAAGGCAAAGAGGTCCGTCTTTGAAAGTCTGCCAAAAATAGAAAAATAATCGCGCCTCGATGAACCAAGCGGCATTTTTTAGAGCAAACGATAAAGAAGAGATCGAGCATAGAGTAGAGCTCCAGATCGAAACGAAAAATAAACAAGCAGCGATTGAGTGAACAAACTTTTTTTCGCCGAGACGGAAGATAAAACTTGTATTTGAAATATCTTTTTTTTAAATCTACATCGCTGTATTTTTACGCCGTGAACACGAACCCACCGTTCATTTCTTCAGAGTTCAATTTGTTCAACAAGTTCACCGTAGTGAGGTATTTCGTAAGATTTTTAAACCAAAAATTTACGACGACATTGGCAATCTATCAATTAGAAAATTTATTCAACTGACGATCTGTGGGATCAGAGAAGAACTGAGGGCTGAAGAAAAACGATAGGCAAAAAATTGAGTGGGAGATCGAGAATTAACGTTGAGAAGGAGAGGCTCAGCAGAAAACGTGCCGGGAACGTTTTATTTCACGATTCGAGGGAATGAAAACGAGAAAAAGCGATTTTCCAGGATTTGCCGGAGGTTTCTTACTACTCGAAACGAGAAGTGATGTCGGTCCTCGAGCAGGAGCATTGCCTCTCTCCTCCCTGAACCCCTATCACTCTGAAGCCCCCTCTCTCTCCCTCTCTCTCACTCGTTTGATATACAGCACTTATTTGCTCTCAGCGTGTTGGAAAAGCAAGTAAAGTTTTTCTTCTCTAGTCTCCGTCGCTTACTCGCATTTAAATTACCGTGGAGCGCTTCAGACGAGCCTAATCTTTCGGTTGTGCATAATTGGAGAACGAACTTTTTCTCGGTATTCCAATATTCTTATGCAAATCACGGGATCTGCATTAATTTGGCCGATGAACTTAAAATACGCGTGTACACGTCGAAATACACTTTCACGAATATTTTAAACCCTTTTCGAAAGTACTACAAGCCAAATTGCTTCGTCATTATTTCCATTTCATTAGTTTTTTTTCCGTCTCCCTCTCCAGCGGCGATACCTAAAATAAACAACCCCAAAAATCTTCGCCAAAAGAATTCAAAAGATGCGACTAGTCTTATATCCTTGCGACGTGGCGGAAGAAAAAAAAAATTTCGTACATTTTCCGTAAATGTGCGGTCAATGAATTTGCCGTCACGTCGTAATTGGCGTTTGATTAATTCAAAAGGAAACTTTGCAAAATTCCCGCACGACCGAACTTTCCGAGTCGCCCACGGGCTGTTATCAATTTAGTTGCTTCGAGCTTAAGAGATCGCTCAGAGCCCAGTCCTAGTCCTTAATCTAGTCCTTAATCGGACTGTTTTCATTTTTGTTGAAAATTGCTTTTTTTAAACAATAAACGAGTGATTTTTTTGTCAAAAATCGAAAGTTATCTGTCGGAAGCTGCCATTTGGTTAATTAAAAAAAAAAAGATAAGCTCCGATTAAGGACTAGTTTTTAATGCTATCAATAAGCACACCAAATTTCATCGAAATCCACCGAGTGGTTTTTGAATTATAGTGGTCACCGCAAAGCACTACATGCCAAAGGGGGTCCGACAAAGATGGCGATATTATTATACATAATCAATATTTTTCTTTGACAATTTGTACAAATCAAGTTGAAATCTAACATAAAAAGTCTGTGTAACCACTTTTGTAAAACAAATGTAATTACTATAAAAAAAAAAATTATTGAAAATGCTCGTTTTTTCACGCCTCTGACTGCATCTCACTCCTTAACATCTTTGAATTTTGAAGCACAAGGTTTATTGAGTGAGGGACAAAAATGTCTCGTATGTTGTTATATCAGCGCAATATTTTTCGTTCATCTCACTGCTAATGTTCAAATATTAGCTCAGATTTAACGAACGTATCTTGATAAGAAAAGAACGAAATTGGCAATGATCTTTTTATGCCTTCTCGAGTATCATAACCTGTCCAATATCGTCGAGAAAATTAAACCGTGCTTTTTCATTTGGCGGGCACCGTTATTTCCGAAGATCCTCGTATAGCGCATTGTCCACGCAATAAAGGCGTGCCTTTATATATCACCAATCAAGCTATAGTACACACCTATCTGTACTTACGAGCTTTCGAGCTTCAATAGCGGGATCAACGATATTCGGGGAGTCGAGCCGATTTACGCCCATCCCCAGCGGAGGATAGTCTCCGTCCAGAAAGTTGTAGACCATCTTGACTTTTCTTCTCTCTTGCTGGTCGCGGTTGGACCGCAAATTTGCCACTTATGTTCCTATCGCTGGACGATTAATGCTCCTCGAAAACTTATTCAATGCCTGGATACTAATATATATATTAGGGTAGGTTAAAAAAAAATTGACGGTACTCAACGGAAAATGTTACTACGTTATGGAAAAGTAATTTGTACAAGATTTGAGAGATCTAAACATTTTTTTAGGTCGTGCTCAAACGACTTTTAGTTGTCTTTTTTTTTCATTTTTTCGTCAATTTTTTTCCTTCATTTGTATTCTTACTCCAAAACAACATATTACTAAAAAAAGCACGCATACTTGTTAGACATTCAGTGATGTAAACACCGTGTCCTTGTTCATCAAGTGGTTGATATAATTTTGACAACCGAATTACATATATTGATTCTCAATCTGCAAATACAAATTATTTATGGTAAAAAAAATATTTAAATAAAAATTGTGTATTGTTGCAGAAAAAATTGAATCAAGACTTACATTGGATCACGCACTAACATTTTCTGCATCGTGATTTAAAAAAATTAATACTCCGATAATCGTGAAAAAAAAACATGAAAAAGGCGTTTTAGTACTAACTAAAAAATTGTTTAGAATCCTCAAATTTTTCAAAACCTACTTTTCCTTAACATACTTCAATTTTCCGTTGCAAAACAAATCGATTTTTTCTAATCACCCTAATATATATATATATATATATATATATGCATGCATGAATGTATGTATATGTATATATATGTTTATTTATTTATGCATTTATATTAGGGTGGCCCAAATTTGAGCTCATTTTTTCCCTTTTCTCACTATGCAATTATCTACTTTAAAGAAAAAAATTGTTGCGAGAGCTGCGAGCGGTCAAAAAATATTTTGAGGTCGCTCGAGCCTCCCAAAAATTTGATTTCTTATTGAAAAATCGATTTTTTTTCATTCACTTCTCACCCATGAGTTTTACGGTTTATAATTATTTAATTAAGCTCGCAAAAGTTGTAGCTGACCACTAAGGTCGCTCAAGAGCTTCGTAATTTCCAATTGTCGCAAATTTTTTTTTCTCTTCTCACTTATAAATTTAACGCGCTGTAAAATATTTAAAAAAATTAATCCTTTCTTACTTTAGAAACGAATTTTTTTAATTTACCTCACACTTCTAGCCCGATAAAACGGGGGACCTATAGTTTTCTTTACGGACAAGAACTCTAAATAGTTATTTTATGAGAACAAAGATTATCATTCTTGGATTGGTAGTGTGCGGTAAATTTGGAAAATCTGTTTCTAAAGAAAAACGATTAATTGTTTTGAAAATTTCACAACGCGTCAAATTTATGAGCGAGAAGAGTAAAAAAACATGGAAATTTCAAAGCTCTTGAGCGATCAGTAAATATTCACTGACCGGCTAGAGCCTTTACGAGGTTAATTCAAAAATTATAAAGCGTAAAATTCATGGATGAGAAGTGAATGAAAAAAAAAATCGTATTAGTTATGGAAATTTGAATTTTTGGGACTCTTGAGCGACCTCTAAATACTTTATGACAGCTCGCAGCTTTCTTGACAATTTTTTGTTCTTCAAAGAAGACAACTGGATGATGGGAAAAAGGAAAAAATAGAGCTCAAATTCGAGCAACTCTAATATGTATATATATATATATATATATATATATATATATATATATATATATATATATATATATATATATATATATATATATGCACACACAAGGTGTCCTGTTATGCATGGATCATCCTGCAACTGTCGATAGGTCATATGATGTCCTCCTATACATGCTGAAATTTCAGTTCTGTAAAAATCCCACGCTTTCCGTGATTTTGGGCTTTATGTTATTTTTTGAAAAAAATCATCTTCTTTTGGTTTGTTGCCTGTCATTTCTGCAAATGATATGAATCGACAATAACTAAGTGACTTTTTTTTACACCGCAGGCTATCGAAGTAAGATGTTCGAATTCGTTTGTATGAAAATTCTGCACAAGATCTTTTTTCATAAAGGTTCTTTAACATTTAAGATTAAAAAGAAGACTTTTATAGATAAAACAAATAGCCAAGAGTATTTTTTTTAAGCGGGTCAAAAAAGTTATCATTTTTAGAAATGACATGCGAAAAACCAAACTACATGATTTTTACCTCGAAAACTGTGGAACTTTTACTAAACTAAAATTCCAGTTCGACATGATTTGACCTATCGACAGTTACAGAATTATCCATTCATAACAGAACTCCCTGTATACATACGATATCGATAGAGGCCACGCAAAACAAAACAGATCATCCGGAGGAAAAAGCCCACGATCAAATTTCCCCACATGAAATTGTTTCCAAACAAAAAATCGTTACACGAAATTGGCATGACCGAAAAAAATTAACGCTGCGCAATATTCAGATTTGATTGGCATACTTTGGACAATTGATGATTTATTAATAATAAGTTGATAATCTGACTTCGGTATTGACCGGAATTTAGTAAAGGAGACTATTAATAAATAAAATTAATAAATTTAATTTAAATTAAAAATAAATTACATTTCAATTTAAAATTCATAAAATTAAAATTAACAAATAAAAGCAATATTAAAATGCAATTCGCAATACTTTTCAATGAATTAACGTTATTATTTGAATAAAATAATTAATTTGCTTTCGTGACGCTTCGAATAAGTATATTCATGTCATCGACAACTTTTCGGGAAAAGGATTTCCCTTGTATCGTTCTCTCAAAAAAATAAACGAAAGCAACTGAGGTAAAAAGAGATGGATTTCACACGGATTTCCCTCGCAAGGATCGGGAGTCTTATTAGGTCCCACGAGGCAGTGAGTCTTTAAGGGGGATCGAATTATCGCGCCCCTGCCGCTCGTGTTATCAAGGAAAACTGTATTCCTAGCTATTGGCGATAGTGGACGAAAGTTTTGTGTAGATTGCCAATGAGTTGGATAATCGTGAGCCTTGAGGTAGAGATTCTCACGCGGAAGCAGCAGAGAGAGCCTAAGTAGGGAACTTGGTTGTTACGCGACGTATCGAACTTTCGACGTACATGTACGAACTCCAGGGAACGTTAAGGTTTCAGCAACTAATCTGCACGGTCACAGTTTATGCGGTACAGGGGATGATGTACACAGGGGATGATTTTTTCGACTTCGGACCTCGTCCACAAATTGCTTCAAAGTCGTCAACTTTCATGAAATTCGGGAAATTTTGTTTTCAAAAGTGCCATTTTTCTAGCGCAAAACGATTAGCTGCCTCTTTTTTCAACACGCTACGGTCTCGATCAACATTTTTTGGAGAATTGATATGTTACGTGGACTGAAAATATAATTATATCCAGGAATTTAATCTCAGAAATCGGTCAATTCAGGTATTTTCTTTAGGGCGGGAAAAATCAATGAATTATTTTTTTGCAACAGACAAACGTTGTGCAATTCTACGATATTTTCCACGAAAAATTGCTTCCAATTTGAAAGTGATCTACAAAATCCACGATATACGTGGAAAAGAGCAAACACGTTATTTCGAATCTTACGTGGAGCGCTTGGTAATTGAGCTTAAATAGTGTATACGACTGCGACGCCGAAGTTTACGCAGTGGAACCAACACAGCGAATGTAATCACTGCAAGATTAAACGGTGCATTGTGCGCAAAGGGCTTAATGTTGTATTCCACCGAACGAGGCTCAAGCTTCGTAGAAAGACATTGTCCTGAGGGCTAATCATTTTTATTAGACAATCGAACAACAACAAAAAGCTCACGATTTGTTCGCACCAATTTCCAGCAATGCAATTTGTTATAAACTCGAATATTGCAACCAAGAAAGGAATTTGCGTCCAAATTAGCCTGCAATAATTCTTTGATCGCATGGATATTAGAAAAAACGAAAACAGGCTTTTATTTAATTATAATTATACAAAGAAAATGACTATATAATTTATTAATTGTAAAAAATAATTATAGAATTATATTATATATTCATCAAAACAATTATATAATTATATCATATATAAATGAAATAATTATATAATTTATTTATTATACAACATAATTATACAATTATATTATATAATTATTAGAGCAATTATATAATTTCATCATATATAAATAAAGTAATTATATAAATTAAACTCAATCACTGATCACTGATCCTGAGTAAGCATCGATGGCGCTGAGTACTCGTACGCGTAACCGAAATTCACCTACGAACAAAACCGACTCAATCCAGTGCCAATTGAATCATTCAAATGAGCGCATTTACGTCACGGCCAAAACAAACCCGAGTGGGTGTCCGCTCCGAGAATATCGAAAATAGTGCACTTTGTTTATGTTTTACAACAAATAAAACGTGACACGAGAGACAAGGGTGAGATTGAACACTACGACGTACGCGAATGATCGCGCCACGAGAATTACGCACAACCGTCACGATTTTGAGAATAGTGAGCAAGGGTGAGATGAGTTCAACCCTTGTACTCCCTGTTCTCGTTCGGTCTCGCGTTAGAGTGGTAATATCGCGGGATACCGGCCCGGTTAACTTGCACGGCCGCGCCACCTCGTCGCTTTCCGTTGCTCTTCGCGTTGCTTCGTGTAGAGCAACGAGAGAGCGAGAGAGAAAGAGGGGAGGAGACAAGGGCCTGTACAAAAACAATACAAATGTTCACCCCCTGTTGCACTCGCAAAGCCCCCGCTTGTCTCGTAAAATCTACTAGGAATATTCCCATTCTTCTTCGATGCCCGCAAGCTCCGATCAATCAAATTATGCAAATATTTGCTACTGTCGTACCAACGAATCCACGACTAAATTTTTTATTTTTTCTGCTAACAATTTAATGATCTACATTTATTTGTTAAGCATTTTCTCCCAATTGTAGTATTTATTTGTAGCGTATTATTTCTTTTTTATTCGTCTAGAATGTTTATTTTTATTCGTTTTGATTTTATTTTATTATTTTTTAAATATTATTTTATTTTCTTTTATTCGTGTAGGATTTTACCATTCGTGCAGATGGGATATTCTATGATTTTTTAGAGGGAGAGATTATTAACAACTATCATATATTTTTCGTGACCAAAATAAAAAGTCACTGAATGGTTTTTTTAAATGAAACAAAATAAATAGCTGTACGTATAACACATTTTGAGAACGATTGATCGACGTTACCCGAAATACTGAAAACTAAATCTTTCAATTTAAGTAGGTGGAGAATACACAAAAAAATTGTTTATTCTTCCACCAATGAAAACATGTAAGGAGACTTTCTATGATTTTTTAGAGATAGATTATTATCAACTATCTTATTCATTTTTCAAGGCCAAAAGGAAGTGAGAGTGAGTGGTTTACATATTTTTTTTAATGAAACAAAATAAATAAATATCTTTACGTACAAAAAAAAATGTTTATTCTTCAACCAATAAAAACATGTAAGGAGACTTTCTGTGATTTTTTTCAGATAGATAGAGAGAGAGAGATTATCAATAGATATTAAGAGAGACCGAGTGGAACATTTTTTTTTTCAAGAAACCAAATCAATAAATAGCCCTATCTATAACAAATTTTTAGCACATGTAATCGACACGACACTACTCGAAATACTAAAAACTCAATCTTTCAATTTATCTCGGTGGAGAGAACAAAAAAATTGCTTTTTCTTCAACCAATGATAACATGTAAGGGAACTGTCTCTGATTTTTTAGAGAGAGAGAAAGAGATTATTAACAACTATTTTGTTTATTTTTCAAGACCAAAAGGAAGAGAGACTAAGTGGTTTACATTTTTTTAATAGAATCAAATGAATAAATAGCTTTACGTACAACAAAAATGGTTTATTCTTCAACCAATGAAAACAAGTAAGGAGAGTTTCTGTGATTTTTTCAGATAGAGAGAGATATATATATACATTATTAACCGATAGTGAGAGTGACTGAGTGGTAACATTTTTTTTCCAAAAAACCAAATTAATAAACAGCTTCAAATATAAAAAAATGTTTGCACGTGTGATCGACACAACACTACTCGAAATACTAAAATCTCAATCTTTTAATTTATTTCAGAGGAGCAAACAACGAAATGTGTCTTTTCTTCAACCAATGATAACATGTAAGGGGACGTTCTGTCATTTTTTGGAGAAAGAGAGAAAGAGAGATTATTACTAACTATCTTGTTTCTTTTTCAAGGTCAAAAGGAAGAGAGACTAAGTGGTTTACATTTTTTTAAATAAAACAAATTGAATAAATAGCTTTATGTACAAAAAATTTGTTTATTCTTCACCAAAGAAAATTCGTAATGTCAACGATACACAAATACTTTCTGCTTAATCTCTTAATTTAGAATACGGTATTTTTATTTGCATACTCAAATTGAATATCGTCAATTTCAAAAGTAGTTCGACATAACCTAATGACATACATATTTAATTACCGCAGTATTGTGTAAAGCCAAACGAAGCAAATGTCGACAAAAATTGCAAGTGTTTCCGTTTAGATCTTGGAGGTTACTCCACGAGCCGGAACATCATAATATAAAACGCTCGCACAGTTCGCCAATAAAATTGCACGAATCAAATAGAGATTTTTTGCCATAAAGTACGAACTATTTCGCACGAGTTCGCTTTATACGATTAACTTCCGGAACAAATTGAAGCGATAATGTAGAAGGTGGGACGAGATGCCACGAGGCAAGGTAATATCACCTTGCAGGTGAGCCAGCCGCCAGACAGCTTTCACCAACACGGTTCGGCCGGGATTCGAAGGATAAAAAACGCTACACATTTAAGCGGAAGTTGACGCATTTGTTACACACACACAGCGTCAGGATACGGCCAATGAGCTCGCGTGCCGCGCGTGACGTCACGGCTGACCTAGTGCTCGTGCTTTACTACTGAAACATGCGAAGATCGCAGGCTATCAAGCTCCGCGAGCAGCTTTTTATTTACTCGAATTTTCTACAATTTTTTCGTCACAGCTACTATCTTTGACGACTCCTTGGAGAACCTGGAGACTTTTCTACACGACGCACAGCGTCGGTAAATAACCATTGAAAAAGCAAGATCGAAAAGCTTCAAAAATCAAATGATAACCATGGACGAAAGGAAGATCGAAAAGCTTCAAAAATCAAACGATAACCATTGGCAAAAGGAAGATCGAAAAGTTTAAAAAATCAAATGATCCTCGGGTACAACGTTCTAAATATTGATTGTCAGTTATGCCAGCTTAAGGCAAAAATGAGGTCCTTGCGAGGGTTGCGGAGCTTGCGGTACATACGACCTTACAGTTGTAAACGCGGAAGCTTTCGGGAGTTGGGCAAAGGTGAAGGTCACGAATTCTATGGGTAACGAACGATCAGGGTAACGAGGATCAGAGGGCGATGGGTAGCGAGCTTGCAACGGTTGAGCTACCGGGCACAAGTTTCTTTCAAAACGCCACCTATTGAAAAGGGCCGGAAGCTGAAAGCTTTCGGGTTCTTGACCGTTACGAGAACTATGAAACTCTCAACTCTTTTCCTCGTTATGGTCTGTCGAGATAGGTCTGTACAATCTTCATGATAAGTGGAGACCCCGATTTTCTGGCTTACCGACCGCAGGGCCAAACGACAGTCAACTTCCGGAAGGCAGGAAACTGTAGTTCCGGCCTACCGTGCGCAGCTCAAATCGGAGCCCTACTTTGACGATCGAAGACCCAAGGAATTTATTACCGACCGGATACCCTCTCGGTGAGGCGTGTCAGGTGATAAGTTAGGGAAATGAGGAGCCGGCAACCATAACCGGCCTTGTCCATGAATTACTTTTTTACAGGAATGGTCAAAAACGAAAATAAGCTAATAGAGACGAGTTAGAATTCTTAAGCTTTGATATATGGAAGCTCTATCGAAATATCAGACTGGACCTGGCTTTAGTTTTATAAAAACACTAACTACTATTTTGTTTTACTTTTATTTTTATTTTGAACAAGTTCGATTTAGAATGACGATGGTGGACCGCTTTTGAATGAAAATCTTATTGACATATCCGGTTATAGAATAAAACAGATTCTTTGAATGGAATATAAATTTGTTTTTTTTTTCAATTTAATAATCCTACACGAACTATTTCGATTGCAAATGAAAATGTAATGTATTTTTCATCCAGCCAGCCATGGACTAGTCCGTTTCTGCTTGAAAAGGCCGTTTTAAACAAATTTCAAGGCGTTTAGAGCCGGATTTGATGCAAAATATTTCGAGAGCTAATAAAGGTGTGCTTGAAGAAAGGGAAAAAACATTTTCAGCTCCTCGAATCTTTTTCCGACAGACCGTGATTCATATTTTGTGGTTTTTACCTTCCCTCCCTCTCAATTTCATCTTACACATATCCCGAACGAAAAATGGCCGTTTGCATTCGAAAACCCAATATTTACTCGTATCGTTGCCCACTGTTTTTAATATTCGAAAGACAGCCTCAAATTGAGATTAGGATAACTTCACAGCTATGAAATTTTCTCTATTGTTATATAAGCAGCGAGGCTTCCGAATCAGGCCCCTACTTGGGCAAAATCAATATGAGCCCTATTTTGTCCAGAAGAACAAACCTTGCAAAAAAAGTTGAAAAAAAATTCTATCTATTTTCGACAGGCTTGTTCAACCTGTCCGCCGCTGAGCCAAGTCTCTTGTATTATTTTCATCCTGTTGTCAAAGCTCCCATGGGCACGAGGGTGACTCAAACCTCGGGTCACCGTTGCAAAAAGGAATTTCGTGAGGGGATTCCCCAGGGCGCTATAACACGCGGGAGAGGTAGAGAGAAACAAAGGGAGAGAGTGAGTTATAGCGAACGAAAAAGGGGCGATCCCATTCGTGTTTGACAATCCACCGGGATTGTGTTGGGGTGGCTCGATATGAAGGGTTGTATCGTCTCCTCGTAGCCATAAGATCGAGTGGGTGTGAAAAAGTCTCTTTTGGCCTGAAGCTCAACTTTTCCAGTACTTCCGGCCCCCTCCAGCGTCTCGGATCAATTATTAACCCAAACCCTGTATACAATGCATGTGTCCTTAATTTTTTTTCTATGCAAAATTCCCTGTTCATCTTTTTCTCGTGTCAAAAAGTACAGAGACGAAAATTTTCAATTTTGGTAAATCACCCCGACAGGATAAGCCTCCTCGTAAAATTGTGAAAAGTGAAAAAAAACGCCAATAATCGAGAGTAGTGCCGCCCTCATAGGCACATTGACCTCTGCCCCCACCCGCTCTTTTTCTCGCTTATTGTATAGTAGAAAGTACGATCGATCCCACGCAAGTTATGGTGGCAAAGCTCGTTAAGAAAAGTGCCCTACGTGAAACAAACAAAAAGTAAATTGAGTCTGCTTCGTTTTTTTCTTCTGTAATTCGTTTCTGACGATTCACCGGCCAATCGTCTGACAGTCGTCAAAGTGCCGACTGTAACGACAAACATCGTCAAGTTTAATGACCCGGTCGGATCGCGACGTAGGACACTCGATCCACCCCAAGCTCGCAGAAATTCAAGCGTTAAATTGCCTCCCAAGATTACCAATTCAACCAATTATGTCAATATCTACAATTATCCTCTGTCAATTAAACGCGCGGTCGATCATAAGCACATCCACCAATGCATGAGAGCAGACGAATCAAGTTTCCTGCTGGAACACGAATGCCTTTTGCTAGCTTCCGAAAAGCCTCGACTTCCGTCACGACATCGCGATAGGTTTGGAATAACTTTAGAGAGTCCAGGAAAAGCTCCGTCCTCCGGTAAGTGCCCTCCCAACAATGTACATTTTCATACAAACGCACGCGCCACTCGATACTGCAAGCATTTTTCCTTATCTTCAGTTTATTCGTTTCCTCATTGGCCAAGGAAAACTATCACGAGGCATGACGAGCACGCACCCAGATACACACACGCGCGCGCGCACTTCGTGTAATAAAGCTGAGGTCAGAGTGCTGAAATATTCAAAACACGCTCGCGCGATTCAGCCGTCGGAGGAAAATGAGCCAGAGTCCATTTTCAAGTCGGCAAGGGATTTGTTCCCAATCTGGCATTTTTGTTTGTGCCCTCTCTAAAATTTCAACCGTGAATTTTTCAGTTTTCTTGAACTTTCTAGAATTTTCTAGAATTTTCTAGTTTTTTTCTAGAATTTTCTAAAATTTTCTAGTTTTTTCTAGAATTTTCTAGAATTTTCTAGAATTATATAAAAAAAATTCTAGAATTTTCTAAAATCTTCTAGAATTTTCTAAAAATTTTCTAGAATTTCTTAGAAAAGAAAGAACCCAAACAAAACAGTCGATTCAACGTGCTAATTAATTTTTTTTTAACTTCATTCATAACACTTTTGCCGCCCAAAAATCTGTCCAAGTCCACGTCCGAGCCACAGTAGTACGAGTCAATACGGATGTGCCCGAATCCCAGGGATCTATTGCATTTCTGTGTACGACCCGTGTAAGAGCCGGAGCACGAATTTGCCCACAGCCATTCCGGGCAGGTCATCAGAGAGACATTCATTAGATATCGGAATATCTTGAATTAATTACACAAGTCGGGTGTGCGTATATATTTATATGTAAAGCAACATGCGAACTTGCATTTTCCAAGCGCCTGTAAATTGCTGCGAAAAACAGCCACGTTGTGCCGTTCAGATATCCGATCGTGAAATTAATGCAAATGAAATTACACGATAGAATACCTTTTGCGACTAAATTGATTAAAAATAGTAACGAAGCTGGCTCGAAACAAACATCAAAAAAACAAGTATTTACTTTTCGAGTGCACACAAAGCTTTGTGTTCTTTGACCGAGTCAAATTTATTTCGCGCTTTAACGAGTCCTTTTAATCGTCAGGTAACCGAGTAGCGTTCTCTCGCGAAATACATCGAAATGAAAATAGCTTTCTCCCCGAGTATTCCTACATATCGTCATTTCGGTATATTATCGGAATTTTGAATAAGTTCTCGCTGTTTTTTTTCGTGAAAATTAAAGCTTGGATTTAAAAAATCGTTACTAATGCTTTCAGACGTTTCGAAATTGCTTTTCAATCAACTCCTAATGATTCTGCAAGTTCCAAACTAACTTTTACTCAAAATACTCTCTTTTAGCACTAAATCTGGCATGTTTAACATTACGAAGAAAAAAAGTTGTTTACACTCAGGTGAAGCGACATACAGTGAATTTAAAGCTTGCTTGTAGTGCTCCTTTATAGATGCGTTACCATCTCGAACTACACGCACGCAGTTATGGTAGCGCCATCTGTTGGACACAGCGACACCTTTTTCAACCTCCTGATATTACAATAGTGCACGCGTATCACGAAATGAGGTGAGAACTGTGCGACGAATCCAAGAAAATCGTATAGCAATTCCAACAGACCAGGTCCAAGGTGAAAACCCTAACGGCCCTTCGCTTCCATTCAAGTGCCAATGAAAACCGGAAGTTGACCGATCATCCGTAAAATCGAAGCGGAATCGCGCGTTTTGCGACGAAAAATGGGTTACAAAGTTCCACGTTGAGGATTTGGCCTCTCCTCTTTTTCTCTTGCCCTCCCGTGCCTCAGGACAGAGAATAAACGCCGGAGAATTCTGGCGACCCTCGACGGATTGAGGTCGCTCGTACACGTCAATTCCGCTGGGCATGTGGGCAGAGACAGGAATAGTGACCCGCACCAGAGTTCACACACTGTCGTGACACTCTTTCATATATATATAAATTTATACGTGGCCCAAGAAAAAGTGTCTTCATGGTCCTTGATCATGCCAGAGCGCAAACTCATGCTCTGTTACCCTTCGCGACGTGGAATTCCCACGGACGATTAATTTTTTCCAAAGCTCGGAACGCCGGAAAAATGGAGAAAAATGTGCCAGTCGTGAAGATTTGTCCATTTTTGTCCCTTCGTGAAACATTTTCCTCTCCAGTTTCCTTTATTCACGGTATTCGGGATTGGTCCTGACGACTCGTCGAAATATCTTCAAAGCTGTCATTGTACGACAGAAGTACTTTTTCCCCCTAGTCGCACGATATCCGTGCGGTTTCCTTCCAAGGGGACACTCGGTATACATTTTATACTGCTGATTCGAAGTAACTATATCAGCTATGCCCCATGGGATGTGGTCCTATTTCTGGTTACATTCAACGAGGCGGCTGACCAGATATCTCGTTGAATAAGTTGGCTACGTTATACGCGGACAAAGCTCGGGAGGGACACACAGAGTGAGAGAGAGGGAGGGAGGGAGGGAGGGAGATACCACACATCGCTGGGAAAGTAGCCCTAGGCGCTATCGTCTCGATCAATTTGAAGGATGTAAAGGAGCGGGACGATAAACGAGAGGGCCCGAGGCCACAAACGTGAAATACGGCTGTCGGAGGGAAAAATGAATATCCCTGGCTTTGGGCTCATTCGGGAAACAAAAAAGATAAATTCCAACGAGTCTTCGAGGATCTACTTGGATGAAAAGAGAAGAAAAAGAAGAACGGAAATTCCGACGGCCGATCGAAAAGGGCCAAACTTTCGTCGAGTCTGTATACACTGGGCAAAGTTTTTCAATGAATGAGAAAATTGCCAGAGTGAAATGACGGGGGATAAAAGTATCGCGACGGATCGTTGAGAGGGAGAGGGATGATGACGTCCTTTCGCAAAGCCGGCCACCCCGATCAGCCCGAGTCGTCGACGAGGGCTCAGCTCAGAATTCGCTAGCCTGAGCCGATACGGCTTGCCCCTCCTACGCTACACCTGTCGAGACAGACCCAACCCCAAACGCGTGTGTACGCATGGTGCACGCGCGTATTCGTCAAGGATGTTGAGACCCAAATCGCAAATGATGATAAAACTCTGAAAATTTGGTATGTTTTTGGATGAAGTATTTCAGAGGTCGTGTAAACATTCACGACAATTAGGAAGCTCGTTATTGAACAATTAACATTCACAAATTAAATGCTGTCTTATGGAAACTGATGTAACTTTGCAATAAGTTTTTTTTTGACCTCTCAATTTTGTAATATCTACAATATACTGAAAGCAACGGAACGAAAACGAAGTTTATTGATAATTTTTTTTTAATTTCTTTTAAAAATTGTTCTTAACAAAATGTTAATTTTTTAATAACGAGCTTCCTAATCGTCGTGAAATTTTAACACGACCTCTTAAATACTTCATACAAAAACATACCAAATTTTCAGAATTTTCTCATCATTTTTTATTTCAACCCTTAAGGAGGTTGAAGTAATGATGATAGAATTCGGAAAATTTTGTATGTTTTTACATGAAGTATTCAGGAGGTCGTGTAAAAATTTCAAGACGATTAAGAAGCTATTTATTGAACAATTAACATTAACATGTTTCATAGGGACTCAACATCGTTAAGGGTACTTGTGTCTGGATATCGAAGATCCTCCGAGGGTGCGAATCCGCTACTTTCTTCTTCGAGAACTCTCGATGCGAAATGTCAACACGGATCTCGGTGAATTTTCATAGCGCGGAGTACGTAAGACGGCAAATAAAAGAAGAAAAAAAAATAAAGAAAGGCATTAAATGGCGGAACACGACGAGCAAGCACTTCATCAATGTTAACGCCGAGTAAATATACCGACGGTGCTTTCGCCGCCATTAACTCTGGGATATCCTCGAGCTTTTCTCTCGTTTGAAGCATCGAGCAGCTTCTATTTCATTAATGGACGATATCCTTTTCCGGCCATTCGACACCACCCGCACCGTTTTCTCATCAGAGTCTTCCTGACGAGAGATCCCCCAGTGCTTACTCCTCTTATATACGAGTGTATACATATTTCTGATTTATATATATATATTAGACTGGCCCAAAAAAAAATCTTCCCGATTCGGCCTCTCATCTCTTGAAATATTACGCGTTAATGAAACAAAGAAGCTCGTGAAAGCAACAGCCTGTAGGATAATTCTAACAGGCGACCCATGCGGTTTTTTTAATTCTCCATTTGATTTACACGTGATATATTGACCATTTCTTTTCCAAGGCAATCCATTTTCACACTGATTGGTCCAGACCACTCACTGATTGTATCTATCCAAAATGGTTTGTATTGGAAAAGAAAACGTTAACTTATCACGTATACATCAAATGGAGAATAAAGAAACCTCATGTCACCTGTTAGAATTAACTTACAGGCTGCACCTCTTACGAGATTCTTTGTTTCATTATCGAGTAATATTTCAAGGGGTGAGAGTCCGAATCGGGAAGATGTTTTTTGGGCCCGTCTAATATATATATATAGCTCTTATTGAAATTAAGTAAAATGTAGGATATGGGAATGACCAGGCAATGTCCGTATTATTATTATTATTATTATTATTATTATTATTATTATTATTATTATTATTATTATTATTATTATTCCCGTGCGGGGTTTTCCGACCCCCATCGGGCGCGTCCCCAGGTGGCGGATAGGGGAATGCTCGGCAGATATGTCGGGTAAGTGGGAAATAAAATACCACTCGCGGACCAAATCGGAACCTGGTACGTAAAGAGTGCATGCCCGTTCCCGTCTCGGGCGGCACGCGCTTCCCAGCGTCTGTCATCCTGTGGATGCGGCTGGGCGTACCTCGATCGTTGCACATCGCAGCACACTGGGAGTGCTCTCGACCGACGACGACGTTTCCTTCGTCGTTGCGAAGAGAGCTGCTGTGAGCTTGCTCTGCCAAGGTGGCCACTGTGGTGTGCATCAGGAGCCGGCCCCTTCGGGCCCTGATCAGGAAGTGTGCTTTGAATGCGGCGGTCGGAAGCCGCATCGCTCCGGGCGAGCGCCGGTCCGTCCGTGTTTCCCGGGACCGGCTAAGCGTAGGTCAGGCCTCAGGGAACTGGGGTAGGAGGCATCGTCCTCCGAGGGTACACCCGTTCCTGACTATTACGGCCCGCCCCCTAGCACACGATGCGCTGGTTCAAACAAAACATGGATTTTTCAAATGGAAACACGACGGTACGGAGAGAAGAGGTCGATGATGTAGCCTCCCAGGAGGCGATCATCGCCGAACGCGTGAAAGGCATAGAGGAGAGGCTCACAGAAATGTTCGGCCTCTTAAAGACGATGATGGATGCCCTCAAAAAGCAACCAAACATCAGCAGAACCATCAAGGAAGGCCTCCCCGTTCTGGTGGAGCACCTTGAGCAACTGCGAGAGTGCCAAAGCCCTCTTCAGATGGCGCACAACCGTCCAAGAGGCCCGGCAACTCCTCTTGCCGACCGCGCGGTGCCTGGGCCAGGCCCAAAATCTGGGAAAAGTTACGCAGCCGCAACAGCTGCGCCCGATCCCAGGCCCGCTCACAAGGGCGGGCAGAAACGAGCGGCCACCAGTCCACCGGTGCCCCCAGAACCGGAGGTGCTAAAAAAAAGAGAAGTGGCGGCACCCCAGAAGGCGGATGGAGCGTCGTAGAGACGAAAAAGAAAAGAAGAAAAAAAAAAGAAAAAGACAGGAGGCAAGGCAACGGGGCCAGCCCTGCCAAGCGCGCAATCCCCGGCTCAGCTTGTGAAAACGGGACACGCGCCGAGGAAAGCGGGGCCCCCTAGGCCAGAGGCGATTGTCCTCCGACCGGCCGCAGGGACGAGCTACGCGGACATTCTGAGCACGGTCCGCAAAGAAGTGCAGCCCGAGGCCTACGGCATAGACATCAAGTCCATCCGACGGACTCAGGCTGGAGAGGTCCTCCTTGAGCTGCGAAAATCAACAGCCGATTCCAGGGCGAACTTCTCCGAAGCCCTGAAATCGGCGACGGGAGAGAGAAGCGTCGTTAGAGAACTGGTCCCTAGGGCAAGCCTGGAGATCAGGGACCTCGACAGCTGCTCCTCGAAGTCGGAGGTCGAGGATGCCCTCAAGAGGGCCTTGCCGGGATACACCGGATCCTTGCGGGTGGGACTGACCCGGCCGAACACGCGGGAGCAGGTAACTGCAATCGTCACCATAGACGAGGCAGGCGCGAAAGCCCTGCTGCAGGCTGCCCGCGTGAAGATCGGCTGGGTCAACTGTAGGATTCGGAGAAGAGTGGAAGTGCCCAGGTGCTTTAAGTGCCTGGGTTTCCAGGTTGGGTATGCGGATGATATTGCCGCCGTAATCATCGCGCGAAGCGTTGAGGCGGCACAGATGCTGCTCAACCAGGTAATGCGGCGGGTCCGCTCCTGGATGGGCGACCACGGCTTGGAGCTGGCGCTGGCGAAAACCGAGATCGCGCTTCTCACCAAGAAGCGTATCCCCCTCCTTCGGGATATGCGGGTGGGAGAGGCGACGGTCCGGACAAAGGCGGCTATCAAGTACCTGGGGGTGAAGATCGACTGCAGACTCATCTTCGGGGAAGAGATAAGAATAAGAGCGGACAAGGCGGCTTCGGTGACGACGTCGCTGAGCAGGGTCATGGCCAATATCGGCGGCCCCCGGCCCTGCAAGCGCCGTCTATTGCTCCGCACTGCCGAGTCCATAATGCTCTATCGCGCCGAAGTCTGGGCCGAGGCGCTCCGGTACGGAACGTACCGGAAGCGTATGACCGCAGTGCAGCGGAGAGGGGCCCTCCGCGTTGCCAGCTCCTACCGCACGGTCTCGGAGCCAGCTGTACTGGCCATAGCCGGGGTCATACCCATCGACCTCCTCGCCCAGGCGTGGAGGTCCGTCCACCGAGACTTCCCCGAAGAATTGGACGGGGAGAGACGACGGGAGATGGCCAGGGCCGAAACGCTGCGGGCCTGGCAGGAACGATGGAGCGGGGATTCGCGGGCCAGGTGGACGGCGAGACTAATACCCCAGCTATCGACCTGGGTCGACCGCCAGCACGGTGAGGTCGATTATTATCTCACCCAAATGCTGTCGGGGCACGGGTACTTCCGGGCCTACCTGAGCAAGATGGGCAAGGCCCGGGACTCGCGCTGTCTATCCTGCGGCTCCCCGAGGGACGACGCCCTCCACACGTTCTTCGAGTGTGAAGAATGGAGTGTATGGAAGGCCCCTCTCAAGGCAACGTATGGGAGCATAACCCCGGAAAATATCGTCGGGATTATGCTCCTGGACGACGAAGCCTGGGCGGAGGTCACCACCTACGTGGAGGTGGTCCTCCGCCTGAAAAAACGAGTGTTGGAAGAGGAGGAAAGGGCCCCCTGAGGGGGAACTGAGGATAAAAGACGTCACCCCGAAGTAATGCGAAAGCGGTTCCGGGGTGACGCCTTGGAGCTGATGGAGGGGGGTTTTAGCGGGTAGGCTCGAGAGAGGAGCCCCGGACACGTGGGCCGATCTAACGTCCCCCACGGTGCGTAACCAGCATTTCCCCTCGCCTCAAAAAAAAAAAATATTATTATTATTATTATTATTATTATAGCTACATGAAGTACATCTGTGTGTCAAGTGCTACGTTATATTCCCAAATGGATAATGTATTTTAATAGCATTGCCCATGTGGTCGAATAAAAAAAATTCATTAAGAAAATGCCGAATGTCTACGAATACAAGTTTTTCACGTTTACCCAACCTAATTTTCATTTTTCAACAAAAACTCTCGGTATCCGTAATAGCGGAAAAATTCCCATCGGATAGGCATTCAAGATGGGTCAAAAGACAAAAAAAGTTTTTGTCGGTTATGACCACTTTTCCCGAATCTAAAAAATGTCGAAATTTCAAGCATCCGTCACGTAGATTCAATGCAAACGTTTTGAAAATCATTGTGATAGACTTACAAGAATCATTAGTTAATTAGATAATACCGTTTGATTCACCCCGATATCTCAACTGGTTCCGCTGGAGAGGGGACTCGAAATATGACCGAAATATGAAAATCGATGCTCCGTTTTTGAAATTCTGCCAAAAATAGAAAAATCATCGGAACTCTATGAACCAAGCGGCATTTTGACGTGCAAACGATAACGAAGATAATGAGCACAGATCGGAGTTCTTCATCGAAACGGAAAATAAATGGGCGGCGATTAGGTGAGGCAACTTTTTTTTGGGCGAGGTAGAAAAGGATTATATATCTTTAATATTTTCTTCCAAGTCTATATCGATACATTTTGCTCCCCTGAATACAAATTCGCCAATAATTTCCCACAAAAGCTTCAATTTTCATTGAGACTACCCGATTTCAGTTTCCGCGCGAACGCCATAGATGCAATAAAAATATACGTGCTGAAATTATTTTTAGGCACATTTACAGTCCTTGTATGAACGCTTTTCAAAGAATAGCTTGTAGAAAAACCCTCGTATGGTGGTTGTCATTATGATCAGCAAGTCTCACATGTATTCCGGACAAAGTTCCTGACCGCGGAGACGTTCCTCCATTAAGGGGTTACGTGGGTTTCGAAGCCAAAAAGCATATTTTCTCTATTAAAAAAAATATATAATATAGAAATTATTTTATTCAAAATGTTAAGCGCATAAAAGAGCGACCATTCAACAATATTAAAAAAATTTGTATCCAAAAATTTAGGAAAATCAACTGGTGGGACCTGATTTTCGGAGATCCCTAAAAAAAAAGTGTCCTCGTGGCGGTCAGGATAACTCATGATAACTTTATCTAAAATTGAAGAACCAACTTTTTTCTTTTAGTAAATAAGTATAGCTCGTGATTGAACGAAGGCTTAAAAAAAATTGTTAATTCGAATTTTTGGCAGTTGTATGCAAAACAGTTCAATTTTGTTATACAATTTGCACTATATGTATAGCCTTGGAAAATTACTTATAATCGAAAAACAACATTCGTTCAATCACTAGTCAACCATATTTCAAAGAAGTGTGCAAAACTTCAATAAGATGCATTAGTTTTTGAGAAATCGTGTCCACCGACTTCAAAAAATAGTGTTTTGAGAAAAATGCGCTACACCTGCATCGCTCCCGGCCGGTCTTTCCCAACGAGGGGGAATTCCCAAAGCCTCTCTCTCTCCCAGACTTTTACTCCGATTGACTTGAAACTTTGGGAGAATATTTTAGACATATTGTACTACAACATGATAAACATAAATCGAAAAAAAAAACAAATACTTTTTAAACCCAGGTGACCCCTCAACCAATGCTAATGAATTCCTTTCGACCACTTAACATTAACCCTCGAGGCCCATTCGCCCCTCCAGGAACCTTTCCATGGGCGAAAATATTGATTATTATAATAAAACAGCACCGAGTCTCGTGGAACTCGACGAGTTTCTGCTATTCGATTTTTTCCCTCTTCTCTCGCTGCTCCTCCGTCCGAGTTGCAAGCTGTCCGGTGCTCGCAATTCATAAATTCTCGCTGTCCCGTGGCACGGGAGATACTTGACGAGTCATCGAGCAGGGCAAATGCAAATATGTACGTCGACATGGAGATTTGACGTGGAATTTGCTATCCGGGAGAAAGTAAAGGGTGAGAGCGAGAGGGATGTAGCGAGAAAAAGAGACTCAGCGTGGAAAATAAAGAGGAAAATACTTCAAGCCAGCGAAGTACGCATCTCTTGGCTGGAACTCTTGGCGATGATAATAAAGCCTTTCAGCTCGTCGTTAACGAACTGTGAGAGTACGTTCCGCGAATGCTGACGACCTCGAATCTTTCTCACGTATATATATATGTATGTATGTATGTATGTATGTATGTATGTATGTATGTATGTATGTATGTATGTATGTATGTATGTATGTATGTATGTATGTATCTATGTATATGTATATGTATATGTGTACATATATGTACATGTATATGTATGTATGTATGTACGGGAAAGAATTATTTCGAGGACTGTCCTGGCAGTGGCCAGAAGTGCCGGGACGTTACACGGATATCAGGGGATCAAAATATTCTCTCGCCATACACACGTATGCATTGGTGAGAACATTTGAGCTTGTGCGACGAGCGACCGACTAATTAATTAATTAACCCTCAACCCCCGAAGAGCAGGCAAAAAAATACGACTTCGTGTCGCCGTCCCATTCTTTCTATTCAATCCTTTCACGCACAGGGAGACCATTTTTTTCCCTCGCCCTCTCTCGGACTCTTCCCGGCTCTCGTTCTCTCGTTACATCGCTACGTCCTTGCCGCGAGAACGTAGGAATTTTTCGACCTTCCAATGGAGAAAAAACGTTGTCA
Source organism: Ophion costatus (assembly GCA_951751655.1). Lineage (NCBI taxonomy): Eukaryota > Metazoa > Arthropoda > Insecta > Hymenoptera > Ichneumonidae > Ophion > Ophion costatus. The sequence goes on from OX632367.1 coordinate 13,932,141, forward strand.
TTCCGGGCAATGAGTGGGCACGAGGTAAAAACTCGAGTTCCTCCACGGTGTATAAATTTTGTTTGCGACTTGACCCGAATAAACATTTTTATCGAAACGAGCAACGGGGTGTACGAGAAAAACATGAAAAGTATGAATTCGTGTTTGGGTGACGTCGAGTTTGGAACGAGCGGGTTGAACGTGTATACAAGTTTGGAGGAGTTTGAGTTTGTAGCGCCTCCTCTGCGATGGGGGACGCGCCGACGGAAAATACGCTTTGGAGTACGACCACGTCTGGGAGGCCCAATGCAGTATCGATAACGTGCTAAGCTTGCGAGAAACTTTAAGGCGCTCGTCCCGTGTGACAGGTTCGAAAAATCGATTTTTCTGCTTTTTTGGACAAATTGCAAAAAATATGTGCGTGTTTTATAGACCCGGAAAAGCGGACGTTGAGTCAACATTATCCTTGTGTACATCGTATTTGAACTTTTAAACGCCTTCTTCTCAAAACTGAAACTAGAATATTTTTAATATCTGCCATAGTTTTTTTTGCTAAAAAAAGTCGAAAAAAAACAAAACTTTGAAACTTCACTTTTAAAACCTTAAACAAGTTGTTTTGAGCTGAAAAGGTCGATAAAAAAGAGGAAACTTGGAACTTTTAAAACTTAACTTTCTAACCCGTGCCGAAAATTCAATTTTCGATATTTTTACTTTACTCCAGTTCCGGCGATCGCCTCAGGTCTACAAATTAAAATGCCGTTTCATTTTTTTCAGTTCAGTTTTTTTTCAATTGTTTTTACACATCAGAGTCTTCGGTGTAAAGTCGATTCAACTCGTTATTTTTCGTTTCATAAAATTCCAAGGGACTGTACAAATGTTAATAATCGTGTGTGAAAAATTCGAAGATAGTGTGTTTTAATGGTTCATGAAAAAAAAATCCCATAAAAGCGACAAAAAACAGCTAGACGTAACGCTAGACCGGCCGTCATTGTGGCCATTCCTGTTAAGGACAGATTACCCTTCGTGACGACAAAAATTCGATTTTTTTCTTACATGATATGCTTCCCACACCTTCGTTTGTTTGGGTTGTCAAAAACGAACATTAAATACGATTCTTGATAACGTTAAACTTAATATACGTTTTTCTAGAGACATCTTTCAGGATTTGGAAATATTTTTTCCCTCCCTTGAAGCGAAAAATTGGATTTCTTCAAACGGCTGCCACTTTGTTATGCAGGGGTTATTCAGAAACCAAAAAACGATAAGGCCCTCCAAACAAAGTACAGCCTAACCTGTTTTTGTTTGAAATAAACCAGCAAGGCTGTGGAGCGCCCCACGCAGACCAAAACACGCCATGCATGGTTTCACTTGACAGGAGCTGAAGCGGTCGTTTTCGATTTTTTTCAATACAGAAAATTAGAACTCACTCTCCATCGATAGAAAAATAAAGGATTTATTTCATATTAAGGCGTTACCCCCACTTGTAGCGCAAAAAAAAAGGCCTTTTTCATGAATTTTTTTAAAGAAAACTACAAAACTTTTTTAATCGATCAATATACCATCTTAAAGAACACATCTTGAAGAACTTTCAGTAATTTTTTTATTGAAAAATATTACATTGTTTAGTGGCAAATGGCCGTCAATGAAATAATGTTTTTATATACACGGTTTGCGGTGACCAACATTGCGGCGAAGTGGATCATCTGAAAAAAAAATGCGGATGGATTTAGTCAAATATAAGTATAAACTAGTCTTTAATCGAAGGATTTTAAAAAATATTCATTTTTCACAAAATGGCGGACAGTCAAAGTTAATGATTCGATTTTAACGAAAAAGAACGGCCGTTTTTGACTATAAAACGGCCATTTTTTTTCGAAAAAAAAAATCGAACGATTAAAGACTACATTTTTATGTATTAAATAAGCCTGCAAAATTTCAAGAAGATCGGTTCATTAGTGTTCGAGTAATTTTGGTCACCGACTTCAGAAATGCCATTTTGAGCAAAACGCGTTTAAAGTTTCAATTTCAGTTCTTCAATTCACGGATTCTTCTCTTTCAACGCTCATATCTCAGTCAATTTTGTCCGGATCGACTTGAAATTTTCAGGACATATTCCCAGATACTTATACTTCAAAAAAATGCAATAAAAAAACCATTTTTTCAAAATCGCAAGTGGGGTTAACCCCTTAAAACAAAAAATTCTCGAAGTTCGTGCGTTTTTCATGTCTCTCGACGGTAACCTTCCCAGGCCTCGAATTTCACTGGGACTGTCCGCTCACTTTCCCTTACCTAATGGTTCTCTTCTTGGTGTGGAGGAGGCTGATGATGGCGGGTGTCGCGGAAACCAATCGATATAATTGCAAACGACGCTTTCGCAACGTCTAATACACAGAATATGTAGGGTCGATGAGCGAGCTTTTATATCTACCTATAGGCGCACCCCTCAGACACTTGGGTCTCCCAAGTTGTCACGATAAACGCAGGCATGACCCGTTAACACGTACCCTCAACACGATATTCCCTCCCTTCGATATATGAGATCGCCCTTGTACGAAGAAGCGATTTGGATAGGCGAGTACAAAGATGAGAGGCACCTCTCTCTCTCTCTCTCGCCCCCTCTCTCCACCTCCCTCATCGTCAACTCGTCCACTTGTGTACACACTTCGAAGCTCTCTGCGCTACTCTCGAGTCTTCTGTTGTCCCGAGCACTCCGGGAACTTTACGATTAGCCCCAACTTCCTCTCTTATCGTTTTTTCTTCCTTCACTTCTTTCAGCAGCGTGTCCTTCCGGTGACGAGACACAAACGACGGAGGACAAACTTTTCTACCCCAAAGTAGCCCCAAAGTAGCCCCAAAAGTTCCCCACTTTTGGATTGAGCTCACAATATTAATCAAACGATAACTATGAAGTTAAATGTATGTTGAAAAAAAAATTATCCGTCAAATTTGTTATGGGTTTTCCGAACAGCCGGGATTCTAAATATCCACAATCGCATCGAGAAAGTTTGAGCAGGCGTTTTAAGGATTTCCGAGACTGTGAGGAGATTTCCAACCGGCTTGATAACACGAGGAGGTGTCTGTATAAATATATGCTCGACTGTTCTTAAACATATCCTAAGGACATCTCGGCTTATCCCGTTTCTCGAACAACTTTGACTTTCCCACAAGTGAATCCGAAATCCCTTCAGATTTTATCCCAATGCCACGCGCTCGCGTCTCGTATACACGTATACATGGATGCGAACGGTGGAGGGCGCACAAACACACAGACACACACCCACACACACCCCTTTCCCGGAGGCTGTTTGTTTCGCATACAAATTCAATGTTCGGCAATCGTATAAAGTCCTCGCTGCAATCCGACAAGCTCAGGATTATCGTCTGCTAACAAACTATTCGCCCCAAATCCCTCGTGATTGGAGAGACGAGGAATTTAAAGGGGACAAGATTTCGAAGCAATTTTCTCCTTCAGAATTCTCCTACGGCGAAAGACAAACCGGATTTAAATTTGTACAAAAGAACAACACTATTCATCTATCAATGAGGTTTTTATTCAAATTCAAGTTTACAGTACTGTATTATTTTATTCCTCCTAGAATCTCAATACTTTTATGGGATACATATTTTGTGCGTTAATGTGAAGTGTGTTTTACTGCCTCGCGGCTCGTCTTGACGATTGTTTGTTAGGTTATTATATTATGACGAGATGAGTTAGGTTAGGTTATTGTATTATGATGAGATAAGTTAGGTTAGGTTATGAGTGAGGTTTCTATATTATGACGAGATGAGAGGTTAGGATGCATATTCACAAATGAAGGAAAAGAAAAATGCGTAAGTTGAATTATACTTCGGCGCAGTTTCCTTTCGTTATTTCATAAACGTTAACGCATCTCCGAATAATGAATAGAGGTAAAAATAATGTTTTGCCTTTAGAAAGTACGGAACGGATTTTTCATTCTACAATGATGTCCTGCTCGTTGCAATTACAGAAATAATTAGAACGGCTGTATGGAGTGAGGGGGTTAAACGTTCGTCGTTCGGATTGAAAGGGCCTCGGCAGCGGCCGCGAGCTCTCACCGTATTTTCCGTTAGTGTGTCCCCTTTGCTTCGTCTTCGTGTAATCACTGTTGATGAATATTTCACGGGTGCTCGCGAGGTTGACTCGGCACTCGTAACGACAGCCTTTGGACGCTCGTGTTCGCTTTGCCCCGATACATCTGAACGGGCACGGGGGATGGTCGTCCTCGATGCACATTCTCCATCGCCTAGGAAAAGCTCTCAGCCCTTTTTCACATACGCTCGTACAAAGCAAAACACACGTACGCGTCAACCCGGCGGAGTTTATCGTGTTGCGAATTTATTTGAGAAAAGGGAGGGAGTCGAGAAATTTTGTTCGTTCAGCTTGGAAAAATGATAGCCCAGTTATCAGAAGTAACCGACGTATCTCTGTGCGGATGTGGTGGATTTTTAGTGAAGCGAGGGAGCGCGCGAAGCCCCTGGGCCATTGCGAGGGTGGCCATGAACGATAAGGACTTGATTCGTAGCAATTGTTATTCCGATCGCGAAGCTGAAGGCAGCCCCGATCGCATACGTGAGAAACGCAATAGAGACGATAGCCATTGCCGTGAGGAGTTTGTGCGGAGCTACACATCCGAATGGAGTACATCGCCACGGCTATAAGGAACGTCTTTTCAGCCTAGCGCGAAACATTATTCCGACTCTTTCGATGCGGCTGACAATGCCTGGCCTACTCCCCTTGCATATTCACGCCGAGCAACTCGTGCGTGACGTTTCAACGTTTCTGTGGTCTCTCGAGAGCAGCCCTACAACCAAGATCGACTATTCATTGATTTCTGCATCGATCTTCCTCCATATTCGCTATTTACTGGTAGACCCAACGAGTCGGGTGAAGTATGTCAAGAGGGATTCGCGGGCGCGTTGGACACTCGAGGGTACCTACGGTCTACTGCGAGCACACCCAAACAAACCCAAACGAATCCAGCTAAGACCAGTTATGAAAATACTAAAAACGAACTCGAATTATTTACATGTACCTGTTTTCTATTGTCCGAAAAGTCTGATTACATTATCAATGCCGTGAAATAACTGACTGCCAGCGTCATCTGCTGACTTCACTCTGAAGCGCAAGTAACGCACTTCTCGGTCCATTGTTCCATTGTTTTCGCAGTCCGAACCGTTCGCCTTTTTGACCCCTCGCCATCTAAACCGATCGACTTTTTGGCCCTTCGGTTTAATGAATTCGAAATTGTAAACTGTCGTAATATTTACAATTAGACGATTTATCGTCTCGAATTGTTTGCATATATAAGGCGAGTCGATACTATATCTTTCGTTATTTTGTTAAATCTGATATTTGTTTTCGCTATAAATCAACTTCGAGATTTTTGTATTCACAATTCCGATGAACTATTGTACAGGCTATATTAAGATCGATCTATCTATATTGAAACGTTCGTCATTGTTGAATTCAACATTTCGGTCCATCTGAATATTGATCGTCCGAATTTCCGATCCCCACCCCACCACGTGTAATATCTGTGTATTTTTTAAATACAGTAGCGCAGTAAAATTTCTCGCAAACACTCTGCTTTTGGCACGAACTTTGACATGTTTAAAACTGTGAAGAAAAAAACTTGTTTACACTTCGGTGAAATGACATACACCGAATTCCAAGCTCGCTTATAGTACTTCTTTATAGATCCGTTACGATCTCAAACTACTTGTATACACTTCCGGTGAGGGCATCTGTTGGAAAAACAGTGAGAACGTCTTTCAACGTCCTAATAATAAAGACCATACGTCGAGAAGTTGGAAAGCTATGGCGCAAGAAGTTTAGCCGGTATCCTCGTGCATTCCATTCGTCCATTTCCTTTTTCGTCCCTCTCTCGCTCGGCATGGTCAAGCATTTAGTTTGTTCTTCTTTATAGCCCATTTGCCTGCTGCGGCGATTGTAATTCGGTTTGCCCGACTGGTCTTTCTCTTCCGTTTCAGCTGACGCTAAAACCGAAGCTGTACGTAATAACAGTCGCTGACCAAAGGAAGCGGAAGAGCTGCAAGCTGCACCATCACCACCCGTTATACCAGCGCAATAAGCGCTCCCGGACAAGACCAAACTCCCGAGCAAGTTTCCCCGTATGCCCCAATCCCGCAGGACCCGGAAGAACCGCCCGGATATTCCCACGTCCAACAGTCCGTTCTACAAGATCATCCCGCGCGATCCTAACGGAATACTTCGGCACAGCCGGTCGCGCGCTCGACCCAAGCTGATAAATTTCATTCCCAAGTTTTTCGGTACACCCACTTCAACTCGATATCGCCCAAGGAGAAGGAAAAGTCGGAGGAAGAAGCGCGGAAGAAATACAACAGCCGAAAGAGGAGGAAAAAGTTGACGATCCGGTCAGGCCTGAGCTGAACGAAGTGATCGAGGCCACGGCGAGTGGAGAACGAACCAGGAGGAGGAACGATGAGAAAAAAGGCCAAACCCGAGTCGAAATTTAGACCCTCCTTTAAACCTCCTTTCGATCCCAATTTGTCATTCAATGGAGGTTCAAGAGGTTCAAATGGAAATCTCAAAAACATGTATATCAGAACCTACTGAACCTCCAAAAGTGGCAGAAATTGGACTTTTTCACTCAAAGGAGGTTTATTAGGTTCATCTGAACCTCCTATAAACCCTAGTGAGCCTGATTCAATGCTTACGCAAACCTACAGACCCTCTTTTAAACCTCCTTTCGCCCTACTAAATCTCCTTTGACTCTTTTCACCGCCCGAGTCGAAATTTAAACCCTCCTTTGAATGCTCGAGAACCTATTTCCTTTGTGGAACCTATATGGAGAAATTTGCACCGTAGGCCAAAACGAGGTTGTGTAGGTTCACGCAAGCCGAGCCCATAGGCCTAAAGGAGGCTCAGGAGGTTGAATAGAAGGTTCAGTGGGGCTAAAGGAGGGTCGCCAACGGTGCAAATTTCTCCATATAGGTTCAAGGAGAGTCAAAGGAGGGCGGCGGTCTGTGCGTTACAAAGGAAATAGGTTCTCGAGCATTCAAAGGAGGGTCTAAATTTCGACTCGGGAAGCAGAAAGAACGCAGTTGATATCAATGCAAGCCTTTCCAATGATATATACTATTTAGGCAAAAAACACTGTACTCGATAGCCGTCAATGATACTCCCCAATGTATTCCGAAGCAATCGGCCGGAAAGCAGCACACTCGATCGCACTCTCTTGCTCTATCACGTTCGAGAGAACGTCGCTTCCGTCCAGTGTCCAATTGCCCAAAGAGACGCGAAACCCGTGAGCCGTTCGAAACAGTGGCCCCGCATGAGCATCAGTCAAACGGAAGGAAAGAGCATGTTGATTCGTGTCAGATGCCAAAAGGGGAACCGCGACGAGACACCGAGCTCTAGCGTTTGGTTTCGGTGCCAAGTCTCAATTGTTGCGCTCGTCTCGTCAGTTCGGCTGCTGGTGGAAGACGACGGGGGGAGGGCTGCTGCTCTTCAAACCTCGGAAGCTCGTTTTTCCGGTCATAACAGAGACACAGACGTCCGGGCGGATAGCTTTCCATCTTTTTGGCGAGCGTCGGAGTTCGTTAACTGTCCGGTCACCATAAATGGCCCGATTAATCGGATAAATTGCCTCGCTCTCGTTTCACAATCCGCTTACTCGCCCCCGGTCGATCTACGCTTCCGCGGTGGTCCTCGGTTTCTCCAAGCAAATGCGATAAAAGCCACACGCTCGTTTCCCAACGATAAAGTTTACGCGCGCGTGTGTGGCATCGAGACTTGTCGCAAATTGCGGACTCGCAGGAGTCATTGCGGGAGTAGGAAAAGCCCGGAGAGAAAGAGAAGATAAATTCTGCATAGTTTTCAAAGGTGGAAACTTTCGTTCTACCGAGCCACGATCCGGAGTCGTAACTAAAGTTTCGATTTATATACGGAAGCGTGCGCTTTCCAGAAGCAATCTGTGTATATCTCGTATCGAAACGAGAGCCTCGAGCATCCCACAAGTTTCAATTTATCCGCCAGCTTATACGAAGGAACGTAGGAAAATTGTGCAACCCCCAAGTTTTTCCAAAGAGAATGCCTCTACGAGACGGAGACGTGTGCGAAAGACGGAATCGCCGGTGTGCACTGCAGAAACTAGGCGTGTTTGACGTGTGTTCGAAGTATGTAGACGTAACGCAACACAAAGGCGAGACACGCGTTGCCATGTTGATTCTACGCACTTCTGCATTTGGTTACACTCAATGCGTTAATCTTACACACTTAATGCGTTAAAATTACACACGTGAGTGTGCAATTTTTACGCATTAAATTATTGCACACCTTCGTAGCTGTCCCCATAAACGATGGGCTTATCAGAACATACAAGACGCATGTTTACACCCATTGAACTAAACAATACACGTTGATAGCAATACACGAGCAAAAATAACACGGGAAAAAGCAACACAGTTTACGTGCGTTAATTGCGAGTTGTTGATCATATGTTTTGAAAATTACCTTGGTTACGCCATTACGTGAAGCTCGTTAGCTGGTTTGACATTTATTGATTGACCGGTTAAGGGGTTACCCCCACTTGCGATTTTGAAAATATCGTTTTTTTTTATTGCATTTGTTTGAAGTATAAGTATCTGAGAATACGTCCTGAAAATTTCAAGTCGATCCGAACAAAATTGACTGAGATATGAGCGTTGAAAGAGAAGAATCCGTGAATTGAAGAACTGAAATTGAAACTTTAAACGCGTTTTTCTCAAAATGGCATTTCTGAAGTCGGTGACCAAGATTACTCGAACACTAATGAACCGATCTTCTTGAAATTTTGCAGGCTTATTTAATACATAAAAATATAGTCTTTAATCGTTCGATTTTTTTTTTCGAAAAAAATGGCCGTTTTATAGCAAAAAAACGGCCGTTTTTTTTCGTTAAAATCGAACCATTAACTTTGACTGTCCGCCATTTTGTGAAAAATGAATATTTTTTAAAATCCTTCGATTAAAGACTGGTTTATACTTATATTTGACTAAATCCATCCGCATTTTTTTTTCAGATGATCCACTTCGCCGCAATGTTGGTCACCGCAAACCGTGTATATAAAAACATTATTTCATTGACGGCCATTTGCCACTAAACAATGTAATATTTTTTAATAAAAAAATTACTGAAAAATTCTTTAAGATGTGTTCTTTAAGATGGTATATTGATCGATTAAAAAAGTTTTGTAGTTTTCTTTAAAAAAAATCATGAAAAAGGCCTTTTTGCGCTACAAGTGGGGGTAACGCCTTAACAATACCACATTTGTTCTTCAATTGACCGGTTGATGGATTCAATTAACATCTTAGTATACACACACAAGCTCTATAATAAAAATCGTGGTAGCAGATCGCAATATACGGGTTAAAATACCAGAACCCATGGTCAACAAATCCATCGTGGGCCTACTCGCATCATACTACATCATAATGTATTTAGAAAAAACAACTATAGAAACTGTAAATATATCATTAACTTTACAATTGATATAACTAATACAATCAACACAGCGTAATGTATAAGTAATCTCCAATAAATACATATATTTTGACGATGAAAAGCTTGTTCATTGAATCAATTTTTCCGACACATGTATATGCAGTACTGTAAAAATAAGTGTGATGTTTCTACACACTTTGAGTGTGTAAATGGCTGCAGACACTTTTTACACGTTTTGACGTGTGTAAGAAAATAAAACACGTAAGTGTGTTGTTTGAACGCATATATCCGTATTACTTGTACACCGTCATTTTTTAACACACGTTAAAACGTGTAAAAAGTGTCTACAGCCATTTACACACGTAAAGTGCATAAAAACAACCTACTTGTTTTTGCAGTGTAGGAATTCATTTGGGCCTTTGGTTGGGCCGACAAATTCACCCGGGGAACCTCGCGTGGATCCTTCAAAGACTATTTGTCATTACTCGAGATTATCGAGTTCACGGGACAGGATTCAGCCCAATGTTTAAACGCGATCTCGAGCACGAGTAGCATGACGAAGGAATAAATATTTTTTTAGAAATTACGGCATAAGGAAGGAGCTCTGTGTATCGTAGACCTGCGGTGGAGGGAGCGAATCGATCGATTTGTTTGCTCGTTGACACGCGAACCACATACCTATAGCGCGGGCATCCGAGTTCAAATATTCCCTCCGACGATTCGCAATCAATTTTATGTACACATTAGGATAAATAATGTGTAGGTGCTTATGCAAAGCCGTGCTCGGCACGAAACAAGAGTTTATCGGTAAAAATTTCACCTCCCCGTTGCATTCGGACGAATAAAATTTTCGCTGCACGTAATCTCATCAATTCAACGGAGAAAATAAAATGCCCGTCCGACTCGGGAAAAACTGAATAATTACTTGCCCGATGCATGCCCGGGGACACTTTTGTTGTGGGATCCATTTTTTTGCACGATTCTCGTATCCTGGTTACGTATGTTTCGAGAAGAAAATTAAAAGCGATTTTTCGTGCTACGTGGATTTGCGAGTTACGTACGTCACCTGCCTTTGCCAAGATTCGGGAGCAATAAGAAATGGAGACTTTTGTTCCCGGTGGGAGAATGAAATTCTACAAGCAAATCTCGGTCACATTGAATTCGGAAAGTCTTTAGGTGTAAAAATATTTCAGGAGCTACCGATGGGCCACTCGCCCGAGCCAGCAGGCTCTCAATTTCTTATTGGAATCTCTTACGTTTTCCGAACGATATACATATATATATATACACAGGGTGTCCTGATATGAATGAATAATCCTGCAACTGCCAATAGGTCAGATCATGTCCCAATATATGCTGGAATTTCAGTCCAGTAAAAATCCCACTGTTTTCGAGATTATGGGCTTCATGTTATTTTTTTTTAATCATCTGCTTTTGATTTTTCGCATGCCATTTCTACAAATGATGTGAATCGACAATAAACTAGCATTTCTTTTACACCGCAGGCCATCAAAGTCAGATGTTTAAATTGGTTTTTATCAAAATTCTGCATAAGATATTTTTTCATAAAGTTTCCTTAACATTTAAGGTTAAAAAGAAGACTTTTTTAGATAAAACAAAAAACCAAGAGTATTCTTTATAACGGGTAAAAAAGGTTATCATTTATAGAAATGGCATGCGAAAAACAAAAAGCGGATGATTTTTATCTCGAAAACCATGGGACTTTAACTAAACTTAAATTCCAGCTATAGTAGGACATGATCTGACCTATCGACGGATGTAGGATTATTCATTCATAACAGGACACCCTGTACATACATACACATACACATATATGTGATATAAAAAGTGAAGACGCAAGACGCCACGGGGAGAAATGTACGAAACGAGAGATTTTCGTAGGGCCAACTATAGCAGCAAAGTTATCGATGGACCGTATTGAGGGCGCGGCAGACCTCGGGAATAATAAATTGCCGGAGAGAAAAGAGGAAAGCATCGAGCAGAGATTGGAAGATCGCGTCACGGTTAAATCACGAACTTGCACCGCGAATAAAACTCTGGAAAAATCACCTCGAGCAAACTGCGGAGGGGGGCGCCTTTTCCTGACCACACTCGTCAGGAAAAAGCCCCGAGAAGAGAGTAGTAGGTGTATGTAATAATTCAGCCTAAAAATAAATGGTGAAGGTTCGTGAAAATATTAAGAGACGCGTTTATTCATGGGTTCTTCCGCTCCGACGGTTAGCCAATATTGCGAAGTATAAAAATCAAAGAAAAAAAACGGGGATAACCTTGACCAAAGTTAGCACGCTTTTTCAAGCGTGTCTCCCTTGACTCGGTATCGACGAAAGACGATGGCGCACCTCTTGACCTCTTCCAGAACATTGTCTAGGCCATTTGACGGATGGATTTTATTTTTCACTCTAATTTATCCGTCAAAGGGAGAAGTGGAATCTTCATTGATCTTAAGTGACATTTCTATCGTCAATTAGAAAACGCCAAATCATTTAAACGCCTCGGTCTCCATTCGTAAATCGACAACGCCAAGCACAATCCTCTTTTTTCGTCAGACATACTTTACTTTTCCTCCACGAATAGGGACTTCAAGTGGAGCATTATTTCATTAGCGATTTCAAGAGTCCTATTGCGAGGTTTTCATGGTATGGCACGAAAGTATTGAATTTCCGTATATCATGCGGATGTGTGGAGAAAATTAATGGACGTGCGGACGGCACGCACGACCAGCATGCTCATTAATTTACCGAGCACTTAGCGTCCAATATGATGAACGATAAAAAAAAAGCACCCTTTCGCGAATAAGCCCGTTGAATTCGTTGACCGGGAGGCGAAAATTTTTCAAATTCGAGTGAGAATAAGAATTTCCGCGAGTAGACGGAAAAGTAGGTGCAAGAGAATCTATTCCCACTATCAACGTAATAAATTAAGGGGCCAGTCCACTTTGAAAATTTCAAATTTTCAATTTGAAAATTTCACTTGAAGAAATCGACGATGATGAACAACCGGAAGGGATTTTGTACGGTGCAGGAATTACCGATTGAGTTTAGGTAAGAGTTTTTCATAGTATAAACTTCAAACGCGTTTTTCTCGACGCAACGTTTTCAAAATCTAGCTCCATCGTATCTCTAAAACTAATAAACCGATTCTCTTGAAATTTGAACCACATATTGTAAACATGATTCGCAACTAGATGACCCTCGATGGTTTTAAAATTTTGATTTTTACTCTTTTTGTTGCGAAAAACTTCGAAAGAACACGTTTTTTTACTTTTTTCATCTGCCACTTTTTTATTTTTTCTAAAACTTTATATCCGAGGGTCATTTTGTAGCTGGTGTCATACTGAATCTAATGGACTTTGATTTTTTTGTTTCAGACAAGCCGTTGCCGAGTAGCGATGGAGCTACCTAGTCCACCTATTTTTGAGGCGTTGCGTTAAACTATAGTTTTTGTACTTAAAAATGAATAAAAATTAATTAAATTTTTGTTATGTATTCCAAGACTTTATTTATCAAGCCCAACAACTTTTTTAATCATATCTTTTATAAAATCCTCAAAAAAATCACGAAAATAGCCTTTTTTCGTGGCACCAAAGTGGACCCTTAAATGATTTCTTGAAATATTGGTGTACTTGGCCGCGTGCTACAGTCGAGTGCATTCAAGGCCTTAGGCTACAGTAACGGGTATACAATCATGTGCGAATTTAACAATTTTTTTCGTATGAAAAAGTGATTCACTCATAAAATTAATTACACATCTATTTAGTATGAATATCAAGCTGTTAGAATTTTTTTTTCTTTTCGATGTACAAAATAGCCAACTAGAAATATTTTTTTTCGTTATCTTTTCTTCAATTAGCGTGACAAATATAATAACATCAACAATTTTCACTCGATTTACATCAAATTTAAACGTTATGTTCCTAATTGCATTTCGCAGAGCAGTACGTACGGAATTTCTGATTAATCGAAAACTTTTCATTTTATGAGCAGTTTCATACGAAATTTTTCACTGAAAATTCATTTCTTAAGTTCAAATACCTACAACTTTTGAATAAAACAATATTTTTTAAATTCCGTACGTACTTCTCTAGGTATTCTAATGTAGATTGACGAGAATTTTTGTTTTTTGTTCGCTTTTTTAGGCGTTCGCGGAACGCCTACAAAAAGATAACAAAAGAAAATATTAGTAGTCTGCCATCTTTCTACATCGAAAGAAAAAATCTAACAGTTTGATATTCATACTAAATAGTTGTGTAATTAAATTTTACAAATGAATCACTTTTTCATACAAGAAAAAAATTGTTAAATTCACACGCGATTTTATACCCGTTACTGTGGTCTAACCCCTTAATATTTTGAATTAAAACGTCATACTCTTAATTCCATTTTTTGTAAGCGTTCTTTTGTAAAAATGTTCTTCTGTAAAACTCTTCAACATAACGTACTTCGCCCGACACCGTTGCCGAAAAATAAATGCGCCGGATTTCTAATTGGCGTAACGAGATAATGGTCGAAAAAATATCGAGAGAATTGAGACTTGGCGAGGAGCGATGAATTTAAACGCGGAAGGAGTGTGCCGCGTTCGATTTTTTGGGCGTTCGAAATCGCGCGCGATACCTCGTACATGGAAGAGCTCGTTCGACATATTTATAAATCCGATATGCCAGCTATAGGATTTTATCGGCTCATTTTATCGCGCGCTCAGTGGCGGGAAACGGTTCGGAGTGTGTAATGGCGCGACCCCGGATATTCGGAGAGCCCATCATATTCGAATTTGCTCGCGCGATCCCCGTTGCACACAGAGCCTGATAATACCGCATGTGGACAAAAAAAAATACCATCATCCTCGTTACCGTTATCCTCGAATTCCTTTTCTTTCTCCTCCCACTCTGCTATCGGATCTTTTTCAGTCCAGCACGTTTATTTTCTATCCCATTGCATTTACCGTTTTTCCCCACGACCACCTTAATTTTCATCCCCTGTTGTGAAGACTGCATTTGAAAGTCGTCAGCGGAACGTCTCGATAACTTTCGTCGCAAGTTGCAATTACACGTTTGGCGAGAAGTCAGCGAAATAAGATTTTTTCTGAGGACGTCGCGAGACGAAGAAGAGGGATAGAGAGATTGATTGATCAATTGATTGACAGTTTGATGCATGCCTTGGTCAGAACATTTAGGCAATATAATACATATAAGGTATTAACAAAAATAGTAAAAAGAGCAAATAAAAATAAATCAAATTAACCAACAGTAGAATAAGTATAAGCGAAAAAACTTTCCATGGTATAGGAAGCATCTATGAAGTGCAAACATAGCATATCAAAAATATAGGGCGTGAAATAAAATATAAAAATAAACAGTAATTGAATATTTCATTGGCAAGAAAGGCTTAAGGCCTTAGGCCACAGTAACGTGTATAAAATCATGTACGAATTTAACAATTTTTTTTTTCGCATGAAAAAGTGATTCACTCTTAAAATTAATTACACATCTATTTAGTATGAATATTAAGCTGATAGAAAAAATATCTTTTTTTTTCGATGAACAAAATGGCCGACCACTCGAAACTTCTCGACACAGCTTTTTTCGAATTGGCGTGACAAATAACTTCAACAATTTTTGCTCGATTTACTTCAAATTTAAAAGTTATGGAATTTCTGATTAATCGAAAACTTTTCATTTTATAAGCAGTTTTATACGAAATTTTTCACTGAAAATTCATTTCTTAAGTTCACATACCTACAACTTTTGAACAAAACAATATTTTTTAAATTCCTTGCGTACTTCTCTAGGTATTCTAATGCAGATTGACGAGAATTTTTGTTTTTTGTCCTAGGTAAAAAATTGTGGATGCTAAATGTCACGCCGGAGCGCCTAAAAAAAAGATAAAAGAAAATATTTGTAGACGGCCATGTTGTACATCGAAAAAAAAAAAATTCCAACAGCTTCATATTCATACTAAATATATGTGTGATTAATTTTATAAGTGAATCACTTTTTCATACGAAATAAATTTGTTGAATTCGCCCATGATTTTATACCCGCTACTGTGGCCTAAAGCCTTAACATAGTATGAAAAAAACCAGCTATAAACAAAAAATAACCAGCTAGGTAAGACAAAATACAAAATCAAAAAGCTAAACCTAAAAACAAGACCAAGCAGCGCAGAGAAGCTATATAAGACAAAAGAGAGAGAAAGGGAGAAAAAAGGAGTTGGCGGATGTCCAACCGAGGCTCCTTATTGGAACTCGCCACAACAGACCATGAGAGTATGCCCTGTAGTCGAGCCCTCCAGTTTGGCAGCGCGGATGGAGTGTTCAACGGAGGCGGGATACGTTACGCGCTGAATAGATGATAGGCTCGAGAATACGCCGGGGCGAAACCCACTCGAGAATGTAAATTACTATGGATAAACGGTTGACGCCGTCGTAAAAAGTTTGGGACATGGCTTAGGTCAACGACAGAGATCTGGCAGCATTTTGAAGCGAATGCATTACCAGTCGAATGGGTCTGTCTGCCGTTATGCATAACCGTAGATATCTCGGTAAGACTGGATTACGTAAAGCTAGCTCTACTTGCAGCAGGCACCAAAAAGCCTCGTCACGTGTCAAGCCAAAATTCAACATCGTAATGATCCCATACCTATTTATTTATATTTTTTCATCTTCTATCAATTTATTTTCCGTTTCTCTAAACCCCAATATTCGTGAATTTTTCATGTCTCTCAATGATAACCTCCCGTCATTCCAGAATAATACGGAACAACAAAATTGTCCAATTTTTCAGGTTACACCGAGGCTCGTTTTTATCGGGCCCGCGACCGCGTAGTACAGAGTTTTTCGAATATTCGGAAATTTGCTTTCACGCGTACACCGCACGAAATAAAAGATAATGAAGGTGATCGAGCGTGCCCTCTGAATGCAAACGCCGATAAATCGTCTCTCTCGTTGTCTCTCGATAGGGTTTTTCTTTGCCTAGCAGGATGAAAGGTCGCGGCGTGCGGTAGGGAACAATGGCCGGAGCCGACGAGAGAGGTGAATGGAAAATCGGTCGACCGACGGTACAATGAGGTAAACGACAAGAATTGACACCGAGAAAAAATTATATCGAGGTCCCGCGTGGAACGGGTTACCCCCACTTGCGATTTTGAAAAAATTGATTTTTTTTATTGCATTTTTTTGAAGCATAAGTATCTGAGAATATGTCCTGAAAATTTCAAGTCGATCCGAACAAAATTGACTGAGATATGAGCGTTGAAAGAGAAGAATCCGTGAATTGAAGAACTGAAATTGAAACTTTGAACGCGTTTTTCTCAAAATGGCATTTCTGAAGTCGGTGACCAAGATTACTCGAACACTAATGAACCGATCTTCTTGAAATTTTGCAGGCTTATTTAATACATAAAAATTTAGTCTTAAATCGTTCGATTTTTTTTTTCGAAAAAAAAATGGCCGTTTTATAGTCAAAAAACGGCCGTTTTTTTTCGTTAAAATCGAACCATTAACTTTGACTGTCCGCCATTTTGTGAAAAATGAATATTTTTTAAAATCCTTCGATTAAAGACTAGTTTATACTTATATTTGACTAAATCCATCCGCATTTTTTTTTCCGATGATCCACTTCGCCGCAATGTTGGTCACCGCAAACCATGTATATAAAAACATTATTTCATTGACGGCCATTTGCCACTAAACAATGTAATATTTTTCAATAAAAAAATTACAGAAAGTTCTTCAAGATGTGTTCTTTAAGATGGTATATTGATCGATTTAAAAAGTTTTGTAGTTTTCTTTAAAAAAATTCATGAAAAAGGCCTTTTTTTGCGCTACAAGTGGGGGTAACCCGTGAAGCCGAATCTTTTGTGGCTATGCAACCTCCCGCGAGGGATCCTGCAGCGACGAGCCATTTACCAACGTATGGTTAATAGGTCCAAAGGAAAAGAGGCGCAAACAAAGGGCGGGGAAAAAGCGAGAAACGGCGCGCACAGGTAACGACGTAATATTTTCCCTCGGGGAAGACACGTCGTTTGGAAACTCGTTTGAAAACACAACTCAGACAAACCCAAAGGAGCGCAGCCAACAATGAGATCCGTTTGGTTATTTCGAGCACTTTCCCGAGAGACAAGCCAGCACACTCGGCCCTTTTGAGGGTGAACCTTATTTTTATTAACGAATTCTCGATCTCGTAAGTGAGGAGAGTCCTTGAAATAACTTGCCTTCGTTGTACGGTGATTTTCACGACGTCGGGATTTACCGAGTATTGAGCTACTGCAAGGATAGTCGTGAAAGTCGAATGTCTTCGTAATCACCTGTCCCCGTACATACATATACGTATACATGGATATATTCGAAGGTGGTAAGGCAACGATATAGATTTTTGGTTCGCCCAGAGGAGGATGTGGGTCAGGGTCGAGACTGGCGTTCCTTCCGCCTTCGAAATTTCGCGAACGAGGGTGTGAGTTTGTGAGTAAAAGGGGCTGGGATTCACCTCCGCTGGGTTTTCGCCACGCAGCCGGCACCCTGCCCCGAAACTCCTCGCCTCGCTGGGACGCGCGTCCCTCTCCTTGAACGTTGCAGCAGCTTCGAATCGAATATTACGTACACGTAACATCGGGAAATCCTTTACGCTCCTCTCGTCGTCTCCTCCTACTCTTGGCTCTTTCCTTCTTTCGGGTGCACGTAAAGGGTGTCGCAAAATAGCCTGACGTTTCAAATTGCGCGCCCTTTTTCGAATATTTCGTTACACACATAACCTCCATGCTTGTACTTTATATTGAAGTAAAAAAGATTGCACTTTTCGAATGAATAATACGTTTTATTAATAAATAAAAATGTCATGTCATTTTATTTCATTAATTTTAATATTTTATTAAACATTTTATTTATTAAACATTATTTGTAAAACATTAAGGTAGTCCTATTGCTTCACACTAGTCGTACCACTGATCATACTTGAGACCTGCACAATTTATATTTTTAACATATGGAAAAAAATAATTTGTAATAACTAAAATTTTCCATTTGTAAACTGGTTAATAAATGTTCATATTTGATTGGAAAAATGAAAAAATAGCTATTCCAACGATTCGCGTAGTACTTCTTGGTTTGATATTTGGTAACATTGATTCTATCTCCGTCGCTTTTTACTCGTTCAGGCTAGTTTAAGGGGTTACTCCCACTTGCGATTTTGAAAAAATCGTTTTTTTTTAGTGCATTTTTTTGAAGTATAAGTATCTGAGAATATGTCCTGAAAATTTAAAGTCGATCCGGACAAAATTGACTGAGATATGTGCGTTGAAAGAGAAGAATCCGTGAATTGAAACTTTAAACGCGTTTTTCTCAAAATGGCATTTCTGAAGTCGGTGACCAAGATTACCCGAACACTAATGAACCGTTCTTCTTGAAATTTTGCAGGCTTATTTAATACATAAAAATAGTCTTTAATCGTTCGATTTTTTTTCGGAAAAAATGGCCGTTTTATAGCAAAAAAACGGCCGTTTTTTCGTTAAAATCGAACCATTAACTTTGACTGTCCGCCATTTTGTGAAAAATGAATATTTTTTAAAATCCTTCGATTAAAGACTAGTTTATACTTATATTTGACTAAATCCATCCGCATTTTTTTTTTCAGATGATCCACTTCGCCGCAATGTTGGTCACCGCAAACCGTGTATATAAAAACATTATTTCATTGACGGCCATTTACCACTAAACAATGTAATATTTTTCAATAAAAAAATTACTGAAAGTTCTTCAAGATGTGTTCTTTAAGATGGTATATTGATCGATTAAAAAAAGTTTTGTCGTTTTCTTTGTGGGGGTAACGCCTTAACCTCCGTGCTTTTCAACCCCGATCTGTCAAAACAATGTCAGGTGCGGGAAATGTAAAGCATTGTATTTGGGCCACGACTGGTAAAAAAGCGTGGAAAATTTGTGTCGGCGAAATATGTCGGTTAAAAATGAAATATGTGTGGAAATTCGAATGAGTGAGATCAGGTTAGGACAACAGTCAGCTGTTGCCTCGCTGCCACGTCTCTTTGTCGTAGCAAGTGGTAATAAATCCAATACCGGAAGTTCAAATTAAACTTGATATCACATTAAAATTAGGCCAATAAGCGTATTTTTTTCTGAGGGCATTGGATTACTACAAGTGTTAAGTATCTAAATCTGATTATTTTTAATAATCTGACGGATTCTCACTATTGTATACACTGTTGTAGCGACCGAAAATTGGGTTTTTGTATGTCGTCTCGGGATTCCTTCACAAAAGTACGCAATTTTTATATATTTTTTTCTCTGTAATGAGGTCGATAACCGACCCTGAAATTCTACAGCGACGATTAATTAATATATTTAGTGAAGCTCAAAAAAAATTATGAAAATCCTATGAATTGAAACCTGTCGATAGAACAACCTTAAACATTTTATTAAACATTTTGTTTTATTAATAAATAAAAATGTCATTTTAAGACACCCTATAGTACTTCTTTATAGATGCATCACCATCTAAAGCTACACGCACGCAGTTCTGGTAGCGCCATCTGTTGGGAAGCAGCGAGAACTTATTCAACGTCCCAACACTTTGCCCATAGAAGAGCGGAGTTAGGATTGGGTCATTATTAGGTCGCGAATGCGGTCAACGATGCTCATAATGTCCATCTGATACGCCGTTATATCTACGGGAAAATTTCATAATTGGAATTTCAACTGTTGGAAACGGCATTCTGCTTTCCAAGATAACCGTGAGAAAATTGAGTCCAGGCTCTGATTGAGCCCCGGATTGAATTTCCGGAACTTTGGTTGGGCCCTAGTTCGAGGGCGCTTCCGCGTGTGCATCGACGAAGAACGGTCAGACTGCTTCCCTGATAGCCCTCGAAGTTTAATGCCAATTCTCATTTTTTCGCGCGGGTTTACATCGAGCGTGGGTTCGGGGTGCGATAAAGCGGCCGGAGAACGATGCAGTATTCATGGCACTGAGGAGTATCGAATGGTCTGGATGCGACGGGAAATAGCTGTAATTTCACGCGCATCAATTCCAGGTTCCGTCCCCTCAGCCTCTGAGGTTTTTGCAATATATCTCTCCCTCTCTTTCTTCCTCTCTATATCGTTTGTCCGCCGCTTTACCATTGACTTATTTGCCCTCTCAAAGCCCTCTTACGCCGCATTTTATTCCACGACCCTCTCATCCCCGTGTCCTCTCGCGAAAACAATAATTTACAAACAGTTGCAATCGAAGAGCGAGATAGCGAACCAGCGACAAGCTAGAATACCAAAACACCTGTATACCACGGTATTTGTATTCCATCGTCATCCATCTTCTCTCGTACGGCTCGCGTCTACTTGTTTCGTATCCACGTTGTCAAAGCAAAGACCTCGATCTCTTCAAGCCCTCGAAAGATGCGAAATAAAGTTGACTCTCCCCACAATATCTCAGGCACATGCACGGAGGGAATTTTTAAGTAATTTTTACTGTGAAATCACAGTAACTCGGTGACAAATGTGCAATTCTTCAGGTTTTTAGGAAATAAATTATAAATTTTCATGGAAATGAATCAAAATTTACTTTTGCGTAACAGAAATTTAAAATATTTTCCAGAATTTTTACTGAAATTAATAGTAAAATTTCATGAAACGTAAAGATTACGACAATAAGTTAAAAAAGTGCTAATATAAATGAAATTTTTCAGTGGAACATTGAGAAATTTGCGTGTTTTCCATAAAAATTTAAAAAAGCAAGCCGAAATTTTCCGTGCGTCCACCGGAATTTTACGTTCTTTATAGTAAAATCAGTTAGGGCTAGGTCGCCTGACCGTACGCGTGAGCTCTGTGTGCGAGCGTGCGTATACGTGAACGCAAGCTGTGAGAGCTTGTGTATGACGCAGTATGACGAGCACGAACGACGCCGACCCGCGTTGCTTAGCAACAGCGGTACCGCGCATGCGCATTATAGTACGAAGCATGGGCCAAGAAATCCTCGTGGTCTCGTGCAGTCTAACGTGTTCTATGCAGTTCTACGCAAGAAAACAAAGAAACGTGAAAAGAAACTTCGATAAAGGACGTCTACAATGGTACGGAAAGATGATATGCTAAAATAAGTAGCAATCAAGAACACAAATGTTCAGAAACGCCGATGAAAAAAGTATTTATTTAATCATAGGGAATTAATTTTTCGCTAGGGATTTTAGAAATTTCAAGTTTGTCCAGATTATTTTTACTGTAGAAACTTGGAATTTTTGAGGCAGCCCCTTGTTAAAATTCTACATGAGAATGTGTCAGAATTTTTACTGAAAGAAATGTAAAAAATTGACTATGTGCACATTTGTCACCGGTTTCAAATTTTTTATGTCATTTTTACGGAGATTTCACCGTAAAAAATACTTAAAAATTCTCTCCGTGTGTTTTTTGGATTTTTTCCTGCAGTACCTCTTCGTGAATAATCCGCGATTTTTTTTTACTCGCGATAGTTCATGAATCAAGAATTTCCGGAATAATTATTGGCGAACGTGCACGGGAAAAATTTTAAAAAATTATTTTTCCTCGCAATCAATGCTGGTTCGCGAAGATTCAGGTTGTCAACAGCGCGGGTGGCTTTGAGAAGAGGATAACATCATGACGACCACCCGCGAGTTCACGAATCTTTTCCTGCACTCGCGGACTAGAATTTCTCGATTTCTTTTCTCATCAACGCGCGTTTCGTCTCGAGAGACGTTCCTCAACGAGAATAACCGAGGCGTGCTTTCGCATCTATTTGTAAATTCAAAAATGATTCGTGTTGTCTGGACAAGGAATACACACACACACACACCTTAATGACTAAATGTATGGATCTCGCAAAGGAGCTTCAACCCCCGCAACGGACTTTTCAACTTCGCAATGTCACGTATATGAATATAAATACACTTTAATGCGTGGCTACAGTTATAAGGCGTGCAGCTTTCTATTTATAACGGACGATAACCTTGAATAATAATTATCTGCATGATCACCGGCGGGGCTCTTCGTCGATAATCGTCTATTCAAACACCGCGCGCCAAGTGAGAGATAGTAAAACTGTGTGCGTGTGTTTGGGAATTTGTGGTAAGACTTGTCGATTACATTGCAAGAATGCTCGAAGCCCTGAAATGATTAAAAGCCATAAAAGATTGCAAGTATGAGAATTCGAAACCGATTAAGGCCTTACATACGCGAAGAATATCAAACTTTTTCATTTTCTCATTATTTTTTATTCCCCTAGGCTTATTCCATTAGCCTGAACGGTTAGAAATATTTTAAGCTTTACGGAATTGAAAAATTCCAAAAATTGTTAAAGTTAAATTCAGAGCGTAAAATAAATACCGCGTGGCGCGCCCGACCGCCAACATCAAAGCCGTTTTTCCACGATTCACTTTTTTGAACCTTGTGCAAGTTCTAACTCTCGAACGAAGGTTCAGATCGCTTTGAAATTTTTACAACGTATCCTTAGTATCATCACCCATCGTGTGAACTACGGAAGCAAAAATTTCAATAACACAAAAAAATATAAAAAATAAAATACAGACAAAAAATTGAGTCAAAGAATGTTAAGTCTCGAATTTTTATTATAATAATTTTTTTGAAATAATATTGCTGGTTCACACTGAAGATACATTCATTACGGAATTATAAATATTTTCATTTTTTTTCAGACACCCACATCGATGCCGAGAACTTTAATCATCAACGCGCGCGCAAAAAAAATATATTGCTTTATTATGTTATATCTCCGCCATTTGTTAATATTTCTGATTTTTTTTACATATACTTAACCATGTGCATAAATGATCTGTAAAAAAATGTTGTCAATGTATGCGTCATTTTTTTAAACCGCGTCTAGAAAAGCAACTTCGACAATTGGCGAAATCGCGTATATAGGCCTTAAGGCAATTCGCGTTGAATAATTTGACACCGATGTACGAGCTACTCGAGCGTTCCCGCAAGACGCTGCGCCAAATCCACAGACGGACGAGCGAACACGGAAACGGATGACAATAATTCAAGATAAAACACCCTTTGCGAATTTTCCCTCGCAAGAGATTCGGGGTGAGAGAGAGAGAGAGAGAGAGAGAGAGAGAGAGAGAGAGAGAGAGAGAGAGAGAGAGAGAGAGAATGTCAAATGAAGAGGAACAAAAAGCCATTGTAAGATTAGATATTGGAATTTAGAAAGCAAAAAGGACCGAAAATGTGGAGTAAAAGACAATAAGATAGGAAAAAGAGGGAGAGAGAGGAACTCTAAAGAAGAAAGAGAATCCCGTCGTCACGCCCAGTGTACTCGTCCTGTTTGTGTATCGATTTTTCACAGCACGTACCGAAGCAGTCTAGTGCACCAAGAAGCCCCCAATTTCAAACGTCCCTCTGCAATCCTTCGCGTCTCGAGGCAACTATCGAGTCAACTCTTACGTATCGATGGAGCCTGTCCTTCGACACCACGGCCCACGAAAAAATCCAGAGTTTCCATACGACCCATGCAAACTGCCTGTCGTATTGTACTTTCCGTTGGAAACGAATTCCATTTATTCTTCGGTCAAACTTTCGACCGAGGAATTTTCCTCTTAACCCAGAGCAAAGTTTTAGCTGCAAAGTGGAACGGTTTTTTGTCCAAGTCAGAAAAAGCTGGGTGGAGGCAGGTATCCGCAGAAAATCTCTCGCACAGCAGACTCCCATCAGGAGTCAGCGCCAATCTGTACATAGCTCGCACTCGTGACACCCAAATTGAGTTTAATGGGGGTGGTTTTTGTTGCTAACAAACGGGGCAACATCGATTAACGTCACTTCGCCGGAAGCCTCGAGGCACATATACATGTATATATAAATCTCAGAAATAATCCTATCATAATATTTCTTCATCGTACGTCGTCGTTGCTCCGTATGCTCAGCTCCCGCAAGCACGTCGAGTCATCCCTCTCTCGTATTGTTCCGACGCGGCAAATTCCAACCATCACAAACAATGACTCGAGCATTATTTGGGGAAAGCCAATAAAGCAAGTAGCGTTAAACGGGAAAACATCAAACATCTCGTATTAGGACGTTGAATAAGTTCTCGTTGTTTTCCAACAGATGGCGTTACCACAACTGCGTGCGTGTAGTTTAAGATGGCAACGCATCTATCAAGAAGTACTATTTCTTATGACTTATCGTCATAGGAATAAGTCACTATTCGATTTATAGCAAGACATTTTTTTTCCACCGCCTTTGAGCGTATAACGTAAGCCCCCTTTTTCCCAATTTGCGTGACAAATGACTTCAACAATTTTCACTCGATTTACTTCAAATTTAAAAGTTATGTTCCTTATTGCATTTCGCAGAAAAGTACGTACGGAATTTCTGATTAAACGAAAACTTTTCATTTTGTGAGCAGTTTTATACGAAATTTTTCACCGAAAATTCATTTCTTAAGGATATTGAGTCCCAAATCGCAAATGATAATAAAATTCGGAAAATTTGGAACGTTTTTGTACGAACTATTTCAGAGGTCGTGTAAAAATTTCATGACAATTAGGAAGCTCGTTATTGAACAATTAACATTCACAAATTCAATGTTGTCTTATGGAAACTGATGTAACTTTGCAATAAGTTTTTTTTACCTCTCAATTTTGTAATAACTACAATATACTGAAAGTAACGGAAACAAAATGAAGTTCATTGATCATTTTTTTTTATTTCTTTTAAAAATTGTGTTTAACAAAATGTTAATTTTTTAATAACGAGCTTCCTAATCGTCGTGAAATTTTAACACGACCTCTTAAATACTTCATACAAAAACATACCAAATTTTCCGAATTTTCTTATCATTTTTTATTTCAACCCCTGAGGAGGTTGAAGTAATGATGATAGAATTCTGAAAATTTGGTATGTTTTTACATGAAGTATTCAGGAAGTCGTATAAAAATTTAATGACGATTAAGAAGCTATTTATTGAACAATTAACATTAACATGTTTCATAGGGACTCAACATCCTTAAGTTCAAATACCTACAGCATTTGAATAAAACAATATTTTTTAAATTCCGTACGTACTTCTCTAGGTATTCTTATGTAGATTGACGAGAATTTTTTTTCTTGTTCTGGTTAAAAAATTGCGGATGCTAAATGTCACGCCGCGGAGCGCCTAAAGAAAAGATAACAAAAGAAAATATTGTTAGTCGGCCATTTAGTACATCGAAAAATATATATATATTTTTTTTCTAACAGCTTGATATTCATACTAAATAGATGTCTAATTAATGTTATGAGTGAACCACTTTTTCATACGAAAAACAATGGTTAAATTCGCACATGATTGTATACGCGTTACTGTCGCCTAACCCGTTAAGAACCAAATCTGCAGAAACATACAGAATTCTTGTTGAGGCTCACGGTAACCATGCTCCATCGGGAGCAGCATGCAGAGATTGGTTTGAACGCTTCAAAAATAATGATTTTGATGTGTTGAACTGGAGGTATTCATGAAGACTCATATCCGACGCCAGCTGAACTTACAGAATCGTTAGGAGCTGATCACACCACAGTTTCGAAACGTTTGGAAGCACTACGAATGATTTTTTTAACGGACAACACCACTGTGACGGCTTCAAAAAATCGATTTTTTGAAGACCATCTACAAAAATCTAAAATACATTTAAGATTAAGATGCCGTTGGACCCAGGTCGAAAAAATAATTATTTTCGGAGTATTGAATATTTTGTGGAGTGGTGCAGCGCGGTAATATTTCCGAATATCACCATAAGCCGCCTCTTCCTGAGGAAGTATTGGAGGCAATTACGCCAGTCTTCGAAAATTTGAGCAGAGACGATTTGCTGCAGCGTTGTTTGGGCGGCTTCACGCAAAACAAGAACGAAAGCTACAACAAATCAGTTTGGGCAATAGCCCCCAAGTGTCAGTCCGGGAGCAAAAAAATCGTCGATATTGCAGCTGATATCGCGGTATTATTATTCAATGATGGCCTGAGAAGCCTCATGAAAGTTTTGGAGACGTTGGGGATAACTATCGGCCCAAATTGTTTCAATTTTTGCGTTGAAACGGATGCAGCGCGGATCGAGCTGGCGGAGCGCTCCCTCACAGACGCTGCAAAAGAGGCAAGAAGAGCCTCTACAAGTTCGAGAAAAGATGCTAGGGACAATGATTTGCTTCTTGAAGGCCAGCTATATGGTGCTGGCATCGCTGATTTGAGGTAAAAAATTTTTTTTCCAATTTATCGCATAAATTAACAAACCTAAAACTTTGAACGCGTTTTTCTCAAAACCACTTTTTTGAGTGCGGCACGCAGCAGAACTCGAGCAATTTTTATCCGATCGACTTCAAATTTGGACTGCATCAATAAAACTAGATTATCTAAAGAAGTACATAGGATTTTTTCGATATCTCAATAATAAAAAAAGTTATAGCCTATTTTCGACGAGAAATTTTGCTCGAAAATCGTCCTTTAATTTCAAAAGCGTGCCTGTTTTTTAAAAATCAATATTTTTTCACATCCCTATGTACTTCTCTTCAAAATATCATATTATCAACGAAAACACTCGGTATTTTTTTTAAGATCGACTTTGAAGAAAGTTCTGCTGCGTGCCGCGAACCACTGCAGAGGCAACAGTACCTGACGCGGGAGCTTTCCCAGCGTCACCATGGGGCGTGAAAAATTTGAAATTTTTTTTTCCGTATTTCAATAAACAACGAACAAAACAAAAAAAAATTTTCGAATATCTTTTTTTTCCCACAAAAAAAATTCTTGAAAAATGGCAAAAAAACAGGGGGTCACAGTGGTGTCGTCCGTTAACAGAGCATTAATTTTCACGAAAAAAAAGGTCGCCGTGGCTTCCAGAGATCCATCAAATTTTTCAAATATCCGAAAAAATTGGCATATCGAGAAGCGAAAGGCGCCGCGTGTCATTTGTCCTTGAAATTCCGCACATATCGCCACATACGCGGTCTAGCGTAGGTTCGAGCACGTGAGCCTGGCGAGCAGCGCCAACCCTAGCCTTTCGTGGCAATCGATCAGTTGGATTATTATCACTCGACCGATTATCCAACAAAGCCTCGTACATACGTTATATTCGTACGTGAAGAAAAGGCGAGCTCATCATTAGACCAGACGACCAGCGTGGTCGTGGCGTCGTTCACCCTCGTGAGCTAGGCAACCTTTGTACCCGTGAACTATAAGGTCGTATTGGTGAAGCAGGGGGGGGGGAGGACGTTCTTACGCAGATGAGTTATGCTTTTCGTGTCAAGGGCACGTCCTCACGGCGATATCGTTCGAGCCACGCTCGTTTCTCTGTTTGTTCATAATGCATCGGCCCGAGAATCTGCAACGATAGCTCGTGTTGATGATGCTCGACATTCCAAGAAAAATCAATTGGACGAAATGTCCTCGCAGTGCAGTTGCAATTCGAAGAATTGCTATTTGAAGGAAAAAAAAACGTACCCAAAGTGCCGAACGAGGGTCACTATCGGCAATCACAAATGGCTAAAAAGGTTCATCCATCATGGGGAACAAGACTACTTGCGGCAGAAAATATTGTTTGCTCGGTCCACCTACACGATCCTTTTTTTATTTATTTTGTATTTTCTCATCGATGGTAATCGAGTGCGGGCTTTGAATCGATTGTCAAACGATACGTCCTGACAACGTACGTTGGTGAGTCGTTCGCCAACGCGAGTACCGCTTGTACAGCTGCA
The DNA here is from genome assembly GCA_951751655.1 of Ophion costatus. NCBI lineage: Eukaryota > Metazoa > Arthropoda > Insecta > Hymenoptera > Ichneumonidae > Ophion > Ophion costatus. The sequence continues at coordinate 13,960,303 of OX632367.1, forward strand.
ATTGGCGTTTAACAATTAGCCTGGGAATGCTCTACGAATGGTGGGTTGTCGGGTACGTTGTCACCTAGACGGCTGCGCTTCGTGATCACCTACCTATCATGCTCCATTGGTACCATTGATTCTCATAATGAGGCGGAGATGAAGAGACACACTCCCACGCCTAGTTCCGAATCAATTTGTCAAACGGCTCGATGCAACGCGCGTATCTAGATCGCAAAGCCTCCCCGCTCTTGTTTCGCCGGGTTTAATGAATCGAGAATTGATCGATTCCAAGCGACAACGCGCAACTACGAGATTACTCGCAGTGGCGGGAGGTATCGTAAATTTCCATGCCTCGGAATATTTCACCACACCGGAGACTTGTTCCCTACATATTGCATCGTTTCTATCGGAAATTCACGCAGGCGGAGTCCCCTATACGTATACAAGAACGACAGGACTGTATGGAAGACATTGAAGAAGATTGTTAGCATCAACTCGCTCATCACAAGACTGTTCAATCGACCACACGCTGACTCGTCCGCGCGACAAATTGCGAGCCGATGGATATTTCACGATGCCGCTACCTGCAGTCAAGTTTATTTTTTTCTCGTTCTCACCCTCTGCTCTTTTATCGACAAGCAAAAATGTATCCTACCTTGCGTCAATGGCTCACTCTTCCTCATCCACAGATATCTCAAAAGCTGTCCATCTTATCGCGCGGAGTGACTTTGCCAATTCTATCGTCACCTTTGCAAAGACGAACTTCGCTCTCGATACTTCGATATGAATTATTCCGAAATGCCTAACGAGATACCTCGAGTGACGAAGAAGCAAAAACGTCGAAGGCTACCGCATCAGGACGAGAGTGATGAAAATCAGCGACGTATCGCGGACCCGGCGATTCAATGAATTTATTGCTAAGGGTTTACGTTCCCTGTGTGTTGTGTAACGACCGGAGTCTCGTTGCAGTCAGAGCGAAAGAGAATCGTAAAGAGCGTAACGAGTGAACCTCTCCTCGATGAAAGCAGGCTGAGTGAATAAATTAGCGAGTTTAGCAGTTGGGCAACGCAGGGAGTGCACCATGGATTTCGTACGGAAAGGGAAATACGGCCGCGTGATAATCGTAACTGAAACTGGAGCACAATATTCCGAAAGCTAATAAATTTGGCTCTGACATTGAACGAGGGGTAATTTCTTGCCAATGCTGCCACACTCCGTCTTACAACGTAACTCCTGCTTCCATGTGTTCTCGTAGTTAATTAAAATTTGCGAGAGACTCAGCGCTTTCTCCCGGGTACAAAGTTGATCACCGTGTTCCAGCAGTACCGCCAATGATCCGCCAATTCAACAGCTGACCCGAATTCCATCGGGGCCTGCTTGCTCCCGTGCTTTTCACCTGTCGTACCGTTACACGGAGAGAATTTTTAAGTATTTTTTACGGTGAAATCTCCGTAAAAATTACATTAAAAATTTGAAACCGGTGACAAGTGTGCACGTAGTCAAAAATTGACACTAGCTTTTAATATTTTGCTTTCATTCATGTAAAAATTTAAGCAAGTAGCATAATTTTTTACATTTCTTTCAGTAAAAATTCTGACACATTCTCATGTAGAATTTTAACAATGGGCTGCCTCAAAAATTCCAAGTTTCTACAGTAAAAATAACCTGGACAAACTTGAAATTTCTAAAATCCCTAGCGAAAAATTAATTCCCTATGATTAAATAGATACTCTATATACTGTATTTCTGAACATTTGTGTTCTTGATTGCTACTTATTTTAGCATATCATCTTTCCGTACCATTGTAGACGTGTTTATCGAAGTTTCTTTTCACGTTTCTTTGTTTTCTTGCGTAGAACTGCGTAGAACACGTTAGACTGCACGAGACCACGAGGCTTTCTTGGCCCATGTTTCGTACTATAATGCGCATGCGCGGTACTGCTGTTGCTAAGCAACGCGGGTCGGCGTCGTTCGTGCTCGTCATACTGCGTCATACACAAGCACACTCTCACAGCTTGCGTTCACGTATACGCACGCTCGCACACAGAGTTCACGCGTACGGCCAGGCGACCTAGCCCTAACTGATTTTACTATAAAGAACGTAAAATTCCGGTGGACGCACGGAAAATTTCGGCTTCCTTTTTTAAATTTTTATGGAAAACACGCAAATTTCTCAATGCTCCACTGAAAAATTTCATTTATATTAGCACTTTTTTAACTTATTGTCGTAATCTTTACGTTTCATGAAATTTTACTATTAATTTCAGTAAAAATTCTGGAAAATATTTTAAATTTCTGTTACGCAAAAGTAAATTTTGATTCACTTCCATGAAAATTTATAATTCTGAAGAATTGCACATTTGTCACCGAGTTACTGTGATTTCACAGTAAAAATTACTTAAAAATTCTCTCCGTGTACGAGGGGCCGAGAGCAATTTCATTCTTGATTGCGACGTCCATTTATCGGTATTGAAACAAGTCCAAACCGTACGAAAAAAAAAGAAGAAGGAAAAAGGGGGTATCCACTATCCGTCGCGTTGATGCGAAGTAATGCGGAATTCCGCCCACGGACTTCGGGAGAACTCTATGAGCGAGTGGACGCATTGATTCTTGTCATAATACGGAAACCGACTATCTTCGAAGGAACGAGAACAATGATTGGATCATGCGCATCAACTGGAAGTAGCACTGCGTCATGGAGCTCCGAACTCGATCCAACGATCCTCGGATCCCTTGATAAACGCTATTCAGCCTCGGAGCACTCGGGTCCACAACAGCGGCTGCTTTCACAGCTGATACACCCTAGTTATCTACGACGCTTGTAAATTTGGGTCAAGATTCCTCGTATTCCGTAAGAGACGGAGAGGTTAGGTATTCGCGAGTGCGGAAGATCCCGATAGCTGGCACAGAGGCAGGGCCTGCTCTTAATTAATTTTTTTCTTCATATACACGACGGTACGGAGCGATGGTAACGACAAGGGGATGTACAAAGGGAGAGAGAGACTCGATAGGGCGCAATTCATCATCACCACTCGCGGCAGTCTCATCTCGCTCTACCGACGGTAATTGGAATGAAAAGTTTGGTCGCCGCAATCACAGACCCGCGTCATGTCCATCGACGCAGTCTTCCGCCACCCTTCCTCGCACCCCCTCGTCCTTTTCTTCTTCCTTCGTACCGCCTTGCTATTCCGCCGTGCTTTTCGACTTGCCGCTTTCGTCCGCGGTAAAATCGGCCAAGTTTAATTCACCGCACCGATCCATAACGAGGCAACGAATTGCATGCTCGTCGATGCCCTTCGTTCCGGGGCCAGACTCCTCGAGTACCCGCGGGCTGCACGCCCCGTCGTTATGTGCACAACTTTGGGGAATGCCTCTCGAAAACGACGGGCCATCAGCCAAATGGGAGTCCTTGTCTCTTCCACTTCTACCCAACGCAACGACAGATTCCGTTTTCAACCCGAAATCGATAATAAATCGAAACCAACGAAAAATTGTTGAGAATCAAAATTGTAGGAAATTTAATTTTAAACAACTTTGTTTATCACAATTTTTCGCGTAAAATTGAAAATAAACGAGTTATTCGATAACAAAAAATTCACCCCCTCTTTTCGGGTATAAATCGAAAAAAAATCGATCCTATGAAAAAATTGATGAGAAACAAAATTGTAGGAAATTTAATTTTAAACAACTTTTGTAATACCTATTTTGCGTGTAAAATTTAAAATGAACGAGTTATTCAAGAAACAAAAATCAATCCTTTAAATCGAGATGGCGGATGAAGTGAAAAGTCTGGTACCTCTACTTTTTGAATTTAGACTACCAGTGACCCCCCCCCCCCCAACGAATTCCGAAAGAAAATTGCTGCTAAAATTTTCTGTCAATCTTTGCTCGTTTTTTGAACTAATTCGACTGGGCTAAATACGAAATTGACGGCTGAGCGAGCTTCGCCACTTCAGGTGGAACAAGCGCACCGTTACTATTTAAACCTAGCACGGAATTGGGACAGATACCGTGGGAACGATCGAGGCTCTCTAGGTTGCAGCTGTTTTCTTTTTTCTCTTTTTTCTTTCTATTTTGGTAATTACGATGCCGACGAGGAAAGGTTCTCAAACAAGCTTCGGATTGGATTCTTCTGGAAGTAAAGCGAATCGGTGAAAAGGTCGAGAGCTACTTAATTGTATGCATAGTCGGGGGCGAAAAATCCTCAGCATCTCCCGTTCCGCTGTTGCAAGAGGGCATTCAGCGAGCAAAAAATTCAATTCAAACGTAAAGCGTCCGAGCTACGAACCGTCTTCAACAAACACGTTTTTTCATTCGCAATCTGACACAACGAGCTTGGCTTTGATCTATTCGTTGGACAATCGTATCAATCGGATATTGAATATTCCATTCGTAAATAATATATATATTATTTACTGGCAATGAATACTTATACAAACACTGCGAAAACAAATGAGTAGTTTTCACACACTCTAGGTGTGCAAGTGGCTGTAGACACTTTGTACACGTTTTAACGTGTGTGAAAAATAACGATGTAAAAATAACACGGATGGATGCATGTTCGAAGAACACCCTCGTGTTATTTTCTTACACACGCTAAAACGTGTAAAAAGTGTCACTTATTGAACTGAACTCAACAGTACTTGTATATTACTCTGTAGTATTATTGAAAAGTGTCAATGTCTTTCTTGCCTTAGCATAGGCTAGGTTCTCATACAGCTTCACGATGACGGCAGCTTTTTGCTCGTCGGTGATGGCCTCGAAACAAAAATACGTCTCTAAAGATTCAATGCAGTTATCGAAGTTTTGGAAAATAGATTCCAATTTCAAGTTCTTCCACGTGACAAACTCAAAAATGATCTATAAATGAAACAAAAAGTTAAGACCAAATGTGGTCTTCAATTAACCGGTCGATCAATCGATGACATATCAACTAATGAGTTTCACGCGATGCCGTAACCAAGGTGATTTTTAAAACATACGATCAATAGCTCGCAATTAACACACTTAAACTGTATTGCTTTTTACCGTGTTATTTTTGCTCGTGTGTTGCTATCAGCGTGTGTTGTTTAGTCCAATGTGTGTAAATATGCGTCTTGTATGTTGATTCTACACGCTTTATGTGTGTTCGAATGAGCGTGTTATCGATGGGGACAGCCACGAAAGTGTGTAATAATTTAACGCGTAAAAATAGCACCTTCACGTGTGTTATTTTAACGCATTTTGTGGTAATTGTTCCGACGTAACGCATTACGTGTTACCAAATGCATAAGAATGCCTTTATGTTGTGTTACTTTTCTACATACTTTGAACACACGCCAAACTCGCCTAGTTTTTGCAGTGAATCAGGTCTACATTGTCAAACTCGGCACAAATGTAATTCATTCAAAAATGCTTTGACTTCCGTCTTCGTTAATTTGAGTTTTTCGATATGCGATCAATCGACGATCAATTGGACAAGATTATTCCGAGTCTGTCAATCCCCTTTCCCCTTTTACCGCAGTGTGCAAGATCGGAGATGCTCGCTGGAATGATCCACTACAAGGCGCACTTCCGAGACCGCTGTCTCACGGTGCTGGTCCACCGCAATAGTGGTCATCCCTTTCCGTATGCGGTGTACCCCACAGTTTATAAATGCGCCCAGGAAAGCGGCTTAAGGGAGTGGGATCAATAATGTGAGCTTTCGCAATTACTTGGCTCACTGTTTATCGGCTGTGAGATACTTGGCGATATCCGCAGGGGAATTAAACTTTCTCCCGACAGGTCAGAAGATCGACGGAGAATTAACCAACTTAGGGGAGATTATCAAGATTCTGAAAATCGTTGGAACCCTAGATTCAAGAAAAAATGAATTTCGACTAATGAGGGCTTTTTTAGCCGGTGGGTCGCGAAGAAATGGCCTAGGACTCGAACAACTAACTTGTCCGTAAAGTTCGATACCAGAATGGCCGGAAGTGCGATATAATTTGAGGAGAGAAAACTTTAACAGTAGCGCGAAGCTCCCATGAGGCCGAGGGCAAGGTTTGTTGCGGTGGAGATTAACGGTCAATCTGGGATAATGGCGTATTAACCTTAAGAGTCTCGAGTCACGAAACTAATCCCACATCTCCGGTCTACTTCCGACGTTCTATATATTCCGAGTCGTGCGGCTCAGATATTAATTTTTAATTACGGAAAACGTCGTCGTCCTACATACATACGTGTGTCCATACACGCTTCGCTTTGCACAGGCTACTTGCGAATTAAAAGCGCGCCGGACATTGCGGCAAAGCAAGACCGGTGAGATAACTTTGCCCGTTCGGAATCGTTGGTCACTACAGAATCAACTCCCGGTTAATAACGCATCGATGTTGGATCATAACTCGTCGGAACTCGTCGAAACGACACGAACCTTCAACTAATGGAGATTTATAATGATGAGTGCTAAAAATAATATATCCGACACTGATGGGATTATACTTGCTCGCTCGTTGGGCAACCGAAACATCAATCAGGGCTATTTTCAAGCCCGAGTGACGTACGGACGTGTTTTCGTAATTTTGCGGTTTTTTTGGTTGACGATAAATACGACATTGTCGAAGGTTGATGGATCAAGGATGTTTCGTTAGTTGAGTGAGTGAGAGAGGCTTTGGAAAGTGTTTATAAAGAATTCGAGACTGGTGATTCGTATCAGTCAACCGACAGCTTTTGGCATTCCATTCTCGAAGCTCCTCTACGAGCAGCGACCTCTCAACCCTTATCCCCAACTGGATCTCTCCCTCGATGTATGGAGAGATAACAGCAGTATGTGTCAGCGTGTGCGCGTGATCGATTTTTGTTTTCCTCCCTTCAGCCATCGTGTATACGTGTACGTTTGTATATATTCGAGACATTCGATTTTTTTGTGGACGTTTAACGTTCTTGGGGAACCGATTGGTGAATTCGTGTTCAGGGGGTAAAAATACATCGTGTGGACTTGGGAAAAAAATGTTCAATCGAAGAAAAATAATCCATCTTGGCCAAAAAAAGTTTCTTTACTCAATCGATGCTTATTTATTTTCAGTTTCGATTTGCAACTCCTCTCGGTATTTATTCTCTTCGATGTCGGTTGCTCTTTCACCATACCGTTTGATTCATCGAGCTCCGACTATTCTTTAATTTTTGGCACAATTTCAAAGTCGGACCATCCGTTTTGGCCGATTTTTCCACACCGTATGCCTCTTTTTCGTCCATTTTTCATGTGGACATTTCGGAAAAACTAATTGCAATATCGAGATGAATCCAACGGCATTGTCTATGTCCGCCAACATTTTTTTCGAAACCTGCCCAATAAAGCTTCGTCGCCCAAATAGAACCAATGCTACGGCTGTTTGCAATTTCGAATTTTTTTCGATTCCGGAGAAGCGGGTAAAAGGGTTGCTATATTTTTTTCGTTTTTAACCTATTTTGAGGATCTATCTGATGGAAAAATTTTGCCGATTACGAATATGTTCGAGTTTTTGCCGAAAACTAAAAAGAAAGCCGGAAAAACGCGAAAAACGTGTCCCGATACTTTTTTAACAATTTATTATGAAAATAGAGGGGCCTAGGACGTATCTTATGGTAAAGTCGTGTTTAGAGGATAAGAATACATCGAAATAGATTTATAAAAAAAAACATGAAAAATCCAATTTTTTCGCGACTCTTAATCGAGTTTTTGATCGGGTTGTTTGCGTTTGTTTGCCGTTGTTTGGGGTTGTGTGAACCCTTGAAGAAAATTAGCCTGATTCTAGTAGGAGCCCCACTTCCGAATATTCACTACCTGTTCCTATACACTTCTGACGATTTTTCGAAAATCAGCTCTCCAAACTTACTATATTCACCACATAAAGGGTGTCTCAAAATGACCTGACATTTTTATTTTTCAATGAAACGCAGTATTTGCTCGAAAAGTACGAATATTATCATTTTAATCCTCCGACTGCGCACTTCTGCCATGAACCTCTGACTGCATATGGGGTCAATCTGACCCCAGACGTTTTTCAGATCGTTGTATTTCGGTAAATATGCTTTTTTAGACGTTTTTTTGTAGGTAATGATCCTTAATTTATGGCCCAAAATTTGTTTTGAGAAAAACAAAAATTAAGCGCCCAAACGTCCGTTCAAAGTGGGAGATGCGTTGAAAAAAAAGTACTTGCGCGAAAAAAATCATAATTTTTTCTCAAAATGTAAAAAAAAAGTCCTTTGAGGTTTTTAGAGAGGAAGGTTTGTAGATACGAAAAAAAAAACAGTTCCAACCGTCTTTCCGAAAAGTTATTTATTCGGAGGTTTGGATTTGAGCATTTTTCGGGATAGTAAAAAATGGAAAAAATCGACTCCCTCGGCAGATTGATTGTTGAAAACGCGTATTTTCCGCATTTTTTTTTATCAATAACTTATTGTTATTGACATTTACCGCCATCGACGCATAAGTACATTCGGTGTTCGTTGCATATAGCCCTCCTGCACAACGGGCACTTGCTTTTAGTTATATGATCAGCATTCTAAACACATAATTTACTATAGTAGCGCAAAATAAAAATATCTATGAGAATTTTCTATCGCAGCTCACTTACATGTAATCAATTACCGTAATACAATCACCGTAATAAAATCGTAATAATTACTGTAATAAAATCGTAATAATCGTAATTACCGTAATAAAATCGTAATTACCGTAATAAAATCGGAATTACCGTAATAAAATCGTAATAATCGTGATTACCGTAATAAAATCGTAATAATCAATTATCGTAAAAAAAACGTAACTCACATGTAATAAAGCACCAAAATTCACAAATAAAAATATTTTTTCACTTTCACCGCAATACTGCATAACCGGGGTCGACGCGACCCCAGGTCCTTTTTCGACAGCTGTCCTCAGTGAACGGGCAAAACGTAGGATGGAGGCCGAGTGCCCACCTCTAAAGTGGGAATGAGGGAGCATTCGAGCGCCGCCCTGCAGCCGAATAGATACCCCTGTTTTCCGATACAGGCAGTTGAAAAAAAAAATGGGGTCAAAATGACCCAGTGTGCAGTCGAACGGTTAATACGACAAGGTACAAACATGGAGGTTATGTGTGGACCACAATATCTAATAAATGACCGCCTCGTACCTGTTTGCAAACGTTCACGCTTTTGTCGACATTTTATGTAACATTTTGGCATAATTACAGACTAATTTCATTGATGGTGCATCCAATTGCTTCCTTAAGCTGCTTAAGCTACTTTCCCTTTAAAAACCCCAAAAAAAAAGAAGTCGAATGACGTTAAGCCCCACTTGGTGGCCAATTCCCATCGCCGCAGCGCGAGATAAACACTGCATTGTTTCGCCCGCAGTGTGGCAGGTTGCGCCATCTTGTTGAAAGAATATGTCTTCCAAGTCCATACCGTTGATGCCATCTATCGGATATTGTGTTCCACACATAACCTCAATGTTCCTACCGTCTACTAACATAAATACATTCCTACATTTCAAATAAACAATTCAAATTGATTCGTAGAGTTTTATTAATAAATTTGAATGTCAGGTCATTTTGAGACACCCTTTACATCGTGTATATATTTTGTGTGCGGGTTTTATGTCACGCAATAATACATCGAGGAGCCGTATATGTGGAAGAGATGAAGACGGAGACCAGCGGAATACTCGCGAATGATGGAGCACAAACATTGTTCGCGAGCATGACAATGTAATAATAATAAAAAAAAAATGTAAATCGATGATAGAGGCGTTCACAACGCTTACCCCATCATTCCTCGCGCAAGATATACGGAAAAATGAAGACGAAAAAAAAAAGAAAGATCACGGTCTTTTCGCGTCCATTTTTCCAAGCACGAAATACGTTATTTTATCAAGCAATAAAATCATCGGACGTATATTTACGGATGTGCTGGGAGGCGAGGGCGTGACGCGAGAGAAATCCACGCACGATCTATATGCGATCGGCGAACGACTGGTCGAGAGGATTTCGTCAATTCAATAGGCTTTGTGCGCGCTTTGGTGAATACCGTTAAGCGTTATGGCTCCAGGAATGGAAGGAAGGAAAAAATGCACCGAAATTCCAATTAACTACGTTAGCAAAGTCAAAGAGGTTTTTGCCTCCATTGCAAACTGTGGCCGAGAAAGTTCTATCGTTCATTAATATTTCTCGCTCGAGTATTTCGTAGTTTGCCGAGTTCTTGATCCATCGCACAGGCCAGTAAAAACGAAACAAAAGAAGCGTAGCAAATATAACCATGTGGATAAAACGACCAGCGAATGGACTGGGACCAGTGAATGGACAAAAGCTGATTTATATTTAAAATCCGCAAAGAATGTGAATTGTCGTTAAGAACTCGAATGACTATAATTTAGCTTAAAAATCACAGCATTGCTAAACAACTTTTATATCGATATTCATAATAGAAAGGTATCAAAAAAAATTCCTGAAAATAGCCTTTTTAGCGTCAAAAGTCAGAAGACACCTTAAAAGAAAATCGTATTGCTTGACAGCGTTCGTCTACACCACACGTCCATTTATTGGCGGTCCATTTATTGGCATTTACTGATCACTTGGTTGATTCACCGGCGATTTAGTTATTTCGCTATTGATCTATCAATTCCGTCAACATTATTTGTTGCAATTACTTCGACTATTTATTTCTACTATCAGAATAATATTTTTTGGTAGCTGTAGCCATTAAAAAATTCGTTATGATAACATTTCCATTTTACGGTCCATCAGAATCCTGCAGTGTCGGTTTACCCGATTCCCGAGAGAAAGTCCACGTTTGTGGATACAGGACGAGAAAACATGCGAACTTTATTCCAAATCCCTAGGATGACTTACAACTTCCGGCTCCCAACGCCTCTCTCTCTTCCTATTCCGCATCCTGACAATAGCCCAGTCGAATCAGTATTTTAGATTTACAAAAATTTTTAGCAGCAATTTTCTTTCGGAATTCCTTAGGGGAGGGGTCACTGGTAGTTTAAATTCAAAAAGTAGAGGTACCAGACTTTTCACTCCATCCGCCATCTTGATTTAAAGGGTTATTTTTTGTTTCTTGAATAACTCGTTCATTTTCAATTTTACACGCAAAATAGTTATCACAAAAGTTGTTTAAAATTAAAATTCCTACAATTTTGGTTCTTATCAATTTTTTCATAGGATCGATTTTTTTCGATTCATACCCGAAAAGAGGGGGTGAATTTTTTGTTATCGAATAACTCGTTTATTTTCAATTTTACGCGAAAAATTGTCATAAACAAAGTTGTTTAAAATTAAATTTCCTACAATTTCGATTCTTATCAATTTTTTCGTAGGATCAATACTTTTCGATTTATACCTGAGTAGAGTGGGGGTAAAATCTTATCATTGTATTATCACGTTTCTTTTCAATTTTACGAGAAAAGAAGTGTAGCATGCACTGCAAAGTATGCGGGGAAAAAAAACAATAAGAGACACACGACCACAAGGAAAAAATTCTGAAGAAAGCGTAAAGCGAAAAAGATCCAAAAGATATGACGAACGACTACGCGCGACATTCGTGAAACGATCGTCGAGCCCATCCCCGTTTTACAAAAAACCACACAAACAATGTACGGTCGAATGCGTCTCATTTAGTGTTTTTGTTGCGTTTTTTTTTTCGCTTTTCAACACGCGGCCACCCCCGGCACGCCACGCGTCGGCGAGCGAAATTTGTCCCGGTACGTGCGGCATCGAGGGAGAAATCGATTGTTCATAGTGGTATGGAGTGCCAACGGAAGGTGAACAAAAAAGCACAGAGAGAGAGAGAGGGGGGCAAAGATGCAAAGCGCGAATAAACGGGGCCGCAGTTGTTTTACGTCGTTGCGGCGCCGGAGAGAACGCTCGCGCGCGCCTAATCGGCACGTTTAATTATCTACGTAATGAGGGCACTCTAATAAATTAAAACTCGCGAGCTTTCCCCCCTGTTCCTAACGCGGGCATCAACCTAGTTGTTAACACATTTTTTTCACCGAAAATGAAAATGCAAAGGGCGTGAAAAATATTTGATAAATTGTTCATGGTAAAGAAAGATAAAAGGGCAAACGATACTCCAAATGTTAGAAGATGCGAATATCCTGAAGTGAAAAAGTAGGGTGGGCTGTGGTCGATTGAAACGTTTTTGAGAAAATCGGTTAGTGTGACTTCATTTTATAACCTATCTGTTTGGTAATGGGCTTCAATTATAGGTAGGATATCTGGCTATATGGTAGCATTGTTGGTTTTGCTTCTTCTATGACCTTAACTTGGGTAGAAGCTATTTAGAAACCCTCGGAAAACATTCCATTTGGCCCTGTCGAGGTAAATCGAAACAGTGCCTGGGGTTAGTTGGAACAGATGTTTTCAGCTGATTTAAATAACGTTTCTACGAAATCCAGGTACTGTGAATGATGTGTATGAAGTGATAAAGTATGTTTGTTGTGGATAAAATATACTTTTAATCAAAATAATCAGTTTTGTTGCTTTCCATTCCAGTTTGAGTATCACTGATGGTATATTAAGGTTCTTTGATGTTATTTTAGGTAATTATGCAGTATGAAGACTTTTCCGAAAATCGTCGGGAATTTTTCTTTCACCGTGAACTTCTTTATTCCATTATAATGCGTGATATTTCGTCGGGGGAGGCTGACATTTTCCATTAGTTCCATAAGTTATGGGGCTACGAAGTTCGCGGAAACACGTGTTAAAATAAGGAATTTTCAAATATTTCGACGCCTATATTGGGGAATATGAAGTATTGTACAATTGTACTACGTTGGTAATTCTTGTGGCCCTAATACGGGCCGATGAAAATCTTGGAAAAGATTGATGTCGAAAAGTGTCGAAATTTCTATTCTTCCTTGATGGCTCCAATGACTTCGAAAATCATGTGAAATCGATCGCCATGGATATTGACGCTTGAATAAAAATTCACGAAATCAAAACATATTTCATGATCACGAAATCAAAACATATATCATTGTTGCAAAATATGTACATTGTTACCTTCATAATACACTATATATAAGGATACGCGTAACTGTTTAGCGACACAAACAAGAGGCGCCGAAATATGATCTGTTTCTGGAAAAAGTTGTGGTCACCGAAATCAAAACATGTACATTGTTACCCTCGTAATGTACTATGTATAAGGAGACTACGTAGTTGTTCTGCGAGGCGTCGAAATATTACCTGTTCCTGAAAACTTCAATACCCCACAACATATGGAATTAAGGCGTTACCCCCACTTGTAGCGCAAAAAAAGGGCCTTTTTCATGAATTTTTTTAAAGAAAACTACAAAACTTTTTTAATCGATCAATATACCATCTTAAAGAACACATCTTGAAGAACTTTCAGTAATTTTTTTATTGAAAAATATTACATTGTTTAGTGGCAAATGGCCGTCAATGAAATAATGTTTTTATATACACGGTTTGCGGTGACCAACATTGCGGCGAAGTGGATCATCTGAAAAAAAAATGCGGATGGATTTAGTCAAATATAAGTATAAACTAGTCTTTAATCGAAGGATTTTAAAAAATATTCATTTTTCACAAAATGGCGGACAGTCAAAGTTAATGGTTTGATTTTAACGAAAAAAAACGGCCGTTTTTTGGCTATAAAACGGCCATTTTTTTCGAAAAAAAAAATCGAACGATTAAAGACTACATTTTTATGTATTAAATAAGCCTGCAAAATTTCAAGAAGATCGGTTCATTAGTGTTCGAGTAATCTTGGTCACCGACTTCAGAAATGCCATTTTGAGAAAAACGCGTTTAAAGTTTCAATTTCAGTTCTTCAATTCACGGATTCTTCTCTTTCAACGCTCATATCTCAGTCAATTTTGTTCGGCTCAACTTGAAATTTTCAGGACATATTCTCAGATACTTATACTTCAAAAAAATGCAATAAAAAAAATCGATTTTTTCAAAATCGCAAGTGGGGGTAACCCCTTAATGGGAAATGTCAGCCTCCCCCGACGGAATATCACTTACTATAATGAAATAAACAACACCATGGCGGAATAAAAATTTCCCGTCTTTTTTTCGGAAAAGTCCTCATACTGCATTACCTTATTTTACTTTTCGGGCGATTCCTTGGCATCTAAAAAAAGAAACAAAATTTGGAAAACTTGCTTGCGTATGAAATGTGCCCCCACACCCTCGCTTCGAATAATTTATCAAACAGCAAAAAACGTAAATGTTGCAGGTAGGTACTGACCACAATAAACTCGACTAGGATATTCGTAGTAACGATGATTGTAAACAACGCTGAATAAGGAACAACAGTTTTGGAGCAATACGCAAGACACTGATAGTCAAAAAACTTACTTTTTACGTCGAAAAAGCGATGCACCCACAAAAATGTCCGACGCGCATTGAGCGATAGGTTCCGATACCCAAAGCAGTCTCTTCCCTCCTCGCGGCCGCGCTGCTGTCACTAACCGTTTTCGAGTTATCCAACATCTTTCATTTGGACCGTATTTCTATCAACCCCAGCCCATCCTATCTCGTGAAATATGCTAAGCCGTATTTTAGGATTAGGTTTTGCTACGAAAGAAAAAGATCACACCGAGGCCAAACCGAGGGAAATGAAAGATTTACGCGCGAGCCAGACACGCAAAAAAGCTGAGAAGAACGTCGCAGAGGCTCGCCCATCAGTGCGGTCATTACCCGAAAAGTGTGAGAAGACCTTTTTTCCTCACGAATCATGGCGATTTTTTTGTTTCCCCTGGCGAATATGGAAAAGGTCGACCTTGCATTACTCGCAAGGCTGACCAAAGTTCTTTTTTCGACTGCCTTTATTCCTTATAGCTTCATCCCTCGCCATTGAAATTTCACGAATCGTCAAGCTACCGCGCAGACATTCAACTCGACGAACTAGGATTGAGCGCTTGCAAAAAACTACCTTTCCACGAATATTCACGCGTCGTGACGTCCGAGATGTTTTCCTTCTTCCCAGAGCCTGCACCTAGGTGGTGGATTTTTAACGACGAAACAAAGGGCCGGAGTTGGTACGTGCGAAAGTCGATCGGCGAAGCCGAACAATGGGCCGCCTCGCGGTAACCACATCGTTGAAGGACGTTAAAAAGTCAGGGGAGAACAACACACGCGGACGGAAAACGAAAAGTGGCCAGGAAAACACGAACAATGCCCCGCCGCTCCTTATTTCACCTCTCGCTAGCCCATTCAACGGTTGGACATTTTCTTCGCAAGCAATTGCGGACTCTGGGTTACGGGCTGACGGAACTTAAGGGGTTACTTGCGATTTTGAAAAAATCGATTTTTTTTTATTGCATTCTTTTGAAGTATGAGTATCTGAGAATATGTCCTGAAAATTTCAAGTCGATCCGAACAAAATTGACTGGGATATGAGCGTTGAAAGAGAAGAATCCGTGAATTGAAGAACTGAAATTGATACTTTAAACGCGTTTTTCTCAAAATGGCATTTCTGAAGTCGGTGACCAAGATTACTCGAACACTAATGAACCGATTTTCTTGAAATTTTGCAGGCTTATTTAATACATAAAAATGTAGTCTTTAATCGTTCGATTTTTTTTTCGAAAAAAAAATGGCCGTTTTATATCCAAAAAACGGCCGTTTTATTTCGTTAAAATCGAACCATTAACTTTGACTGTCCGCCATTTTGTGAAAAATGAATATTTTTTAAAATCCTTCGATTAAAGACTAGTTTATACTTATATTTGGCTAAATCCATCCGCATTTTTTTTTCAGATGATCCACTTCGCCTCAATGTTGGTCACCGCAAACCGTGTATATAAAAACATTATTTCATTGACGGTCATTTGCCACTAAAAAATGTAATATTTTTCAATAAAAAAATTACTGAAAGTTCTTCAAGATGTGTTCTTTAAGATGGTATCTTGATCGATTAAAAAAGTTTTGTAGTTTTTTTTTTTTAATTCATGAAAAAGGCCTTTTTTGCGCTACAAGTGGGGGTAACGCCTTAAATTCACTTCCCATTTTTAAGGTTCTTGGCGTCGAATGCACGTAAACGGGACACGCATACGCGCAAATTCGTCCCCCCACGGCCTTTACATTCTGGCGTGAAAATTTAGCCGTTTTTCTCAACCGGAAGTCGTCGAAAAATTCCCTTTTTTCGAACCCTTGGTTCATTTCCGTTGACCGAAATTTTGCTCCCTGGATATTTCATTTGAATAACATTTTAGAAGATAAAGCGAAAAATGTATTTTCCGCAGGCGAATATTTCTCGGCGCGGTCCTTGAAGGAAAAACGTCTATTGCACTATGCCAACAAAAATAACAGGCAAGTTTACCGGAGTGAAAAAAAAATTACGGGATTCGTTGCCGTCTTTGCTAGGCGCAACTTTGCATCCCGATCCGAAGCTCGTAAAGAGTTTCCCTTTTTTCCGCCGGTAATATGCGTTTACCCAATTAGAAAGGTGCAAGTACTCACCAGTAATTCAGGCGCGAAGCGATTTAGAGCTGCATTTGCGGCGAGCTCTGATTACGACGAGGACCGACGAGAGACCAAAGAAGACGGCGATAAAACTCAGCTCCCAACGGAAACAATGGTGCGACGGCGCGCTGTGTTCTATTCTATCCGTATCGCTGTATATACCTGTGTATGTATTCGGCCAAAGTGACTGCGCGAGAAAACGCGCTCACATGACCTTGCACAAGAACCGAGTCGCAGTCCCGCTGGAAACAAAACACAACGACGTTTCAAATTTCAACCTGCCAGACGTTATCAGTTGAATACCCACAACTACCCCGTTTATTGAGGTCGTTGATTTATGACATTCGCCTACACGTGTTCAATGCCCCCCGACCCCCTTTTCCGTCGATTGTGCCCCCAATATACCACTCGTTCCAGTTCACGCAGGCTAGCTCAGGTTTTAACTTTTTTTTTATAGCCAGTGCTACAATAATTAAATTTGTTTGGGTTCGTTCAGGCGTGCCAGGGTTGACATTATTTTTCCACCAATCATGCCGCGAACGTACTACGTGCATTCGGAAAATGATATCGCGTGCGAAATAAGAGCAAGTCCTCGGCGCGCTGTATCATTCGTCCAATCGAACACGCCATATCATTCGTAACGAAGATATTGGCTCAGCAGGAAACGGGAATCGGGTTTGCAGTCAGCGAGGGATGAAGGAGAGCGCGCGCGGTTTATCTCGTCGTTCCATCGCTCTGGGACACGTTAATCGAATTACCGCACCACCCTCGAATATTATCGGATCCCCGCTTGCTCGGCGGCAAAAAGGATTCGTTCCCACTTGTGTGCGGACTGGCAATCGTAAATGCTCTCCGGCCGATATTCGGATGGGTGGCTGCGCGAACTCGTCGGGGAAATAGGAAAAAACGCATTAAGCCAACAGCGGAGAAAAGACACTTCTCGGCGCCGATAAGAGGAGCATGACGCAATAGAAAATATAAAAACAACGATGAACTCAGTGTGGAGAGCGACTGGAGTGCCGGATAAGCGAGATAACTTCCAGAGAGGATTTTTCTCAAGACTCGATTCAGATGCATCGATGCATCGCCCAAGTGCTATTGTGTTCGGAATATCCATCGGCTCTTTCGATTTATCCGATACGTTTCCAGCTTATATACCAACGATATATATATATATATATATATATGACGGGTTAAGGAAAAAATTCGTGACACTTTTTTTTACTAAAATTCAAACTCATTTTTCTTATATTTTGAATGAACTTTATTAAGGGGTTACCCCCACTTGCGATTTTGAAAAATTCGATTTTTTTATTGCATTTTTTTGAAGTATAAGTATCTGAGAATATGTCCTGAAAATTTCAAGTCGATCCGAACAAAATTGACTGAGATATGAGCGTTGAAAGAGAAGAATCCGTGAATTGAAGAACTGAAATTGAAACTTTAAACGCGTTTTTCTCAAAATGGCATTTCTGAAGTCGGTGACCAAGATTACTCGAACACTAATGAACGGATCTTCTTGAAATTTTGCAGGCTTATTTAATACATGAAAATGTCGTCTTTAATCGTTCGATTTTTTTTTTTCGAAAACAAATGGCCGTTTTATAGCCAAAAAACGGCAGTTTTTTTCGTTAAAATCGAACCATTAACTTTGACTGTCCGCCATTTTGTGAAAAATGAATATTTTTTAAAAGCCTTCGATTAAAGACTAGTTTATACTTATATTTGACTAAATCCATGCGCATTTTTTTTCAGATGATCCACTTGGCCGCAATGTTGGTCACCGCAAACCGTGTATATAAAAACATTATTTCATTGACGGCCATTTGCCACTAAACAATGTAATATTTTTCAATAAAAACATTACTGAAAGTTCTTTAAGATGGTATATTGATCGATTGAAAAAGTTTTGTAGTTTTCTTAAAAAAAATTCATGAAAAGGCCTGTTTGCGCTACAAGTGGGGGTAACGCCTTAAGCGGCACAATACCTCGAAGAATACAAAACAGCCACATAGTTGGCAAAAAGCAAAAAAAAACGTTAATGCCTCGAAATATTCGGTAAATTGAAGAGGGAGTAATAATTCGGGGCCGTCCGACGCGTACTCTGCATACTGCACGAAAGCATCGATACCACGCTCCGAGCTCAATAATTAAGCGAAGTGAAACACGCTATCGATTCAATAAACTATATTCCAGGGCGCACACATGTGGGGAGGCGAAGCTTGCGATCGGTGCGGTGGTACGTAAAGTGCAACTGCTATTGTGTACGTAGTGACGGGCCGTTGGATGGAATGGGATGACGGTGTGCGGAGAGCTAGTTAGAGAGCGACGGAACCGAACCGCTGCATTCGCTAAAATTGTGAGAGCTGGTGAGAGTGTTCGTGAGCTCCGGTAGGGCTCCGACTACGCCAGAAGCTCGCGGCATCAACGTGGCGGCAAGTACACGGAATTGAAAACAGCGAGAGAGCGCGCGACGCTAAATCATTGGATAGGAAGCACGGAGGGAGGTAGACGGAAGATGTAAGTAGCCGACAGATGGGCACGGCTGAATCCACTCGTATTAAGGGGTTACCCCCACTTGCGATTTTGAAAAAATCGATATTTTTATTGCATTTTTTGAAGTATAAGTATCTGAGAATATGTCCTGAAAATTTCAAGTTAATCCGAACAAAATTGACTGAGATATGAGCGTTGAAAGAGAAGAATCCGTGAATTGAAGAACTGAAATTGAAACTTCAAACGCGTTTTTCTCGTAATGGCATTTCTGAAGTCGGTGACCAAGATTACTCGAACACTAATGAACCGATCTTCTTGAAATTTTGCAGGCTTATTTAATACATAAAAATGTAGTCTTTAATCGTTCGATTTTTTTTTTTCGAAAAAAAAAATGGCCGTTTTATAGCAAAAAAACGGCCGTTTTTTTTCATTAAAATCGAACCATTAACTTTGACTGTCCGCCATTTTGTGAAAAATGAATATTTTTTAAAATCCTTCGATTAAAGACTAGTTTATACTTATATTTGACTGAATCCATCCGCATTTTTTTTTCAGATGATCCACTTCGCCGCAATGTTGGTCACCGCAAACCGTGTATATAAAAACATTATTTCATTGACGGCCATTTGCCACTAAACAATGTAATATTTTTCAATAAAAAAATTACTGAAAGTTCTTCAAGATGTGTCCTTTAAGATGGTATATTGATCGATTTAAAAAGTTTTGTAGTTTTCTTTAAAAAAATTCATGAAAAAGGCCTTTTTTGCGCTACAAGTGGGAGTAACGCCTTAACGCATTACCTGTGTAATTGTAACGCGATACGTGTTATCAAATGCACAACTGTGTAGAACCAACATGGCAACGGGTGTCTATCCTTTATGTTGTGTTACTTCTACAAACTTTCAACACACGTCGCCTAGTTTTTGCGCCGTGACCATTGCTGACGAATGAACTGACTCCTAGAGTCAAAGAGATTTTCCGCTCGACGTTCCGTCGTCTATCCGTGTACGTCGCAACGGGCCTGGCCGGTTCTCGGTGGACACCCCGCATACGTCCAATCACCGACGTAGCTACGTACATTTGGCGCACGTTCGCCGTTTCGGTAATGTGTAAACCGAGCTGGATAATGACCGTGCGCAGTAATGCGCAAGTATCCGCTGTCAGGGTTGCACCGTTAGCTCCTGGAGGTAACAACGAGCGATACGCGGGGCGGGGCAATGCAAACGACAGTAGACTGTGACACGCGACTTGCGATGTGCCCACCGGACTCGAACATTCTTCGTGAATCGACTTGTTTAAACTTGAAAAAAAAAATGTTGTCTATCGCCTCCCGTTGCTTTATCGATCGGAATGTCGCTGTGTACGAGTGTGAGAAGCACAAGTCTCGAAATGAAAGGCGGCCAGAGCTGCTGCTGCGAGTGCACGAAGCAAACTTTGAATTGGCCGTATATAGGGGCTTTAGTCGAAAATGAATACGCGCGGGTGCGGCGGCTCGTAACTAGTACCACACGTGTTGCCCTTTACCAACGGGGAGCATCAATTTGACTTGCAAACGTGCGCAACGTGACGTTGCACAGGGCGCTATTCTCGACCTCCATTCCGCATAGCTACATATTTCGAGTACATATACGTATATGACTATACGATATACGACGTTGCGTCAACTAATCGTCACTATTTCGGCTGCCCGTGATTAACGCGTTACGCGACTACATACGTTGATTGAAGATTACGCTGGGAAGGACAAACCCGGTCACCAACGTAACCTGGGGTCACTCGGAAAACGACGTTTTTTTCCAGTCTCTATCGCCCAATGCAGATGGCGAAATCTTGGAAGGAGTTTGAGAAAGAAAAACCCCACTGAACCCTGCACCGTAAAAAAAGATATGAAATTTACAATACATTTAAGATACAAAAGAATTTAATTTTACGAACTCAGTAGATGAAATTAAATTTGAAACACTTGTATCGTAAATTTAAAATAGGAACATGAAATTCTAACGTGGATATAGAATTTAATAGATGGAACATGGAATTTCAAAGACAAGTTTGTAAATTTGTGGAAAATGTATTGCATCAACCCGTGTCTTCGATTGAAAATTACCACAGATGTATGATAAATCAACTATAAAAAACAGAGCATTGAAAATACAAAACAAGTTTGAAATTTATTTACAGCTGCCTGAAAAATATAATATATGTGAAACTGAATTTTACGATACGTACAATGCATGATCACAACAGATTTGTTTAAACGTGCGAAACTGGAATTGAAAAAAGAATTCATAAACGCTGATGAAAATCACATGAAACAACGTGAAAATTATATGAAATTTACACTACATTTAAGGGACGAAAGATTGAATTTTACGAACTCAGTAAATGAAATTGAATTTAAGACACTTGTACCGTAAATTTAAAACAGGAACATGAAATTCTAACGTGGATATACAATTTAATAGATGCAACATGGAATTTCCAAGAAAAGTTTGCAAATTTATGGAAAATGTATTGCATCAACCCGTGCCTTAAATTAAAGATTACAACAGTTGTATATTAATTCAAATATAAAAAACAGAGTATTGCAAATACAAAGCGCGCTCAACCCACCTCGGCCGCTCGCGACGACCGATGGTCGCGCGTAGTTCGCGTAGTGCCCGAGGGACGGCGCCTTGTTCCGCACTTTCCCATAGCCACTTGCAGCTTCGGTTGGGCATATAACCCGACCACCGGCTACGATTGTCCTGGGAAAAACAGACGCGTTTGCAACTCGTGCACGCGTCGGAGAGTGTCACAAATTCGTTACCTCTCCATATCCACGCCAGAGTCGCAGTTCTTGAACTCGCCTTTCCGGAAGGAAATTATTTTTCCCTTTTTACGCCGCCAGGTGTTGAAGGGAGAAATTTCACAAAAACCACCTTTTTTATCTCTAGCTCCCGTCGAGGAGGATAAATACGAGTCATATTTTCAGTGGGCTTAATTATCAAACTTCTGAAATAAACTTAATACTTAGGATCAGTAATTTTGATACACACCCGTATGTTGATATTAGCAAATGGTTCTTGAATTTAATATCCATGGATGTGAACATTTTTTACACGTGCATTATTTTTCAAACGCACTAGTAGATTAATATTACGGGGCTACACTTTTATTTTTAAAATAACCTGCTTTGGATTTTCAAAATATTATCTGAAATTTCATAAACGGCGTCCGCATAAAAACATCATACACTTGTGTATTAATTTTTATACAGAAGCTTTTTACAGTGTACATTAAAGGTAACACTTTGGTTCTGTGAAATTAATACACACCCGTATGCTGATATTAGCAAATGGTTCTTGAATTTAATATACACTCGTATATTGATATCACCAAATGGTTCTTGATTTCAATATACTTGGATGTGATTATTTCTTTACACGTGCATTATTTTTCAAACGCACAAGTATATTAACATTACGGAGCTACACTTTTATTTTTAAAATAACCTGCTTTGGATTTTCAAAATATTATCTGAAATTTCATAAACGGCGTCCGCATAAAAACATCATACACTTGTGTATTAATTTTTATACAGAAATTTTTTACAGTGTGTGTGTATCGAGATGAAAAATGTAAAGATGCACAGAAGCGTAGCTTAACGTACACGCTGTCAGCTGTTGTTCCATTTTATTGGATTCGCAAGGTCGTTTGCGTTTTTTCGTCTTTGCACCCTTCGAGCTCCGGTCTGCCGGCAATTTCAATGGCAATTTCGCGTTCCAGTCTAGTTCGCACCTAGGATCGCGGACCCCCACGCCTGCTCGTGTAATCCGGAGTTTCATCCTCCTTGTATCCGACACCATTGTTTTGCTTCTTTTTTGCCGAGCGGCCATTATTTCCTTCCCTCATCGACTCGACACCCTCTGACTTGCTTTTCTCGCAGACACGAGCCCTCCCGTTCGTTTCTCGACTCGATGCTCATACAACTTGGCCGATATTATTTTCGCTTGCATTCAACGCGATAGGGTGGATGGATTTTATCGGCGATTCCAGGGCAGGCCTGAGGGACGTCGTTCCGTCGACACGTCGGAACATTCGGAATAGCAAGGGTGTGGAAAGATCCCCCCGCCGTCTCGCTGGAAGACACGCGTGTCCCGTGCGGACAGCGCCACATGGAAGGAAAGCGATATTCCGGGCTATCCAGAGGTTCCTCGGTGGCTGAGGGCCGAAGCGACGGACAAACGGCTGGCCCGTTCCCCAGAGTCCTGAACATCGAGAGAACGCTGCCTCAGCAGCTATCCGGGCGGGAGTGGGCGACGAAGATTGGCCAGGACAAGACCTAACGAGGACGGGTTTGACGCGATCGGACGGACAGAGTGGCCGACAACGAAAAAACAAAGCCCTTTCGTCCGGTGACACGGATAAAGGGGAAATCGGATGTGCGAGCGCACCTCGGCACCAACAAGACGAGCGGAATCAATTGTTTGGCCTAGCGACTGACGAATCTAGTTCGAATGAGAAAATGTCCGTTGACACTCTTGCGGATGAGATCGCGAGTGCGAGCCGATAAGTTTGGCCTTCTTAGTTACAAACTCGATCAAGTTCTCAACGTCGACTCGTGCGCGTCGCTAAACTTTTGCCTCATACCGAAGGATACCTACGCAGAGTGCATCAAGTAGCGAAGCTTACGGAAATTCGGTAACTCGGCGGGCTTTCTCCCGCACACCCAACTTATGCAACTCCGCAATTCTGGGCGTGTTCCCACAACCGAAAGTACGGAGTTTCGCCCTCAGTGATGGCGAAATATTGCAGCCGCGAAATTGTGTTGGGATGTTGAATAAATTGTCGCTGTTTTTTGTCATGAAGATTAACCCCTTCGTTGGCAGAGAGAATTCGACAAAAACTTGTACTCTGGGGTTTTTGAGGGTGCTGATTACGAATCTGAACTCAAAATCCAGGAATTCACAATGACGAACAAATATGGCGAATGAATATACAAATAATACAGATTGATTTAGATGACACTCGGTACCCATGGGTTGTGTAGGTCACTGATTATGAGCCTGAACATAACATTTGAAAATTCAGTTTGCGGATACAATAGCAGTCTGTATGAAAATGGAAAAAAAAATTTGAGTTTTGTGTTCAGATTCGTAATAAGCGACCTCGAAAATCCCAGAGTACCAATTTTTATCTAAATCGAGTAAAATTTTCAATTTTGGTCCGCCATTCTAGCGCCGCCATTTTGAATTTTCAAATTTGAAGTTCAGATTCGTAATAAGCGATCTCAAAAATCCTGGAGTACTAACTTTTATCCAAATCGAGTAAAGTTTTTTATTTTTGTCCGCCATATTGGCGCCGCCGTTTTGAATTTCCAAATTTTGACTTCAAATTCAGACTCAGCAAGCCCAAAAACCCCCGAGTGGGGCTCCGATTTCAAATCAGAGCAAGTTAAATAGGGAAATAAAGGTTGACGCGCTAATGCGTCAATGCCAACGAAGGGGGTAATGCTTCATTTTGAAAAACCATTCGTGAGGCTTTCGAATGTTTCGAAACTGTTGTGTGATCAACTCGTAATGATTCTGCAAGTACGGATAGCGTCTGAGATGAGTCTTCATGAATGCCTCCAATTCAATACATCAAAATAATTATTTTTGAAGTGTCTCAACCAATCTCTGCATGTTGCTTTCGGGAGAGCATGTCCGCCGTAAGTCTCAACAAGAATTCTGTGTGCTTCAGCTGTAGATTTAAGAGCTGTAGATTTTTTTAAAAAACTCTTTCTTGGCACCAAACTTGACATGTTTAAAATTATGGAAAAAAGAAGTTGTTTGCCCTTCGGCGAAATGACAGACGCTGAATTTCAAGCTTGCTTATAGTGATTCTGCAAACTGTGGATTTTCATGCCCATGGGAAGTTATCCGAATGTGTCATCCCTCGGTATCGCGGGTTCTTTTTCTCCGCGCGACACGGAAAAGTGACGTGATCCTTCGCGCAGTGCTGTCACATTCGCGACACAACGCAACCAGACTCGCGCGGTTGCTTATCCGCTTATAGATCGCCAAATTCCAGGGTAAAACTCCTAGAACTTTGCAGGCCCGTCAACCCCGTTTAGCTTCATCGTCCCAGAGCGGCAGCTCTGATCTTCCGTTTCACTCGGATCTCATTACTTTGCGTCGCAAGTTGTGACAACCGTGGTGACATTGAACGTGTGCAGGCCTGGCGACATGGGACCACGGCAACTGTTAAGAGGCCCTGTGCAATTGTCAACCAGCTCGATCATGCACTGCACTGCTAAAACGAATGTGATGTTTTTACACACTCTAGGTATGTAAATGGCTGTAGACACTTTTTAAACGTTTTAACGTGTGTGAAAAAGAACGGTGTAAAAATAACACGGATAGATGTGTTTAAACAACACACTTACGTGTGTTGTTTTATTATACGCGTTAAAACGTGTAAAAAGTGTCTGCAGCCATTTACACACTCAGAGTGTGTAAAAACAACACCCTTATTTTTTGCAGTACTCTATATACATGGGATGCGTCGGAATGATAAATGGAATCACAAAAGCTTATTGCTTATTGATGGAGACAGCTACGAAGATGTGGTATAATTAAATACGTAACAACTGCACACTCATGTGCGTAATTTTAACGCATTACGTGCGTAATTGTAACGCACTACGTGTCACCATATTGGTAAGTGTGTAGAATCAACGTATGGCAACGCGTGTCTAGTCCTTGTGTTACTTCTGCATACTTTGAACACACGTCAAAAACGCCTACTTTTTGCAGTGTACGAAACAACCATCATTGGATTATTCCTCTGAAATGTATGGCGGGATTTTTGTTCTGTCCGGGCGGATCATGTCACTTTCGGATAATTCCTTGTGACCCGAAAACGAGAAAAAAATCTTCGTCCATCACTCACACTCAGAAATTGATAGATATTCTCGAATCCACGATATTTCCCGTACCATTATTTTCTTCAGCTCGTTTGTCCGATTCAATTAGTACCAGTGATTGAACTGTTCCCAATGTCGAAGGGCTTCTCGAAATCATACTGCGAAGTGGAGGAAATCACAGGTGGATAACGAATGCGAGGACTCTCCTCCCACTCGAGGGACGAGCCAGTGAGGGTGGCGCTTGAGAAAAGAGGGAAAGAGGAAACCAGAGACGCACCGATGAAAATGAGAATCCTCTAGTCACAAATACAAACCGATGTTTCGTTCAACTATCAAGGACTTTGCGCCTATTGTTTTTTAATTCGCCAACGTGGCGAAAGTATAATATCTTATGGAAAATCGGTGAGCAAAAATGTCGCGAAAAATGGGAAAACTGTACAACGAAAAGGGAAGTGCGAAGAATGAGGGTGAGCAGGAGATTCACGACGGAGGCGTTCGTTGCTGTGGAAGCAACGTGATCTCCACAGCGGATGCAGCTTTTCGAGAATATTCATAGCGACAGTATGGCTTAGAAATGATGAAGAGTCGCTGCGGATGTATGCATATGTCCTTCAAACAAATTTAATACAATGGCACACGCCTAGACGTCTGCGAATTCCAAAAATATGTATATTTATTTTTACACAGTATAAAACTTACATTGAAAGACGTAAAATGGGGTCAAATTGAAATTAAGGGTAACTTTGTCAGTTTTTGGGGCTACTTTAACAGGGCATCAAAATACGGTTTAAATGTATGCGCATTTAAATGTGTTTGAATTCATCGTTGATTTTGATCTAAATGATGATTATTAAACTGATTAAGTGCCTATAATAGTACCCTAGGTACTTGATATTTTTATGTAAAATGTTTCCTTAATAAAGATGCTAATTTGATTGTAAAAAATTTTTGTTTTTCACTCAATTCCATGTATAATGCATAAAATGTTATTTTTTAAATCAAAATGATGTCAAAGTAACCCTTCATCTTTGACGTAAATTGGGTTCCAATGCTTTGTCAAAGAATGGCCAAACTCGAGGTTACTTTGACACTTAAAATATATATATATATATGTGTATAATTGTGCGGGGGTGGTGGGGCTTGACTTTCTTATACATTTGATAGCCAAAGGACCCATTGTTCTATAAAAAATCACCTACAAAAAACTTCGAAAACCGGTCCAACGTGACCCCATTTTATGGTAGTCTTCGTTGTAAATTTTTACTGCGCAATAAGAAAACTAGGGTTGTTGTCTTCCACCCAAAGTATGGTTTTTCGTCGATATTATTTCGAAATATGGAGTTTTTGGGTACAGGATCGGGATTTTCAAAATCAACGATGAATTTCACATCGGATAGGGCCTTTGGAAGGCCAAAATTCGAAAATCTTGGTTTTACCCACCGCCCTACCGGTTTCGAAAGAACGCCGAAATTGCCATTCTGTGTTTCGCCATATCTAAGCCGCCAATTAACCATTTGGGATTCATAAGCCCATTCCTTCACATTCCCTTCCACGCGAGAATCGCGAAAATCCACATCCCAAGGGTCGGAAAATTCGGTCGGTTCAGGAAAATTGGCGAAATCCAGAGGGCTGACCACTGGATTGGCACATCGTCCTAGACGAATGAACGAAGATCCAATCGAAAGCTTAATCCTATCTTAAAATAACCTGAAATTAAATTGCGCGCCATTTTGTTTTGTGGCGAACATAGAACACTAATCTTTGACAACGGGCGTCAGGAAGTATTGAGCTCAAGGAAGCAATTGGTCGCGCTATTCATGAAATTAGTCCGCAATTATGCCAAAATGTTATTGAAAATGATGTCAATATTTTGTCGGACATTGTGTTTCATACATACCATGTTTGTACCTTATATTAAAATAAAAATATTTGTACCTCCCCTATAAATAATACGTTTTATCAATAAATTCAAAAAATCATGTCTTTTTGGGAGACCCTATAGATGATGCGTTGAAAGCATGCATTTTCTAAAGTCCGATCGGACAAATCGAACAAGTCTTAAATACGTCAAATTATATATGCGCGGTACACATACATATTTTGTCTATGCAAAGCACACTACATATGCTTTGCATGTCACCCGGGAGAATTAAATTTCGTATATTATCATACATATTTTTCCATATACTTTGCATCACAGTATTCCCGATAGCTGCAGGGGCAACCTCTCCACATAAATACATAGTGTTTTCCGGGTGTTCTTATGTTTCGATTACTGTGGAGGAAAAAAAGACTCGATGTGCCGCCTAAAGGTATGTGGGTTACAAAGTTCCCCGTCGGGGCAGAGGTAGTTATGGCATCGCAATCGATCTCCATTGTTTCCCGTCTCGAACAATTTCCTGAAAGCGAACAAAGCTTCCATCCTAAACTTTGTCGGTGGAGATAGCAATAGCTCTTACTCGTACCTCTTCTTCACTGTCACGATATGTACCGTTCTTTGCTACCTTTAGCTATCCCTCTCTCTCTCCCTCTCTCTCTCTCTCTCTCTCTCTCTTTCTCTCTCTCTCTCTCTCTATCTATCTCTCCGACTGAGAGCACAAGAGGCTCTTAATTATCGCGCCTGTTGGAACAAGGTATGTTGGCGTTATCAACTTGACGCACAGTATTAACAACACCCTGGAGCGACTGGAAGTATGCTGTAAACGAGTATACGGAAGCGAGACGATAAATACTTATTCTCTCAGCAGTCGCGCGGTCATTGCGATCTGTCCTTCCCACATCTGCTTTCCTATCATTTTTCTTATCTTTATTCCCAACAGAATTTTTACCGACCTTGCAACCATTCAAAATTGGGGCGGTCAGGCTCCGGTCAACAATGAGTTCGTCGTTTTGTTCCTCGAGACTCATTCACTCGTCGTTCGACAGAGTGAAGAAACGTCGCTGGTAAATTAAGGGAGCTTTCCAGTGTGAAATTTTCAAAAAATCGATTTTTTTTTTTTTGCTTTATCGAATAGTATACACTCTTCCGAATATTCCCTGAAATTTTCATGCCGAAATTCAGATTATTTCAGTTACTGTACAGCATTTCTTGGAAGAAGGCAACGGAGCGCTACAGCTACAGCGAAACTTTGAACGCGTTTTTCTCGAAACAGCATTTTTCAAAACGGTGTCCAACTTGGAGGGCAGAGTTTTAAAGCTATCGAGTTGAATTTTTTACACAATATTCTTAACGTCATTGTTTATCGTGCTATGGAAGCTTTTTTTTTTTTTGACATCTTCCTATTTTTTTGTAAAAAAACTGCCAAAAAAAATGCTAAAATTGATACTTTTTGTTCAAACCGGCGCCATTTTTGCAAAAAAAAAAAAAAGCCTCCATAGCACGAAAGCCAATTATATACCGATCAATAATCTTTTTGTGTTTTTTGTTTCAGATCAAAATTGTGACCCCCAACGTGGACACCACATCCAAGTGCATTTTCTGCAACAATTGTTTCATCATTTTTATAGATATTAATTAATAAATAAATCGATCTTTAAAAAATTGTTTTGTATTCTTCAATACCCAATTAATATACAAAAAAAAACCAGACCGATTAGATTATTTTTTCTTTAAAAAAAAAAATCGCGAAAAACAGCCATTTTTCGGGCTGTCACACTGGAAAGCTTCCTTAACGCAGTCCCAGTCGAAGCACCAACTCGCTTTTCGTGCAAACACATTTTTTCGTGTAATCTCTCGAAATTTTGGAAAATTCCGAGGCTAATGAAACGATCCGACTCCCTTTGCCAAAAAAAACTTTTTCTCGGCAAGGAAGAAAAAATATTGTTTGATTTGAACGAAAATAGAGACAGAAAATGAGGATGCTTATCAAGTTAGTACGTGTACTCATAGATACGTGAATGACCTTGACATATAAATACATGGATGTAAAACTGCTCCGTCCTAATGAAGTGCTTTACCGTGAGTATATATATATATATATATATATATATATATATATATATATATATATATAACTTTTCCTTTCACGATCTTTTTCACCCGCACAATTCCGTGTGTACACGTTTATCGATAATACAGAGTGGGGCATGCACGAAACCACGAGGCTTTCCCCCTTTCTCCCGCGTTCTCTCGTCTCTATCGATTGGGATATGCTGCAGCGTTCTGTCGGTCGCTTGTTCAATCCATCGCTCTATAGCACCATCTTTCTCTCCATTACACCCTGCTTTTTCTCACTTTCACCCTTTCAGGTCTAGTTGACCAGCAAAAAAAAATGACTTAACAACGGATAGATAAATTACGACACCGATAACACCCGTCCGATAAAAGCTCCTCTGTTTTCTTTCGCGATGCACCACACCGTGCGAGAAGGAAACAGGAACTGAAAACTTTTCGTGCCCGTAGTATGGTCGGAGTTGCGATATAATAACTGAGGGAAAAAAATCACTCCTCGATGATAAGATTTTGCATGCAGAAGCGCGAGACGTCCTAAAAAAAGGAACCGTCGCGTGTGCTTTCGACGTGGGAGTGTCCGT
Source organism: Ophion costatus (assembly GCA_951751655.1). Taxonomy (NCBI): domain Eukaryota; kingdom Metazoa; phylum Arthropoda; class Insecta; order Hymenoptera; family Ichneumonidae; genus Ophion; species Ophion costatus. Next base: position 13,990,624 of record OX632367.1, read on the forward strand.
GGAATTTGGGAACAAGATAATCGGACTTCACGGATCTCAGGAGCAGCGCGAAAATCTTGCGAGATATACACGTGTATTTTCACGGTGGAAATCCGTAGTCGTAAATTTTATTATCTCTTATCCCGTCCGAGCACCGTAAAAAACGACGAGACGAATGCGTGAAAAATTGTGCGAATTACATGCTCTTGGATCCATCTAGGCAGACAACTATAAAATTGTCACTCGCAGAGAATTCTCGGCATCTTTCATTTATTTACCTGTAAACGAGTTTACGCACCGAGAGGAGCAGTACAAAAAAATAATCCCGGACTTTTTCGGTTGTAACGTTAACTATCGACTGATTCACTACTCAAGTAACCTTACTTTTTATCACAAACTGAAGATATATCGGTTTTCAACCTATCGTGAAATGTAAAAATTGGGCATTTGCGAAATGATGTCAAATAAGCAAGAAAAATAAACATCGGCAGTTGCAAAACTGAGTTTGACAAAAAAAAATCCCGTTATACGCGACTCATTTGATATTTAACATTTCTCACAGTACTTTTTTACCTTTTGGCAACGGTATAAAATATTGTAAAACAAAATGGGAAAAAGGGAGATAACAAGCACGATCCAAGTTTTAGCTTTTCAAATGAAGCGGACTATTTTTAATATCGTCTACGTGTCGCGTACAAAGTTTCGAGAACTTTGAACCAAAACATTGTCAGAGTTATCCGGACGAGAAATAACTCTTGACAAACTTTCCCCAAGACTTTTGACCGCGTTTCGGTTTTTCCGAGATTGGTACATCGGTGACTTACGAAAAAATCGTCTTCCTCGATCGTTATGATTTGATACCCCGCGATAAATATATTTCCAGTGTTTTAAGCGTTGCGTTGAGCATGCCGAAAAACGATGAAAGCGAGCGTACAGAAAAGAAGAGCGCGGAGATGTTTTCACATCGTTCGCACGGCCCGAAAGCTCTTAAGGTGATAAAAGAAGAAAGTAAAGAAATTCTCTATGTACACCCTGAAAAGATGTACAAAGCTTTTTTTTGTGTCCTCGTCGTCGTCGTCGTCACGTGTGTAATGCGACTTCGTTTTCTCTTTGATCGTCTTACGTGCAAGTGTGTTTAAATGCCTCGCGGACAGTCGCGAACTCCCCAATGGCGCCGACGAATGTGCCCGTGCGAGCTTTTTTCCCCTACAAGCGAGAAAAAAAAACAAACGGCCAAACATTCGTCGAAAAGGGAGAATCTTTGTCATCGTCAAAGAAAATTTCAAACGACAACGAGAAACGAGCCAGTGCCTTGTAATTTTACGATACGACTCACCTCCTCGTATTTTCGATCTCCTTTGGCAGGACCCTTATGAATATGGCAATTTTCACAAAACCTACGAGAAATAATTGACCCAATTACGGAATGAATTTCACAGAATTGACATTTTGGTTTTCTTTTTCTCCTCCTACACACGTAAAAACGCGATTACGTTAAAGGACGCGATGCTGTTGTCGCAACGAAGCACAGTCGCACAAACAAGTCACTGCACCGCGCGATTTTATACGGATATTGCTGACGGAAGAAGAGAGAGAAAGGTGGAGAGAAAGAGAGAGAGAGAGAGAGAGAGAGAGAGAGAGAGAGACCCTTTTAGCAATCCTCTAGAAGGAAGAATCGTTGACGAGACTCGAGGAAGAAATATAGTGAAAGAGACCTTTTTCTCGTCGCCACTCTCCTTACCGCGAGGGATGACGCGCTTGATCCTTCGACAACGAGAACTTGCCCCCCTCCCCCCCGACCCCCTTTACACCAGCCCCACAGGGCACTGCTTCAACCAATTTTATTCGATGAAAACTATCAAGGTTAAAGACGAGTTGAAAAAATTGAAAGAGAGAAGAAGATAGAGATAGAGAGAAAGGAAGATTTGATAGCACGTATAATGCGTGTGAGAAAGAATTTGTAGGGAACCGCGTGGCAGCCCGAGTCGCGTCGCACTGCTGCTCCGCGGATCGCCGAGCCCCCACCAAGGGCCCGCAAACCCACCCTTCCATACTCGATTTCTCTCTCTGTCCCACCCTCTCGGTCGCTCTCTCTCTCTCTCTCTTACCCTCGGCGAGGGGTCGCGCGCGAGCTTTCGGTCACCCCTCTGCCTCTTCTCTGCCCATTTGAGGACGGAGAGTGCACTACGCGTCCTCTTCCCTCCTCAAGCACACCATCCATATTTACAAATAATGTAGAAATGTTCAATCAACTATCGAGCATTTAATATGACCAACCGCATTACCATTATTATACCGATAATGCTAGGATGTTTGTATTTAAAATAATTTTTTATTTTACACGAATACAATTATTTATTGAGAACTTTAACATCGCCAAGCTTTTTTTGTGACGACTACATCGATCAGGATACAAGAGACCCACAAAGATATTTGTTCCGCGGAGGGGTCGTCGATTATTTTTATTTCTCAATTTTTTTTGTCGTGTAGCAAAGCGCATACTGCCAAAAAAAAAATCATTTAAATAGGATCTATTTAAATCAAATAGGACTTTTCCTTGTCTCACGATTTGCTACGATCCTATTTGTTCGAAATATATTGTTTTATTTGTTAGCAAACGTTGAATATGTTCAAATTAAATAAATTATTTGATTCGAATAAATATTTGTTTGCTTGTAATATACACTGCAAATCCAAGTGCACTGTGTGCATAAAATATTTCATAAATTCAAAATAAAACGAAATACTCTGTGTAGATTTCTACCGCCATGATTTTGCATCATAATTCGTCATTCCCGGATCTTCGGAAAACATTTTTTTTTCGAAGAAAGTATTTCGCCTATATATGGAGTCGAGCGTATAACCTACCTACCTATAGCTACGCATGCTGCCCCTAGGCTGGAGAGTGCTTGTAACATCTTAGTCGCTGGTATAGCATAAGACACCAGATGCATCCCTATCATTACTTGTCGTATCACGTAAACAATCGCAATGTGTCTTTGTGATAATTCGAGAGCGTTATCAAACAACATATATATATATAGGTGTTTCTCTACTAATTGGAAAATGGCCTACACAACGCTGTCCTATGCATGTTTTTTTCTTTCTTAAAAATTCAAAACGAAGTATGTACAACAGAAGGCAACAATAAATTAAACATGTATCTTCAAAAAGCCGACACATTTTCTCCTTATTTTGCAGCTTATGGACGATTTGTGAAAATTTGTGACAGGGGACTGTAATATCTTCTGGCGGACTGTTTGAGTTTGAAAAATTTCATTTTTTATCGAATTTAACCAATCAAATGTCTTTATTTCTTGTTCAATGTTGATCACAGCTTATGACGTATAATCAATGATAAATCGAATAAAAGACAAATGCTGTATTAGTCATTTTTTTATCGGTCGCACATATTTTGACCCAATCTTCTTGAGTGCTTACAGCACAACTGAAATTGAACTTATTGAACTCAACCTTTTAAACTCATATCTGTCAATGCTAGAAAATAAAACAGTCCCCTGGAGCATAGAAGTCCCGTGTTATAGACTGTTATTTTTGTAAAAAAAAAGTGATCTAGTGTTAAAACATCTGGAACACACATATACTTTTGATGTTTATTTTTAAACATTTGAATCGCATCAAACTTTGACCTGTTATATATATATATATATATATATATATCATATTTGGTATTTCACAATCGATTTGTCAATTTTGCGCCACTTCAATTGCAAACAACGTGTTGCCTGTTTCAAATAACACATGAATAACATGTCGGAATGTGATGCTGTTCAAATGTTTAAAAATAAACATCAAAAGTGCTTAAATTTTTTATAACACACGTAATGTCGTTTTAAGTTGTGTTAATCCCTAACACTGCACACCTTACGTATAACAAATAACACACATGGGCTTGTAGTGCGTTAATCTTTCATTCGAATATATTTTCACGTCGAATGTGTGAAAAATATATTTCAATCGTCAATATTTCGATTTGCATATAGCATACGTATATTTACCTCAAATAGATTTTTGTGCCCTTCATGTGAAAGGTTCATGTGACTTAGAAGAATCTTGATTCTATATTTTTGTATAACATGTATACATGTATAACGCGCGTGGTAACACTATGAAAACAAATAAATAAATTTGTAGGATTAAATTTTTAAAAAACTTCATGACCAAACGTTGGTCAATAGCTTGATTCATATAAGTAAAGTATTTGTGGCAATGAAGACAGACGATTCATTCAATCGAATAGAAAAATGCTTGACTCAACGGAAGTTTAATTTAATTTGAAAATGTTTAAACCTAATAGAACACATTTAGTGGATTTAACTAAATTGTTTTTTGCAAAGATGAAACCGAATCGCAGTGTTATTAGAAATAAATAAAAAAATAGTTATTAGACGATATTAAATAGATCTTCATTCGAATAAACGAATGCATTTGAAATAAATAATTTCAATGTTGGAATGCAATAGGAAACATTTGATTTCACGGAAAATCCAGTTAATTCAAATAATAAAAAATCACATACATGCATCTAGTTAATATCAATATAATTATTCGGTCAGTTCAGAAATTCTGATCGCGTCTAACTTTTCGCCATGCTGCTTGTACCGACAATGGATCCTCGACGCGCACTATCGATTTCGTGGAACTAGACAAGCCAAACACATGTGTTCTTTTTATCGCCGGTAAAACTGCCTTTATTCTTATCCGGGAAAAAAATTATTTTTTATTATATATCGATTTTTCCCTACTAATTTCTCTCTATTCTGTTCAAACACGCTCCAAATGTTAATTACACCTATAGAATTCCCCGACCGCTCGTCTCCGTCAACTGATAACGAGAGGAATAAGTATTTAAATATGTCCACAAAATACGCGCCAGCATTCAGTTTACCGCTACGCGGGAATTAACTTATCCTCATTATTTCACCTCACTCTCAGACACCTAGAATTTTCTAACTTGAGTGGATAAATTATCTGGAAAAAAATCTTGACATTAATAACGGAATATCGACACGCATTCGTAACCGCGATTTGATTAGAAAATAACGAGAAAAAAAAAAAAACGTTGGCGACATCGCTATGACCACAGGCATGAGGCAGCGTACAGACATGGGGTGAGTTTTTATCGTTTCCATTGATTTGCTATTGCCTCAGGCGAAACACATTTTTTACACATTATTCGATTGCCTCCTGAGTAAGTGCACTGCCAAAAAGAAATATTCAATTAAAATAGGATCTATTTAAATCAAATGGGTTCTTTCCTTGTCACACGGCCTACTACGATCCAATTTGTTTGAAATATCTTTTTTTATTTGTTTAAAATATTCTGTTTTAAATTTAAATACACTATATTAAATAAATAAAGATTCGATTCAACTAAATCTTCATTTGCTTATAATCAATACTACAAATTCAAGTGAACTACATGCATAGAATATTGCACAAATCCAAAATAAATTGAAAAACTCTATTTAACTCACCACAATGATTTTGTATTATAATGCGTCATGGCCTGGCCTTCTGTAATAATTTAAGCCGGGGAACTTATTTCGCCAACATTTGGAATCGAATTTATAACCTACCTACCTGTTTTGTATCGATTCTAACGATACCAAGAACGCATTTTCGATTTTCGAATAAAGAAAATATTTAGGTATCCCATTACATTAAATAGATCTTGATTTCAATAATAGAAGGCAATAGAAAAAATTTGGTGGCAATAGAAAAAATATGTAGTTAATTTTTTTAAATCTCATAGACGGATCTAGTTAATATCAATAGAATTTTTCTGTCAGTGTGAATTTCAATTTTAATTGAGGAATGCCCCGTAGGACGCAACACCAATCGGAAATTGACAATCAGAGTTTCAAAGACGTTCGATCCAGTCGCTATTTTAAGAGGTCTTCTCACTTTAGACGCTTAAAAAATACTATTTCCATCAATTTTCTGCATAGGTTTATATTATAGATATTGATATAAAAGTTGTGACACTTAATAAATACACTTTCGAAATAAGTCAACATTTTTTTTTATGCATTGAAGTAACCCAAACAAACTTTAAGCGCGGTTCTTTCGAAACAACGTTTTCGACGGCTTGTTGATAAAATCTTCGAAACTACTGGACCGATCCTTATGAAATTCTAGCCACATATTCTTTACAACTATAGGTATACCACATGTCAAGGATTTTTTAAATTTTGATATTTACTGTTTTTGCCAAAAACGGTGAAAAAAACACATTTTCCTGTTTTTTTCGAAAAATGTCCGCCATTTTGTTATTTTTGTGTATATCGAAAATTGTATGATCTGCGCTATAGCCATTAACAAACTGAATCTAAAACCGTTTGATTTTTTTTGTTTCGGATGATCCATCTTCGAGAATTCATCAACAGCGCAGACCTACAATTTTTCTAGGGCATTTTTTTAACTACCTAAATAAATACTTTTTTGACTTATTTCGAAATTTTATTTATTAAGTGTAACAACTTTTATATCAATATCTATAATAGAAACCGATCAAAAAAATTCAAGAAAATAGCCTTTTAGCGTCTAAAGTGAGAAGAATTCGAAAAACTTATCATTCGTTATTTCGCTTTGAAAGGAAGCTCAGAATGTTGGCGTTCGTAAAGGCTCGAGCCCTCCTTAATCGCCCGATTCGTTCTCAAAATTGATTTTTAGACAAGGTCGAGGACCCTTTCACTCCATTATTGCGATATGTTTTCGTTCCAGAAGGATAGGCCGGAAGCGCCGGCTTGCAGGCCTGGGACTCGGGCTAATGGTAACAGCAGTTTTCTTCATTCTATTATCCATAGCCGCTCCCGCCGTAAGCATAACGAAGCTGGCAACAAATTCGAGTGCGGAAAACAGCAAGGACGGCGCAGGACCAGGTTCGTACGAACAATTTATCACAAGATAAATAAAAATAAACAAAAATTTGTATAGGAACATTCGGTAATGCGCGCTAGGTGTAGGGAGGAGTGACGAGCGAAGCCAGGAGCTACCCAACGTTTCCGAGCACAGGGCCAATAGGGATACTCATTGCTTAACCTCAGCATGCAACGATACGGGTACGTGAAAAAAACCCATCACCAATTCCTCGAAATCGAAAGTTCCAAAAATTATCACTCTTCCTCGTCGAGGCATCAGCACGGGTGAAATCAAAAATGTTTACACAAGTGTATTCGTATTTAGCGGCCGTGATCTTGAACAACATGGATCGTAGCGTCGAGCCTTGCGACAATTTTTACAGGTACGCTTGCGGTGGTTACTTGAATTCGACAAAATTGCCTGACGACGAAGCCTACGTAAATAGTTTTGTCACCACCGAAGGCAAACTGTATGAGCGACTTAGAGCTATCGTCGAGGCCCAGATTGCACCCAACGAGCCCAGAGCTTACGGACTAGTGAAGAAATATTACAAGTCGTGCATGAACGAGTGTAAGTCACGGTAACGTGTTTCCGTTTAGAAAACACAAACATAAGATAGGCTGCGAGGATTTCATTTCGGTGTCAATGGATTATCATACAACCCTACAAACAAACAATCCTAAACGCACAAACCCAACCAAACAAACCCAAACCCAAACAAACCCCAACCCAAACAAACCCAAACCCAAACAAACCCAAACAAACCCAAACAAACCCAAACAAACCCAGCCAAGCCCAACCAAACCCAAACAAGCAAACCCAAACCAACCCAAACCAACCCAAACCAACCCAACCCAAACCAACCCAAACCAACCCAAACCAACCCAAACCAACCCAAACCAACCCAAACCAACCCAAACCAACCCAAACCAACCCAAACCAACCCAAACCAACCCAAACCAACCCAAACCAACCCAAACCAACCCAAACCAACCCAAACCAACCCAAACCAACCCAAACCAACCCAAACCAACCCAAACCAACCCAAACCAACCCAAACCAACCCAAACCAACCCAAACCAACCCAAACCAACCCAAACCAACCCAACCCAAACCAACCCAAACCAACCCAAACCAACCCAAACCAACCCAAACCAACCCAAACCAACCCAAACCAACCCAAACCAACCCAAACCAACCCAAACCAACCCAAACCAACCCAAACCAACCCAAACCAACCCAAACCAACCCAAACCAACCCAAACCAACCCAAACCAACCCAAACCAACCCAAACCAACCCAAACCAACCCAAACCAACCCAAACCAACCCAAACCAACCCAAACCAACCCAAACCAACCCAAACCCACCCAAACCCACCCAAACCCACCCAAACCCACCCAAACCCACCCAAACCCACCCAAACCCACCCAAACCCACCCAAACCAACCCAAACCAACCCAAACCAACCCAAACCAACCCAAACCAACCCAAACCAACCCAAACCAACCCAAACCAACCCAAACCAACCCAAACCAACCCAAACCAACCCAAACCAACCCAAACCAACCCAAACCAACCCAAACCAACCCAAACCAACCCAAACCAACCCAAACCAACCCAACCCAACCCAACCCAACCCAACCCAACCCAACCCAAACCAACCCAAACCAACCCAAACCAAACCAAACCAAACCAACCCAAACCAACCCAAACCAACCCAAACCAACCCAAACCAACCCAAACCAACCCAACCCAACCCAACCCAACCCAACCCAACCCAACCCAACCCAACCCAACCCAACCCAACCCAACCCAACCCAACCCAACCCAACCCAAACCAACCCAAACCAAACCAAACCAACCCAAACCAAACCAACCCAAACCAACCCAAACCAACCCAAACCAACCCAAACCAACCCAAACCAACCCAAACCAACCCAAACCAACCCAAACCAACCCAAACCAACCCAAACCAACCCAAACCAACCCAAACCAACCCAAACCAACCCAAACCAACCCAAACCAACCCAAACCAACCCAAACCAACCCAAACCAACCCAAACCAACCCAAACCAACCCAAACCAACCCAAACCAACCCAAACCAACCCAAACCAACCCAAACCAACCCAAACCAACCCAAACCAACCCAAACCAACCCAAACCAACCCAAACCAACCCAAACCAACCCAAACCAACCCAAACCAACCCAAACCAACCCAACCCAACCCAACCCAACCCAACCCAACCCAACCCAACCCAACCCAACCCAACCCAACCCAACCCAACCCAACCCAACCCAACCCAACCCAAACCAACCCAAACCAACCCAAACCAACCCAAACCAAACCAAACCAACCCAAACCAACCCAAACCAACCCAAACCAACCCAAACCAACCCAAACCAACCCAAACAAACCCAAACAAACCCAAACAAACCCAAACAACCCCAAACGCAAACAAGCCCAAAAATTAGACCCAGACCCAAATGAACAAAACCAACCAACACTAACCCAAACAAAGCAACCAAACCCAAACAGCACAAACCCAAATCAGACAAACCCAAACACAACTAACCAACCCAACCCCGACACACAACCAACCTAAACCCAACACACAACCAACTCAAACCCAAACAAAATTATAAAGACTTTCTTCGGATGACTACGTGTAAATTTTTTTTCCGGATAGTTTATTTAACAATTTAACACATTCTATCCGAACAATTATGTATATATGTTATTCGTCCGGATGCTAGCTTACACGAATCACAATAATATGTACGCCTACTTGAAATACGGCGTGAACTGAGCCGCTATCCGGGCGAATTACATACGCTTATTCGTCCGATAACCGGACGGGGAGACACTCCGATTATTATAACGAATCAGTTTTCGTATCAACTGTTGCACTCCAACACCGAGAATTTTATTAGGACGTTGAATAAGTTCTTGCCGTATTTCCAACCGATTACGTTACCAGAACTGCGTGCGTGTAGTTTAAGATGGTAACGCATCTATAAAGAAGTACTATAAGCTTGAAATTCAGTGTATGTCATTTTGCCGAAGTGTAACTAACTTTTGTTCATAGTTCTTATAGTTCTTATAGAACTATAGTTCTAGAGCTTATAAGAGTTCTAGAACTAAAGAATAGTTCTAAAGGAAAGACTAAAGCATCTCTAAAAGAACTTCTTAAAGTTCTTCTTTAAGTTAAGTTCTAGAAGTTCGAAAAAAAACTAAAGAATAGAACTTATAAGAAGAAAGCAGAATAAGAATTTCTGCTTTTTTAGTTTTTTCATCACGCAAACATTCATTTTCAAACATGTCAAATTTCTTGCTAAAGGAAAGAGTGCTTGGAGGGAATTTTACTGGACTAGTTGGTTTTAAAAAAATTCAACGCTGAACGCTGAACCACACAGAATGTTGTTGAGCCTTACGGCAACGCTGCGTCAGACGCTAGCTGCACTTGCGGAACTACTAGGAGTTGATCGCACTTTATCGCACTTTCGAGACGTTTGAAAGCATAAAGAATTATTTTTTCGAATGCAACACTTATTTTCACCAAAAAACAGCAAGTACTTATTCGACATCGCAATAAAAAATGGGAGATCCTGAATACTATTTGATTTTTATCCCAAGAGTACGGGTTTTTCTGCTTGTATTTGGGAGACTCAAAGACAAAGACTTTCCCCGAATCTCTAGAGGGGCTTCGATTATATCTCCAATGAACAACAAATAAGACATATTGTAGCATATTGACATAATGAACACAACTGATTCTGTGGCGATAAATGAAATATTTGTACAGCCGCGATCGAGGCGAGAGGGGTGCAACCTCTCCTTGCGAGTTTGCAAAGAATCGGTGGATGGCCGGTTGTCGAGGGTGCTTCATGGAACGAAAGTGACTTTGACTGGACAAAAACCATCTACGAATTACGCAAGTCTGGCCACCCTTTCCAATACCTTATCAACTTCGAGGTCGATGTGAATATACAAAACTCCACAGAACACGCCATCCATGTACGTATTCGTTGCGGTAAAACCAAGTAACCAAATCGAACGAACATCACGACGGATAATTTTCACAGATCAGCCCACCCAGACATCCAGTTTTAGATGATCGCCGCTCCAAGGATTTCCTCAAAAAAACCTTTCCTGCTTATTTCAACTACATCGTAAATGTCGCCACGAGTCTCGGCGCTCAGGATGACGCTATAATGCAACTCGCAGAGACCTTGGCATTCGAATGGAACCTCCTGGTCAAGGTACGTTGCCTATCTTCGAAGCACACGATTAAAGATGAAGTGATCATGTTCGAGCCCCGAGCTTTGCATATGCAAGATATTTTGGTTAAATCAACGCTGAGGCTAGCCGTCCGGACGAATAAGCGTATGTCATTCGTCCGGACAACGGCTAATTTCACGCGGTTCACGCTGTACAACGCCCCGAACAAACAATCCCAAACACACAATTCCAAACAAATCGAACCAAACCCAAAATGACAAACGAAAACAAGCCACCCCAAAAAACAAACCCAAATAAACCCAAAGCTAAACAAAACCAACCAACCCAAGCCAAAAAAACACACCCAAACAACACAAACCCAAACAAACCAACCCAAACGTAAACACGCCCAAACAAAACCAACCAATCCAGACACAACTAACCAACCCAAACCCAACCACCCAACCCAAACAAAATTATAAAGATTTTCTTCGGATGACTGCGGGTAAATTATTCTTCCGGATAGTTTGTTTAACAATTTAACACAATCTATCCGGACAATTATATACATGATATTCGTCAGGATACTAGCTTACATGAATCACAATAATATATACGCCTACTGGAAATACGGCGTGAACTGAGCCGCTATCCGGACGAATAACGTACGCTTATTCGTCCGATAACCGGACGGGGAGACACTCCGTTAAGGCGGGATTCTACTTTGAAACCATGAAAAAAACGCTATTTTCGTGAATTTTTTCTGAGAATACTATTAAAGATATCGATATGGGGTTTAAACTGTTTAATAAATCCACTCTTTAAGTACATAAAAAAAAAATTTTATGTATTTTATTCATTTTTTGTACACGTAAAATATGTTTAAAGCCAACGCCTCGAAAAGCAGGTACCGTTGCCGTGGTCGTGAAATCTTCCCGACGGATGGTCTGAAACAAAAAAATCAAATAGTTTCATGTTCAGTATGTCTTCAGGAACCGACCTAACTAGAATATTTTATACACGTGCAAAATTAACAAAATGGCGGCTAAAATACGAAAAAAAATGCGTTTTTCTTGGGTCTTTTTTGCAATAAAAAAATAGTTCTAATCAAAATTTTAAGTTGATTGTAGTTAGGTCGGTTGGTACACACATATAGAATATGTGTTCCAAATTTCATAAGGATCGGTTCAGTACTTTTTGAGTTATCACGACCACGGTACTTGAAAATGTCGTTTCGAGAAAAACGCGTTTAAAGTTTTGGTGAGTGATAAATCGTAGAAAAAATTATCTTACCCTCAATCAGCGATGCCTGGGCCATATAATATGCCTTCGACGTGTTCCAGGTGGGTGTACTCATCCAATTTAGCCTTTTCAAAGTTTCAAAGTAGAATCCCGCCTTAAATCAACCGAAATATGGTCTTTTCACTATTTGCCAGATGCCAGCATCGAACAATACCGCTAATATGACAACGGAGTACAATCCAATGACACTTGCGGAATTAAAGGGAAACTATACGAGCATACCATGGCAAGAATACATAAGCAAAATATTGCCGTCGACGGTTCCCATTGAGAAAAACCAAGTATTCATCGTCAAGACACCAATTTACTTCGACCGATTGGACAAATTGATGCCACGTACCTCAAAGAGAGTTCTGGCCAACTACATAGCGCAGGCTACCGCATTCTATTCTACGAAATATCTCAACAAAGCAATGCTCGAAAAGCGCCAGCCGCTCTTGGCTGATCTTACCAGGACTACCAAAGCATCGCCGAGATGGAAAATGTGCATTGGGAGCGTTTCCAGTCTGTCATTCGCCATCGAATCAATGTACGTGAGTCGACACGTGAGCGCCGATACCAAAAGGAATGCTGCCTCAATGGTGGACGATATAAGAAAAGCAGTTAGAGAAATGTTGCAAACGGTAGGTCCGGATAAGTTGTTCGAAATTGAATATTCGTCTTCGCCAATCAGTCTTCAATGACCGTGCACCAAAATATTCGATACTTTCAAAAGGGTCATAATCGACGTAGTAATCGACCTACCTCGTATAACAAACCCATAACGCAGCATGCTTTTATTTTGCCTACGAAATGGAACAGGCCAAGTGGCTGGATCAGATGACGAAATCGAAGGCACTGCAAAAGCTTGATGCGATGTACGCGTTTGTCGCCTATCCCGATCAATTCTCGGACGGCAAGCTCGACAAGATTTACGAAAAGCTTGACATTGACGAGGACAATTATTACGAAAATGTTCACAAAGTGTCGCTTTTCAATACGGAATATTCGTTGGGAAAATTGCGGCAAGCCGTCGATAGAAGTGACATGTTTGGTGAAGAGCCAGCTACAGTGGGCGCCATGTACAACCCGTTTAAAAACGTCATCGGTAAATAGGCTTTGTATTTTAAGGGATAACACCACTCCAGCTGCAGAAAATAAGGCCTAACATTGACAATTTATTTTGGGAGTATGAAAAAAGGAATAAGATTTCTTTTGAAAGGGTTTATTTAACACATATTGAAGTATAAAAAAAAGTTTTATTATAATTTTCAGCAAAATGAAAATGACGGCGACAGAGCTCATCTTGAAAAACGTGTTATTTTACACATAGCTCCATGGGAGAACGGTTTTCCCGTATAGTATAAAACCTAGAGCAAAAACCAAAAAAATTATAATCATATTATTAGCTATGGGACTACGTAGGGATTTTTTTTTGTCAAATTTTCAAAAAATGGCGGACTTTGAAAGAAATAAATCAATTTTTTGCCAAAAAATAAGCATTAAATAGTTTGTAAAAAAAAAGTTTACATTCAATCAACGCACTCCCATAGAGAATGTAATAGTGAAGCTACTGTCAAAATTTCAAATCCATCCATGCAAAGGTGTTCGAGTAATCCGTCCACTTAATTTGAAAAAAGTGGTTTCGAGAAAAACGCGTTTAAGGAGGTACGATCATTACTACGAGTCCAACTTTCGGATTTGAATTTTTTACATGATTTTGACGAATACTTTATGCGCCCATTGCAAAAATTTGAGTTATTTGAACCGTTTAGTGCTTTCCCAACAAAACTGCAAAGTCGAGCCCTTTGGGTTACCGAAGCACGTCGTCTTATGGAGACGGTCAACCAAAAGTGCGGTGATCGTGGTTTTTCTGCTCACGTATCCAACTAAACCCGTTGGAAAACTGAAATTCGATATATTCTATATAATAGACATTGGAAAAAATAAGAAAATCAATCTTCACCGTGTAGTTAAAGCACTACATGACAAGAAAGTTTAAATTTCGGGTTGAAAATGATCAGAACGACGAAATAGCACCCGAAGACTTCGCAACATCGCGAGTAACAGCTGATACGTTTAGCGAACATAACACAACTTTGTTTTTAAATTAATTTGAATATTAGCCGCCACAAAATATGCCAACAACAATTTATGGGGTTTTATCATTTATCACGTATCAATAATATATAAAATATTCCGTCTATCGTGTTAATTCCGCTGAGGTAATTCAAGCCTATTTTAATAGGTTTCCAGCTGATTATTTGTTGTCTTTTCAATCCGTTTTTGTGGTGGATATGTTAATATTATTATCACGAAGATTACTACCGAGTCGTTGAGACTCCAATTCTTCAGTTTTTATTTGTTCACGTACAATAAATTCATCATTTACCACAACATTTGGCACACTATAATCGATAATACGAATAATCAACATAAGTAAGCATCGATCAGAGCAGATCTGGGTAAAATAAATTTAGATTCTTTTTTTACCCCGTGGAAGTGATCGTACCTCTTTAAAGTTGTACGAGCACTTAAAATCCTCGACATTTTTGTTTACCTTCAATCTGCGATGCCCGCACCATACATTTGTCCATCTACGTTGATGCAATCTACCCCATAGTATTTTTCAAGCGAAGAAACGATTTTGTATTGAACAATGGCAACATTTGGCGTTTATGTGGTAGCATTGACGGCTGGTATACTGCAGGATGGTTTCTACGACAAAGATCGACCGCGATACATGAATTACGGGGCCATTGGGACTATCATCGGTCACGAAATAATCCACGCTTTTGACGATCTCGGCGGGCAGTTCAACGGGGAGGGCGAACTCGTCGACTGGTGGGGATCGAACAGCAAAAAAGAATATCTCAAACGTGCAAAATGCATAGTTGATCAGTACAGCAATTACACCATCCAAGAGGTCGGCCTCGATGTAAGTGTATTTCGGCACCGTCTCACGCGACATTTTCGCATCCCTCAAAAAGCTCTTACAATTTTTCCCTGCTACGCATAACCGCTCGTTCTTCTTCGCCATTGGCTCTTCCTGCAGGTAAACGGTGAGTCGACACGGGAAGAAAATATCGCTGACAACGGAGGTATGAAAGGGGCGTATCGAGCGTACAATAACTGGCTTGCGAAGAACGGAGAGGAGGCAAAACTGCCAGGAATTGACATGACGCCGAATCAACTATTTTGGATGAGCGCGGCCAGTGTACTCTGTACGAAATACACGACGAGAGATTTAATCGACCGTGTCAATACGGATCCACACAGTCCTCACGAGTTTCGGATCATCGGATCGATGTCGAATATGCCGGAATTCGCCAGCGATTTCGCATGCCCGGTCGGCTCCAAAATGAATCCCGCGGAAAAGTGTTCCGTTTGGTAAAAAATTGAAGGGAAGTGGTTTCGTTTACACGCGTCTCAATAATTAATCTTTAATTTTATTGCACCCTCCAATACCGTGTCTCAATGCCTTGTCGAACATTCTAGCTTCTCAATTGCAAATTGCCACGTTGAAAGCGTCCGTCGAAATGTCTAGTAGATTATAAGAATCAGCTGACAATGAACGTCAAGAAAATTTGATCGGCTGAGTGGCTGAGAGAGAAAAAGAGAGAGGGCAGAGGCTTTTATTGGATGCTCGGAAATAAATACCCTAAGCAAGATTTTATATAAGTTGCATCAGTTATAAAAATAAATTATAATGCGATGAAAGACAAAGGCTTAGCACGAAGAAGCAAAGAGGGGGACCGAAGAAAAGACGATGACAAAAGAAAATCACTTCTACGATATTGCGCAAAATCGGTGGTCATTGTTCGAGCACGAACGTCGATAAGGAGTAAATTGAAGAAAAAAACGAAAAACACGCGCTCCGTCCGAAAGCTATAAATTTGTCGAAACAAATCTTGTCGACAATCGTTTCTTCTCTTGTCTACATTTTTCAGAATTGGAAAAAAGAATCTTCCGGAAGGTCGACATTATGTTAAATGAAAAAAAAAAAGGGAAATACATATAAATGATCGAAAATGACGAAAAATTTCGGGATGTTTTTCCAACGCAACTACTGGACCAATCGTTTTGAAATTTGTAGGGTATTTTATTGGACATTCGAAGACACGCAAAATATTTTTGCGATAAAAGGCAGCGATAAAAAAAAACTATTTACCCGATTCATTTAAACCAAAGGTTTTTAGATACATCATTGCAAATCCTCGACGATACCCCTCCATATTCAATAAAAATTTAATTGAACAATCATTTTTTGCATAAAAAACACGAAAGTTTTCGGTGAAAATTCGATCTTTTTTTTCGGGCTGCCGCCATTATTACGATATTCAGCTTTTTCAAGTTTTTTTTGTTTATCGATAGCGTACTTTCATATAGAACGTAATGGTTTTGTATTTTTTCTTTATAATTTTTTGAAAAGTACAGCTGCCGCAGTTCGACATCGCGGGGAAAATTTGTTCAGCAACAATTGGCTGCAGGCTACTGATGAACACTTATTGTCGATTTGAAGAAATGTTTTTCTTGTCTTCTGATGTACAATAAAATACCATACAAATTTCAAAACGATTGGTCCAGTAGTTGCGTTGGAAAAAAATCCCGAAATTTTTCGTCATTTTCGACCATTTATATGTATCTTCCCCCTTAACGAGGTGATATACATACTTTAATATTACTGCTATTGATAAATCATGCCCTCCACCTATTTTATGCAGTTGATTTCTTTTCGTCGGTCTTTTGTCGTATCGCAAAGCACGGAAAACATTAACGCGTCAAACTTTTCGCCACGAGTGTATCGACAATGTATCCTTGACACGAGTTGTGGAACTCGAGAGAAACAATAAAAACTCGAAATTAAATTTTCTTTGTGTCAAAGACACCTATTCTTTTTCCGCCGGTATGAGGTATTAGCCGAGAGAGAAAATATTTGTTAGAAGCTGCTACTGACGTAAGTTATGCCTTAAAAATGTCGTAGTCTCCCGCCTCCGTCACCTAACAACAAGAGGAATTAGCGTTCATAAAGGGGCAGACGTACGCGCCATCGTTCAGTTTGTCGATATCGCTTCGGTCAGATTATTCTCACTGTTTCACCTCACCCGCAAACATCTCACATTTTCCAACCCGAGTAAAAAAAATTAACCGCGAGAAGATCCAACAAGGCTAATAACGCAAGCTCGTTACGCATTTGAAACACAAAAAATACAAAATACAAATACAAAAAATCGTTAGCGACATCGGTATGACTGCAAACATGAAGCAACGAACGGAACTTGGGTGAGTTTTTTAAGGTGTTCATCGATTTGTTGTTGACCCGAGCGTAAGACAGGTTTTTCAAACCTCTTTCTATCCCCGTTAATAGAATGTCTACATTTTATTCGAAAACTAGGAATATCCGGTAGGGCACAAAGTCCATCGGACTTTGGAAAATTACAAATCCGGAAAATTAAAAATGAAATCGTGGTAAAACTATTGACCGCACGAAATCGCCGTGGAACAATTTGTAGCTTGAACCCTTAGCTACATTTTTGTCCACAGCGCCAAATTCGTATCTCTGTATTTTCGGCCAATAGTTTTCCCAGAATTTCATTTTGAATTTTCGACCTCCGAGTGGGATTGGAGAAAGCAAAATTCAAGGGTGGTCCATGGAAACGAAAATATAGAGAAAATTATTCTCTACATTTCGTACCTTCAAACCTTCCCCGCAAAAAACGATTGTTTTTTAGTTATTCAACAAACAAGTTTTTTTTTAAACTTCAACAATTTTTTGGGGGTGAAGACATTATCGGCGAGAGATGATCAAATACTCGATCGACGCGTCTTTTCAAGGGTTACAACGTTCCTATTTGAACAAAAATTGTATGAATTTTTCCTAAAACGTTATCGAATTAAAACTGAATTTTCAAAATCTCACCCCAAAATGAACTTCCACGACTTCGGCGCTGTGGACAAAAATAAGGCGCGGATTTTTCGGGACATATTGTCTCCCAGTGTCAACCTCGTGGGGATTGTAGTTCGACATCGACCGACCTCCATCCCCCTTCAACCCCTAAAAAAACCCTACACCTCGATTTTTAGGCAAACTTGGATTCAGCGCCCGCAGCACCTACAAAACCATCTGTCAAAAAACTAGCCTTCTAATTTTTCCGATTCCAATATACATCACGACTGTACACATCGGGCTTCGACCTTCGCAAAAGCTCGAGACCTCGTTAATCGTGGTTTTCCAACACATCGATTTTAAGACGAGATTGAGAGGGAATACGTCACTAATGTATCCTGACATATTTTCGTTAAAGAATTACCACAATGTGGAGGCGCCGCTATCCAGGCCTGAAAGGCAGACTAACGGTAACCGCGGCTTGCTTGGTTGTATTATCCGTAGCCCCCGCCCCAAGCAAAGCAATGGTCGTACCAAATTCGTCCTATTCGAATACTTGTTTGACGTCCGCATGCAACGATGCGGGTACGTGAAGAGCCCTTGCCAATTTTCCAAGCTCGAAAGTTGCAGAAATCCATGGCAGGTCAAACAAGAAAATGTTCACATAAGTATTTTCGTATCCAGCTACCATGATCTTGAACAACATGGATCGCAGCGTCGAGCCTTGCGACAATTTTTACAGGTACGTCTGTGGCGGGTATCTAAATTCGACGAAAATACCTGACGACGGACGGTCCGTGAGTTCTCTCATTAGCACTCAACGCAAGCTCGAACAGCAACTTAAAGCTATCGTCGAGGCCGAAATCGAACCTAACGAGCCCAGAGCTTACGGACTAGTGAAAAAATATTACAAGTCGTGTATGAACGAGTGTAAGTAAGACATATTGTAACGAAAGTAACAAAAAAGTACAACTCACTTTATGCAGATGAATGAAATATTTGTACAGTCGCGATCGAGGCAAGAGGGGTGCAACCTCTTCGTGCGAGTTTACAGCGGCTTGGTGGATGGCCGATGATCCAGGGTGCTTCATGGAACGAAAGTAACTTTGACTGGACAAAAGCCATCTACGAATTACGGAGATCCGGCCACCCTTTCCAAGCTATCATCAACTTTAATGTCGCTGTGAATCGACTAAACCGTACAGAACACGCCATCTATGTACGTAATCGCGTTTCCGTAAAACTCACCAATCGTACCGAACGAACAACATCATGGAATATTTTTATAGATTACCCCACCAATTCGGTCACTTTTGTATATCGACCCAAAGGAGTTGCTCAAAAAAACCATGCGCCCCAATGTTGACTACATCCTAGATGTCGCTATAAGTCTCGGCGCTCGGAATAACACCGCCACCAGAGAAGAACTCAAAGAGGCCTTGGAATTCGAATTAAATCTGATGACGGTGAGTGCCTATCTTCGAAGCACACGACGAAGGATAAAGTGAACGGGATCGAGTACCGAGGTTCAATTTCAAAATGTATTCGGTTAAGCAGGTACGATCACTTCCACGGGGTCAAAAAAGAGTCTAAATTTATTTTACCCACAGGTGCTCTGATTGATGTTTACTTATGTTGATTATTCGTATTATCGATTATAGTGTGCCAAATGTTGTGGTAAATGATGAATTTATTGCACGTGAACAAATAAAAACTGATAAATTAGATTGTCAACGACTCGGTAGTAATCTTCAAAATAATAATATTAACATATCCACCATAAAAACGGACTAAAAAGACAACAAAAATCAGCCGGAAACCTATTAAAATAGGCTTGAATTACCGCAGCGGAATTAACACGATAGACAGAATATAATTGTACATATTACTGATACGTGATAAATGATAAAACTCCATAAATTGTTGTTTGCATATTTTGTGGCGGCTTCTATTCAAATTAATTTCAAAACAAAGCTGGGTTATGTTCGCCAAACGCATCAGCTGTTACTCGCGACGTTGGTAAGTCTGTGGGTGCTATTTCGTCGTTCTGACCATTTTCAACCGGAAATTGAAATTTTACTTTCAATTTCCTAATTTTTAATTTACTAATTATTACCTAATTTCCATTTTACTAATTACTATTTACATACTAATTTACTATTTACTAATATTTACTATTTACTAAGTACTAATATTTACTAAACTAATATTTTTACTATTTTTACTAAATTTACTAAAATTTTTACTATTTTAGTAAAAAATATTTACTAAACTAATATTTAAATTAAACTAATATTTACTAAAAGTTACTAATATTTACTATTTACTAAGTACTATTTACATACTAATTTACTATTTACTAATATTACTAAATATTACCTAATTTCCATTCTACTAAGCACAACATTACTTTCTTGTAATGTAGTGCTTTAACTACGCGGTGAAGATTGATTTTCTTATTATTCACAATATCTATTATATCCAATCTATCGAATTTCAATTCTCCAACGGTTTTAGTTGGATACGTGAGCAGAAAAACCACTATCACCGCACTTCCGGTTGACCGTCTCCATAAGACGACGTGCTTCGGTAACTCAAAGTGCTCGACTTTGCAGTTTTATTGCGAAAAAACTAAACGGTCAAAATAGCTCAAATTTTGGCAATAGGCGCATAAAGTATTCGTCAAAATCATATAAAAATTTCAAATCCGAAGATTGGATTCGTCGTAATGATCGTACCTCCTTAAAGTATCGATTCGTACAAAAAACTTATTTTCGTTAATTCCCGATAACGAAATGTGGAGAAATCGTCAAAATTGAGCCAAGCACGAAGCCGATTGCTTTTGAGCAATGTGAGAATTAGAAGAAGCAGAGTGGCGAATTTTTTTTATAATGAACGTGTGCTTTGTATGGTGACGGAACTGTCAATATGGCTTTGCAGACGAAATATATTTTGGTGATGAAATCTATCCATACTGTTCTTTTCGCTATTTGCCAGATTCCAAGATCGGAGATTAATGGTGGTAACACGGCAGCGACTCCAATGACACTTACGGAATTACAAAGCAACTACCCAAGCATACCGTGGAAAGAATATGTTCGCAAAATGTTACCGTCGACGGTCTCCGTCCCGAAAAACGAAGTCGTGATCGTTGAGACACCAATATACTTCATCCGATTAGACAAATTAATGTCCAATACCTCAAAAAGAGTTCTGGCTAATTACATTGCGCAGACTACCGCACTGAATTCTATAAAATATCTCAGCAAAGAAATGCTCGAGAAGCAACAGCAATTATCGGCTGATCTTGGAGAATATACCATGGCACAGCCAAGATGGAAAATATGCATTGAGAGCGTTTCCAGTCTGCCATTCGCCCTTGAATCTATGTACGCGAGGCGACACTTGAGCGCAGGTACCAAAAGGAATGTTGCCTCAATGATGGACGATATAAGGAAAGCTGTTAGAAAAATGTTGGAAAACGTACGTACAGATTTATTTGCGGATTCGTGCGCATTAATAATCCAATGTTTTCACTGCCGTAGACTATAAGCTGTCCGAACTTGACCCTGTCACAACATGTGCGCTTTTGACTGATCAATTAACCAATGACATTCCTAAACTATATGAAATTCTATTCGTCCGCCCTTGCCTGTCTTCGATGATCGTCGTGCATTCGAACATTCCATACTTTCGCATGAGAAATAATCAACGTAGCACACTGCAAAAAGAAACGTGTAGTTTTTGCACACTTTAGGTGTGTAAGTGGCTGTAGACACTTTTGACACGTTTTAACGTGTGTGAAAAATAACGGTTTAAACATAACAGGGATATATGCGTGTTCAAACAACACACTTACGGGTGTTATTTTCTTACACACGTTAAAACGTGTCAAAAGTGTCTACAGCCATTTACACACTCAGAGTGTATAAAAACAACACACTTATTTTTGCAGTACTGTATATACATGGAATGTGTCAGAATAATAAATTGAATAAGAAAAGCTTTTTATCGTCAAAATATATGCATTTATTGAACTGAACGCAACAGTACTTATATATTACTCTGTAGTATGTATGAGACGTGTCACTGTTTTTCTCGTCTTTGCATAGGCTAAATTCTCATACAGCTTTACGATGACGGCCGCTTTTTGCTTGTCGGTGATGGCCTCGAAACAAAAATACGTCGCTAAAGATTCAATGCAGCTATCGAGGTTTTGGAAAATAAATTCCAATTTCAGGTTCTTTCACGTGACAAACTCAAAAATGATCGATCAATGAAACAAAAAGTTAAGACCGAATGATGATTTTTAAAACATATGATCAATAACTCGCAATCAAGAGGCCAGTCCACTTTGGAGCCACGAAAAAAAAGCTATTTTCGCGATTCTTTTTTTAGGATTTTATAAAAGATATGAATATCAAAGTTGTTGGGCTTGATAAATAAGGTCTTGAAAAACATTTTAAAAAATTTAATTTATTTTTATTCATTTTTAAGTACAAAAACTATAGTTTAACGTAACGCCTCAAACATAGGTGGGCTAGGTAGCTCCATCACAACTCGGCAACGGCTTGTCTGAGACAAAAAAATCAAAATCCATTAGACGCGGTATGACACCAGCTACAAAATGATCCTCGGATATAAAGTTTTATCAAAAAATAAAAAAAATGGCAGACAAAAGGCGAAAAAAGTGAAAAAACGCGTTCTTTCGGAATTTTTCGCAACAAAAAGAGTAAAAATCAAAATTTTAGAATCATCAAGGGTCATCTTGTTGCGAATCATGTTTACCAGATGTGGTTCAAATTTGAAGAGAATCGGTTTATTAGTTTTAGAGATACGATGGAGCTAGATTTTGGCAACGTTGTTTCGAGAAAAACGCGTTTGAAGTTTATACTATGAAAAACTTGTACCTAAACTTAAAGGGTTACCCCCACTTGCGATTTTGAAAAAATCGTTTTTTTTTATTGCATTTTTTTGAAGTATAAGTATCTGAGAATATGTCCTGAAAATTTCAAGTCGATTCGAACAAAATTGACTGAGATATGAGCGTTGAAAGAGAAGAATCCGTTCTTCGTGTAAACTGAAATTGAAACTTTAAACGCGTTTTTCTCAAAATGGCATTTCTGAAGTCGGTGACCAAGATTACTCGAACACTAATAAACCGATCTTCTTGAAATTTTGCAGGCTTATTTAATACATAAAAATGTAGTCTTTAATCGTTCGATTTTTTTTTCGAAAAAAAATGGCCGTTTTATAGCCAAAAAACGGCCGTTTTTTTTTCGTTAAAATCGAACCATTAACTTTGACTGTCCGCTATTTTGTGAAAAATGAATATTTTTTAAAATCCTTCGATTAAAGACTAGTTTATACTTATATTTGACTAAATCCATCCGCATTTTTTTTTCAGATGATCCACTTCGCCACAATGTTGGTCCCCGCAAACCGTGTATATAAAAACATTATTTCATTGACGGCCATTTGCCACTAAACAATGTAATATTTTTCAATAAAAAAATTACTGAAAGTTCTTCAAGATGTGTTCTTTAAGATGGTATATTGATCGATTAAAAAAGTTTTGTAGTTTTCTTTAAAAAAATGCATGGAAAAGGCCTTTTTTGCGCTACAAGTGGGGGTCATGCGTTAATCAGCAATTCCTGCATCGTACAAAATCCAATATTTCTTAATGTATATACTTTCCGAAGCAGTAAAAAAAATAGGTTTTTTGACATTTTCAAAGTGGACTGGCCCCTTGACACACTCAAACTGTGTTGCTTTTTCCCGTGTTATTTTTGCTCGTAGATTGCTATCAACGTATGTTGTTTCGTCCAATGTGTCTAAATATGCGTCGTTTATGTTGATGGTACACGCTTTATAGGTGTTCGAATAAGCGTGTTATTGTTGGGGACAGCTACGAAGGCGTGTAATACTTTAATGCTCAAAAATTGCTCCCTCATATGCGTAATTTTAACGCATTACGTGTTACCAAATGGATAAGTGTGTAGAATCAACATGGCAAAGTCTAGTCTTCGTGTCTAGTCTTCGTGTTGTGTTACTTCTGCATACTTTGAACACACGTCAAACACGCCAATAGTGTTTGCAGTATAGTTCCCGCGCACTACCTCATATACCGAACGCATACGTTCTATTGTATGGATTTTTATTTCCGTTATTCGATGACGAAATGCAACAGACCTGGCTGGACAACATTACAAAATCGCGGGCACTGCAAAAACTCGATGCGCTGTACGCTTATATCGCCTGCGCCGATCAACTTCCGGATGACAGACTCGACAAGATTTACGAAAACCTTGAGATGGACGAGGAAAATTATTACAAAAATGGTCACAACGCCTTGCTGTTTAACATGGAATATTCGTTGGGCAAATTGCGCCAACCTGTCAACAAAGGGGGCTGCATTGAGGGAACATCAATAACTCAAGTGAAGGCGACGTACTCCCCACATGAAAACAGTTGCGGTAAATGACGTTCTATTTCCATGTAACATCACGTTGGAACATGTACTGAATAATGGCAACACTTGGCGTTACGTGGCAGCATTAACGGCTGGTATGCTGCAAGATAATTTCTTCAGCAACGATCGACCGCGGTACATGAATTACGGGGCCATTGGTACCATTATCGGTCACGAAATAATACACGCTTTCGACGATGTGGGCAGGCACTTCAACGAGGAAGGCGACATCGTCGACTGGTGGCAACCGATCAGTGAAAATGAATTTTTCAAACGTGCGCGATGCTTAGTTACTCAGTACAGCAATTACACCGTCCGAGAGGTCGGCCTTCACGTAAGTACATTTCCATGCCGATACACGTAATGTTTTCACACCTCTTAACGATTTTTATCCGATCCCTTGATTACACGCAGTTGTTGTCCAATCGAGGCCCTACGATTACTCCCTGCTATGCACAACGGCTCATTTTTCTTTACGTTGGCTTCTCCTGCAGCTGGACGGTATGTTGACAGTCGACGAAAATATCGCTGACAACGGAGGTGCAAAAGGAGCGTATCTCGCGTACAATGACTGGGTTGCGAAGAACGGGGAGGAGCCAAAATTGCCCGGAATTGACATGACGCCGCGTCAACTATTTTGGATAAGCACGGCAACCCTATGGTGTACGAAATATCCAGCAAACGAGTTGATTTACCGTATTTACGGGGACATACACAGTCCGAATGAGTTTCGGACCGTCGGACCGATGTCGAACATTCCGGAATTTGCCACGGATTTCGGATGCCCGGTCGGCTCCGGCATGAATCCCACGAGAAAGTGTCTCGTTTGGTGATACATCGCGAAATGAGCTGGCCTCGTTTGACCTTGACTCAAGGATTACTGTTCTATTATATCGTATTCTTCGATACTGAGTCTCCTTAAATATTGTAGCGTTTTATTTCAAAAGACCATGTTGGAACGTCTCGTAGATCATAAGAATCGGGCGAGTGTCAAAATATTTGGTGAACTTTGTAAGTAGCTGAGAGAAAGAGAGAGGGATGGGTAGATAGATCGATCCATTGATTTATTGGAGCGCTAGAACCAAGCAGAGCCCTCTGACACGCACTTCTCATATTACATACACTTACCGGAAAAAGAATACAAAAAATAAAAGAAGAATTCGATACAAAAACAAAAATAGGTGAATCTATATGATGCAAAAAAATATATAAATAATAAAAATAAAGAAAGAGACAGAGAAGAGGGGTTAGTTGCATGATCTGGAAAAAAATCCCTACGAGTACCGTGCTTCGATATTAGTTACATCAGTTATAAAAATTAACCATTCCTTGTCGCTGTAGATCTAAACGAACGACGTCGTCAAGTCTTTTTTGCGCTTTTTTCGGATAAAGTTCTAAAAAGCACATACCTCTGATTAATTTGGAATTTCGTGTACCTATGTATTTTGACTCGCTGATCACGAATATCATATTGAAAATACCCGCAAATTTGATTTTCAAGGTCAACACTCACGAAACCTGATTTTTTAAGTTTTTCTGTTTTATTTTAGTAAATATCCATTTGAGAGAAATATGTTTCCTGCAAAAGTTGTAGCCTATGGAAATATTGATCTTTTATGTTTCGTACAATTTTCGTCTAAAACCATTCCATTTTGAGAAAAATGGGATAATGGTCCAATAAGTGAAAATTGCTTAGCTTCATTAGGTTCGATATTATCTACTTATCTATAGTAACGGATCGGGAACAGCAAGAATATAGATAATGTTCATTAGCCCACACAACCCCAAAGAAAAAAACCAAATTCAAACTGAAACAAAACCAACGAAAAACCCAAACCCAAACAACCCAAGCAAACCGAAACAAAAAATGCAAAATAGTGCATAATACAAAAAGAAATTAAAATAAAAGAAAAAAACATAAAATAAAAAACAGAAAAGCGAAAAAAACATGCACTTTAACGACTAAACTCCAACTTTCCCGCGGTAAAGTGCGTAAGTAGGTAATATCGAAACTAACGAAGCTAAGCAATTTTCGCTTATTCGACCATTATCCCATTTTTCTCGAAACGGTATGGTTTTAGATAAAAACTGTGTAGAGCATAAAAGATCAATATTTTCATAGGCTATACCTTTTATGGGAAACATTTTTCTATAAAATGAATATGGACTAAAATAAAACAGAAAAACTGTTTAAAAATCGGTTTTCGTGAGTGTTGACCTCGAAAATCAAATTTGCGAGTATGTTCACTATGATATTCGTAATCAGCGAGTCAAAATACATGTGTACACGAAATTCCAAATTAATCATAGGTATGAGCTTTTCGGAACTACACCCCAATATTTGAAGTATGTTTATGAATTTATTCAGTGTCATCCTACTGATAGGCTTGTCACTTTGGGTCAGATTAACCCAGCGTGACAAGTATGTTTCTCCAGGTAAGTGTGACAACGAAGAGTTAAGAAAGGCTGTTCATAGGTTGATAGGTTCAAAGAGGAAGGTTTAGCATGGTGGAGCTGAGGGAGAGCGCGAAGAAAGGACGAAGAAAAAAGTAAAACGCGTATGTCATGTTGCAGGGATTGGCGAATGATTTTTCGACCACGAACGTTCGTAACAAGTACAGTAAAACCCCGATTAACCGAGGCGGATCATCCGTAAAGCGGATTAACCGTGCGTCTCTCAAGCGCCTCACACGTGCAACCAGGCGCCCTTGCCCACGTCAAGCGCGAAATAAAAAACAAAAAAACGAAATCAACTACCTTTTTCGCGAAACAATAGTAAAACATAAGAATATAGCGTAGATGGTTATCTCTAAAGATGGTTAAATTTGAGAAATCATGTGTACGATGCAATACAATTAAGATGGGATTAATAATTATCAATAGTATAGTGGTCAAATGTATAACATTTAATTCGGACTGAACGTGCTTTAAGTAGTCCGTGGATCGTTCGGGCCCGTGGACCCCGATTAATCAGGGTCTTACTGTATCGATTGAAAAAGAGAATAAAACACGCGACAAGGCTATATATTAGCCGAAACAATTCTTGTCGCGGTTGAACGTACCGCGGCAATGGTTTCTTCTCTTGTCTATAATGCTTTTCTCAGAATTGGAAAAAAAATTCTTCCGGAAAAACGATATTATGTTAAATCATGAAAAAAATGGCTTTTTTCGCCTTCTCGTTATACGCGTACATTGTTAACGAGCTGATTAACAAACGTTAACATTACCGCTATTAAAAAATCTTGCCCTCGACCTATTTTATCTAGCTGATTATTTTTCATCAGTTTTTTGTCGTGTCACGAAGCACGGAAGATCTTAACGTGTCAAATTTTTCGCCACGAGTGTATCAACAATGTATCCTCAACACCGGCTGTGCAACTCGAAAGGAGGGACCAAAACTCGGAATCAAATTTTCTTCGGGTCAAGGACACCGGCATGAGCTGTCATTCGAAGGCAAAAATATACCGGATGTCCCCATTCAACCTTGCACCTAATCAATGTCGAAAAATATTGCTCCCATCAAATATTAACCTCTTCGTTGACAGAGACTTCGACGGAAAGTGCCCAAAATGGCAGGAACGTTTTTTTATCCTGAAAACCTGTACTCTGAGGTTTTTGAGGGTGCTGATTACGAATCCGAACTCAAAATTCAGGAATTTACAATGACGAACAAATATGGCGAATGAAAATACGAATAATACAGATTGATTTAGACGAAACTCGGTACTCAAGCTTCATATATTTCCACCTATTTATTGTATTATGCTCCATGTTATTAAATTCACCTCGAAAAATTCCTTCACTTTGAGTTCAACATCACACTCAGCGTCCCCGAGTACCAAGATTTATCCAAATCGGGCTGTTTTTTGCACTTTCGTCCGCCATATTAGATGCGCCATTAAAAATGTTTGAATTTTGTGCTCAGATTCGTAACAAGCGACCTCGAAAATCCCAGAGTACCAATTTTTATCTAAATCGAGTAAAATGTTCAATTTCGGTCAGCCGTTCTAGCGCCGGCATTTTTAATTTTCAATTTTAAAATTCAGATTCGTAATAAGCGACCTCAAAAATCCCGGAGTACCAATTGTCATCTAAATCGAGTAAAGTTTTTGTTTTTGTTCGCCATATTGGCGCCGCCATTTTGAATTTCCAAATTTTGTCTTCAAATTCGGATTCAGCGAGCCCAAAAACCCCCGAGTGAGGCTCCAATTTCAAATCAGAGCAAGTTGAATAAGGAAATAAAGGTTGACGCACTATTGCGTCAATGCGACACAGGGCACGGAAATATTTGACGCCCTATTGCGTCAATGCCAACGAAGGGGTTAAGTGTAATAAAACTTTTAGGATCCTAAAAGGGACATTAAAAAGAATCATTTTTAGTCTAAAGTTCAAAATGGTGACGTTAGGATGGCCGACATGTTGGTTTTTAAATGGGAACATGACTTTTTATTCACCAAAACATTTGTCGCAGCAAAAGTACCTATTGTACGATTTTTTTTTATAAAGTTCATGATTTTCAGATTAGAACGCCATTTTTTATATTTTTTTAGCGATAACCTCAATACACGACGAGAAAGTCAAGTATTTAACATCCCTAGTGTAAGTGTGCATGTTTGTGAGGGCTTGAGTTTGTTTGGGTTTGTTCGATAATCCAAACACAGATTAGGTCTCTGCGGCTCGTCACTTCTGTTAATCAAGCAAACCCAAACAAACTCATACGCACCCTTACACTTGGATTTGTTCGATAACGGAAGTGACCAGCCGCAGAGACCTCATCCTTGTTTGGGTTTGTTTGGCTTATTGAACAAACTCGAACAAACGCACAAGAACCCAAACAAACTCGCACGCACCCTTACGTTAGAGTTGTTAAAGACTTGACCTCCTCGTGGTCCATTCTGGATAGCGCTAAAATAGTGAAAAAAATGGTATTCTAACCTCAAAATCGTGAACCTTACCAATAAAATGTTCCTACAAGTTTTTTAGTGGAAAAAAGTAATGTTCCCATTCTTTGTTTAATTGTCCGTCATCTTAACGTCGCCATTTTGAATTCTGGACCAAAAAAGATTTGTTTTTTCAGGTCCCCCTTTGAACTCTAACATTTGTGCTATACTCAATACTTGATCGGAGCAGTATTTTTCGA
Organism: Ophion costatus; assembly: GCA_951751655.1. Taxonomy (NCBI): domain Eukaryota; kingdom Metazoa; phylum Arthropoda; class Insecta; order Hymenoptera; family Ichneumonidae; genus Ophion; species Ophion costatus. The sequence goes on from OX632367.1 coordinate 14,020,491, forward strand.
GATAAATCCCGTTCAAGATTAAAACGGGGCACCCGGTATGTTTTTTTTTAAACATGCTCCAGATTTAGAGTTATACATTAAGAATGTCGTAATCGCTCGTCTCCATCAACTGATAACGAGAGGAATGAGTATTTAAATACGGCAAGAAGTGCACGCCATCGTTCAGTTTGCCGAAACTCACCAATTCGATTATTGTCACTGTTTCATCTTACCCTCAAACATCGTACATTTTCCAACTCGATCAAAACAATTGTCGGTGAAAAAAATCTAACAAGACTAATAACGTAAACTTGATACGTACTTGCTAACGAGACTCGATTAGGAAACAAGAGTGGGGGGGGGGCGAAAAATCGGTACGACTGCAAACATGAAGCAGCAAACAGACATCCGGTAATTGTTGCACCGTTTTCGTTATATTGAGTCGAGCAGAAGATAATTTTCAAGCCTCTTTCTATCAGACCCTGGGTAATTGAATACGTAATTTTTTTTGTAAACACGGAATATCCGGTAGGGCAAAACGTCCATCTTACGTTGGCGATGAACGTTCAAAGACATTCGATCCAGCCGTTATTTCAAGCGAAATTCCATAAATGTATAATTCGTACATTTGTTTAGATTGGCAGGCTTGTGTGTGATTTCGCTTCACGAAAAAACTTTGGGTTTTGACTTTCGCAAAAGCTCGAGACCTCATTGATGGTGTTTGTCAAGCACATTGATTTTGAGACGAGATTGAGATACGTCACTAACGTATGCTGACACATTTCCGTTCAAGAATAACGACAGGCTGGAAGCACCGCCGTCCAGGCCTGGAACGCGGGCTGACGGTAACTTGCTTCATTCTATTATCCGTAGCCCCTGCCGTAAGTAACGCAATGGCCGTACCAAAATCGTACCATTCGAATACTTGTTTGACGGCCGCATGCAACGATACGGGTACGTGAAGGCCCACCTTACCAATTGCCAGAACTCGAAAGTTGAAGAAATTCACGACAGATCAGACAAGACAATGTTTACACAAGTACTTTCATCTCTAGCTACCATGATCTTGAACAACATGGATCGTAGCGTAGAGCCTTGCGACAATTTTTACAAGTACGTGTGCGGCGGATATCTAAATTCGACGAAAATACCTGACGGCGAAGACTCCACAGATGTTTACGCCAGAACTGAACGCAAACTGTACGAGCAACTCAGAGCTATGGTCGAGGCCGAAATCAGACCTAACGAGCCCAGAGCTTACGGACTAGTGAAGAGATACTACAAGTCATGCATGAACGAGGGTAAGACGCAGTGAGGTGTTTCCGTTTAAAAAACACAATCACACGATAGCTTGTAAGGATTTTATTTGGGTGTCAACTGCCCAACTGGTGGTTGGGTGCAGCCCAACTCTTTTCCCGAGAATTCTAAAAGAATGGGTGATCCACAATACTGTTTGATTTTTGTCCTAGCGAAGGACACGGTCTTTCTGCCTATGGGGGAACTCAAAGATGAAGACTTTTCCCAAATCTCTAGAGGGGCCCCGATTATATCTCCAATGAATAATAAATAAGACGGATTGTAACGAAAGGAAAAACGTAACGGATTGTGTGCCGATAAATACAATATTTGTACAGCCGCGATCGAGGCGAGAGGGGTGCAACCTCTCCTTGCGAGTTTGCAAAGGATCGGTGGATGGCCAGTGGTCGAGGGTGCTTCATGGAACGAAACTAAATTCGACTGGACAAAAGCCTATGATTTACACAAATCCGGCCACCCTTTTCGGCATATCATTAAAGTCGCAGTCGTTCCAAATCGACCAAACTCTACAGAATACGTCATCCATGTACGTATTCGCGTTTCGGTAAAATCCAGCGATCGCACCGAACAAAAAACGTAACGGAATATTTTTTATAGATTACCCCGCCCAAGGGATCGATTTTTGATTATTCCGGCTCCAAGAATTTTTTCAAGAAAACCCTTCCCGCCTATTTTGACTACATCTTAGATGTTGCTATTAGTCTTGGCGCTCAGAACAACACCGGCACTGAAGAAGAAATTGACGAGATCTTGGAGTTGGAACAGAACCTGATGATGGTAAGCACCTATCATCGAAGCACACGATAAAGGATCAAGTGACCATGATCACGTACCGAGCTTGCATTTCGAAAAGTACTTATCATTCGATGAAAGTGTGGATTCGTATGACAAACGTATTTTTATTCATTCCCAATAAAGAAACTTTACGAAATCGTTAAAATGAAGTAAAAGCACGAAACCCGGTACGCTTAAGCAATATGTAAATTGGAAGAAACTGAATGTGACGAAAACGTCAATACGGCTTTGCAGATGAGAAATATTCTGGTGATAAAATCGATTGAACACTGTTCTTTTCGCTATTTGCCAGATTACAAAGTCGGAGATGACTAGTAATAATACAGAAGCGCTTCAAATGACACTTACGGAATTAGAGAGAAGGTACCCGAGCATACCGTGGCAAGAATTCGTTTGCAAAAGGCTTTTGTCGACGGTCCCTGTGGAGAAAAACCAAGTCGTCATCATTGAACCACCAATCTACTTCGCCCGAATAGACAAATTTATGTCCATTACCTCAAAGAGAATTCTGGCAAATTGGATAGGCTGGACTACCGCATTCCATACTATAAAATATCTCAACAAAGAAATGCTCGAAAAGCGACAGCAATTATTGGCTCATGCTGGAGAAGATACCGCGGCACAGCCAAGATGGAAGGTATGCCTTGAGAGCGTTTCCAGTCTGTCATTCGCCATCGAATCCATGTACGTGAGTCGACACTTGAGCGCCGACGCCAAAAGGAATGTTGCCTCAATGATGGACAATGTGAGGAAAACTATTAGAAGAACGTTGGAAACGGTACGTACAGATTTATACGCGAATACATGTGCTTGATTAATTCAAAATTTGCATTTGGGGTCGGAAAAGTTGTTTTAACTTGACCGTCTCACAACTTATACATTTTTGACTGATTGATTAGCCAACGCCATTCATCAACGGGTAAATATTCGGAAGTGGGGCTCCTGCTAGAAACGGGCTAATTTTTGTTTGGGGTTATTTGGGTATGTTTGGGGTTGTTTGGGTCTGTTTGAAAGCCTGAAGAAAATTAGCCTGATTCTAATAGGAGCCCCACTTCCGGATATTTACCCATCAATGGTGTCAACTTCTATGCGTCCGGACTTGCCTATCTTCTTCCCATGATACTTTCGCATGAGAAATGCCTAGGTATCAATGTCCAAATAGTTGTCCGAAGTTGTCCAAATTTGTACTAAATGTCCGCTTGGAAGTTACCTATTAATTATCATGTGTCGAACAGTTATCTTTTTGGATGGTTGTTCACTTTGAGATAGCTTGCGGGTGGACATTTGGTACCCATTTAGCGGACTTTTGGGCAACTTTTTGAAAATTGCTAACTGAGTAACGAACGCAGTAGTTGCGCGCGCTACCTCGTATAACGAACTCATATGTTCTTACGTGTGGATTTTTACTTCCGCCATTGGACGACGAAATTCAACAGAACGACTGGCTGGACGAGATTACGAAATCGCGGGCACTGCAAAAATTGGATGCACTGCACACTTTTATCGCCTACGGCGATCAACTTCCGGACGTCGACCTCGACAAGATTTACGAAAACCTTGAAATGGACGAGGATAATTATTACGAAAATAGTGACAAAGTCTCCCTGTTTAACAAGGAATATTCGTTCGGCAAATTGCGGCAACCCGTTGACAAAAGGGACTCCGTTAGTGGAATAAGAATAACTGACGTGAGAGCGGCGGCCTTCCCGTACAGAAACACTTTCGGTAAAGGACTTTTCATTTGAACGTAACAGTGCGTTGGAATATGTATCGAATAACGGCAACATTTGGCGTTATGTGGCAGTACTGACGGTAGGCATACTGCAAGATAATTTCTTCGGGATAGATCGACCGTGGTACATGAATTACGGGGCCATTGGGGCTGTCATCGGTCACGAAATAACACACGGTTTTGACGGTCGGGGAAGATGGTTGGACGAGAGAGGCGAATCGGCCGACTGGTGGCAACCGAGCAGCGCCAAAGAATTTCTCAAACGTGCCCAATGCATAGTTGATCAATACAGCAGTTACACCATCAAAGAGGTCGGCCTTCGCGTAAGTGCATTTCCGTATCGATACACGCGATATTATTCGCACCCCCTTAACGTTTTTTCGAGACCCTGCGATTCCCTGCTGTGCACAGCAGCTCATTTCCCTTTACGTTTGGCTCTTCCTGCAGGTTAACGGTGGGTTGACACGGGACGAAAATATCGCTGACAACGGAGGTATAAAAGGGGCGTATCTCGCCTACAACAATTGGGTAGTGGAGAACGGGGAGGAACCGAAATTGCCAGGAATTGACATGACGCCGAATCAATTATTTTGGATAAGCACGGCAGCTTTGATGTGCAGGAAATATACACCGAATGGGTTAGTTTCATATATTCATAGGAACGAACACAGTCCGAATGAGGCTCGGATCATCGGACCGTTGTCGAACATTCCGGAATTCGCCAAGGATTTCGGATGCTCGGTCGGCTCTGATATGAATCCCACGAAAAAGTGTCCCGTTTGGTAACCCATCGCGAAATTCCATCGTATTCTTCAATACCGTACCTTCTCGAATATTCTAGCTTTTTTATTGCAAAATACCATGTTTGAACGTCTCTTACATCATAAGAATCGGCCGACCGTAAAAATATTTAGTCAACTAAGTAGCTGAGGGAGAGAGGGAGAGAGAGAGAGAAGAGGCGTTTATTGCATGCTCTGGAATAAAATCCCCACGAGCACCGTGCTTTGATATTAGTTCAAGCAGATATGAAAATTAAATATATGTCGAAAGAGGAAGTTGTAGCGCGAAGAGGCAGCGAGTGTGTGAGCAAATAGACGACGTTGAAAAACGAAAAACACGTATGTGATGTTGCAATCGCCGATGATTATTCAACCACGAACGTTGATAACAAACAGGAAAAGAAAACGAAAAGCACGCGTCAAGACAGCAGGTGTCGGAACCTACCTATGTATGACGTTGAATTGGTTTCATCAGTTTTCTTGTCGTGTCGCAAAACTCGGAAAGTCTTAAGGCGTCAAACTTTTCGCCACGCGTATATCGAAAATGTACCCTTGTCACGGACTGTGGAACTCGACCGGATGGAACAGAACGCGGAATCGAGTTTTCATTGTGTCAAAGTCACGTGTTGTTTTTCACCTGTATGAGCTAACATTTGAGAGGCAAAAATATATATTTCTTTTGAGGGCTCTGTCTGCTTTGGATGCATGAAAAAAATGCTATTGTTATTTATTTTTTTTTAAGAATACTGTTGTTCATTGATATAAAACTTGTTAGGCTTAACAAAAACATTCGTAGCTTACAACAAAAAACGAATTTATTGATTTCAACCACTTTTTTAGTGTGAAAATGCCAGGTAAACTGGAATCCTCAAAAAGTAGGTAGGTGTAAGCTGTTGAAAAAATCTAAACAACGGCCCATCTGAAACAAAAAAATTGAATGGTTTAAGGTTTAGCGTAACAGTGGCTATATCCCGTATCTCTAATATTAATTTATATGTAAAAATAACAAAATGGCGGACAAAAAAAATGTTTAAATGTCTTTTTTTGCATCTTTTTTGCCAATAGTAGTAAAAATTACAATTTTGCAACGATTCTGGTACGGGATACAGCGATAAGTGTACAGAATATGTGGTTAAAATTTCATAAGGATCAGTTCAGTAGTTTCTGAGATTTTTTCAACAAGCGTTCCGAAAACGTTGTTTCGAGAAAAACGCGTTTGAAGTTTCAATTTATAAAAAATCGTAAGAAAATCTGACTTACACTTAATCAGCAATGCCTGGATCAGACATAATTCCTTCTGCCTCTTCCTGCAACTCAATTTCTTGCGATTTAGCCTTTTTCCGCTTTTTAAAGTAGACAGAGCCCTTAAATTGAGAGGTTTTAATCGCGAATCGCCTATCCCGATAGAACACGCTCCAAACGTAAGTTACTGTTTGAGAATGTCGTAATCGCCCGTCTGTGTCAATTGACAACGAGAGGGAGTAAGGTTTAAATATGGCAAGAAGTACGCGCCACTGTTCAGTTTGCCACTAACGCTCCAATTGGATTATTCTCACAGTTTCACCCCATCCTCAAACACCTTACATATTCGTACTCGAGAAAAAAAGTAATCCGTGAAACAATCCAACGAGACTAATCACGCAATCTCGATACGTATTTGTAACCGTGATTCGATTAGAAAAAAAAGGGGGAAAGGGCAAAAAATATCGATGGCGACCTCGGTATGGCTGCAATCATGAGACAGCGGACGGACATCGGGTGAGTTTTTCAACGTTTTCATCGATCTGTTATTGACTCAACCGTGCGATAAGTTTGTGAACCTCTTTCTATCAGACCTCGGTTAGTCTATGTAAATTTTATTTGCAAACAAGGAACATCCGGTAGGGCACAACGTCCATCGGACGTTGACGATGAAGATTTCAGCAACATCCTACTACGTTATTGTGTAGGCGAAATTCCAAAAACTTATGAAAATTCCAAACTGTTATGTTTGTTGAGGGAAATATTTATAAACGACGGAGATACAGTAAATTGCACAGATCGCTGTGCAAAAAAGGTCCTTCGAGGTGACCACTCCTGCTCGGGAACAAATCATCAGAAATCAAAAATCCAAACGAATTTAGTTTTTGCACCGTATTATCTAGTCTTTAATTTAAGGATTCAATAACATAAAGATTTTTGACAAAAAAAAATGTTCGCCGATCGAAAGTGATCGTCGAAATTTCGGTGAAAAATCACCCCATTTTGCTTGATATAAAAAAAGTATGCAGTGAAAAAAAAATCCTTCGATTAAGGAAGTACGATCATTATTACGAAACCAACTTTCGGATTTGAAATTTTTCTATGATTTTGACGAATACTTTATGCGCTTATTGCCAAAATTTTAGCTATTTCAACCGTTTAGTTTTTTCGCACTAAAACTGGAAGTCGAGCACTTTGGGCTTACCGAAGCACGTCGTCTTATGGAGATGGTCAACCGGAATTGCGGTGATCGTGATTTTTCTGCTCACGTGCCCAACTAAACCCGTTGGAAAACTGAATTTCGATAGATTAGATGTAATAGATATTGTAACAAATAAGAACATCAATCTTTACCGTGTAACTAAAACACTACATTAGAAGATTCAATTTCCAGTTGAAAATGGTCAGAACGACTAAATAGCACCCACAGACGTAGCAACATCGCGAGTAACAGCTGATGCGTTTGGCGAACATAACCCGGCTTCGTTTTGAAATTAATTTGAATAGAAGCCGCCACAAAATATGCAAACAACAATTTATGGAGTTTTATCATTCATCAGGTATCAATAATATGTATAATTATATTCTGCCTATCGTGTTAATTTCGCTGAGGTAATTCAAGCCTATTTTAATAGGTTTCCGGCTGATTTTTTTCTTTTTAGCCCGTTTTTATGGTGGACATGTTAATATTATTATTACGAAGATTACTACCGAGTCGTTAACAATCTAATTTTTCAATTTTTATTTGTTAACGTGCAATAAATTCATCATTTACCACAACATTTGGCACACTATAATCGATAATACGAATAATCAACATAAGTAAACATCAACCAGAGCAGCTGTGGGTAAAATCAATTTCAACTCTTTATTGACCACGTGGAAGTGATCGTACCTCCTTAAGGACTGTCTTTTGATATGCAAAAAATGTCTGTGAAGTTCAGAGCAGATCGGTTTAGTTGTTTTTGAGATATTTTGGTCACCGATTCTGAAAAAGTAATTCCGAGAAAAACGCCCTTAAAGTTTTACGTCGGGTATATACGTAAGTTCGCCTGACATACCTGTAAGCCCTGAAATTTTCATATAATATTTTTTGAAGGTTATATTATAAGAATCCGTCGAAAACGAAAAATCGATTTTTACAAAAATTCCAACCAGGTGTAACGCGTTAAGAGAAAACTTTGAGCGCTGACGTTCGCAAAAGCTCAAGACACCATTAAGAGGGAATGATACCTTATCGCGGTCGGTATGGTAGAACGATTATAGATTCCCACGAATGTCTGAAACGGCTCTTCAGATCCCGTCGAAACTTTGCCAAACGACGTCAAATAGATAGATGAATGGCTCTCTTCTTCTCAAATTTTCTGATTTTGAGAAAAAGAATGTAGATTGCCTTATGATAACCCAATCTACATTTTTTTTCTCAAATTCGGAAAATTTGAGGAGAAGACAGCCGTTCGTCTATCTATTTGACGTCGTTTGGCAAAGTTTCGACGGGATCTGAAGAGCCGTTTCAGAGATTCGTGGGAATCTATAATCGTTCTACCATACCGACCGCGATAAGGTATCATTCCCTCTTAATCGTATTCTTCGAGCACATTGATTTTGAGACGAAATTGCGAGGAAATACGTCGCTAATGTATCCCGACATATTTTCCGTTTAAGAATAACGACGGTAACCGCGGCCTGCTTGATTCTATCAGCCGTAGCCCCCATCATGAGCGGTGCGACGGTCGTAACAAAATCAAGTTCGCGCAATGACACAGACTACGCAGCGACAGGTTCGTACGAACAAGCAAGCGCGAAATAAAAAATAAACATAGAAGTATATTTCGTAACGCAACCTAGGTGTAGGAGATGGTAACGAGCGAAGCCAGGAGGTACGCAACGTTTCCGAACACGGGGACAACGGGAACACTTGTTTCACGGCCGTATGCAACGATACCGGTACGTGAAGAGCCCACCTTACCAATTTCCAAAACTCGAAAGTTGCGAAAATTCGCCACTCTTATTCGGCAAGACATAGCAGGTCTAACGAGCAATGTTTAAACAAGTATTTTTATCTCTAGCTACCATGATCTTAAACAACATGGACCGTAGCGTCGATCCTTGTGACAATTTTTACAAATACGCGTGCGGCGGTTACCTAAATTCGAAGAAGATACCTGACGACCAAACCTACATGAGTTCTTACATCGTCTCTGGCGAAGAAATCGAAGATCAATTTCGAGCAATCTTCGAGGCTGAGATTGAACCCAACGAGCCCAGAGCACACAAACTAGTGAAAAAATATTACAAGTCCTGCATGAACGAGTGTAAGTAATGAACGGTGCCGTTTTTCCATTTATAAAACAAAACCACGATAATACAGTAGTTTGCGAGCATTTCATTTTAGTGTCAATGAATTAGTACAACGAACGAGTTTTTGCATCAACTGTTGCAACCCCAACTCTCCCATCGGTAATTCTGAAAAATGTGTTAGCCCGAATCAATTTGATTTCTATTGTAACAGAGGACATGGCTCTGTGTGCCAATGAGGAGACTTAAGGAGGTAGGATCTTTGCTACGAATCCAACTTTCAGATTTGAAATTTTTATATGATTTTGACGAATACTTTATACCCCTATTGCTAAAATTTGAGCTATTTTGACCGCTTAGTTTCTTCGCAACAAAACTGCAAAGTCGAGCACTATCAGTTACCGAAGCACGTCGTCTTATGGAGATGGTCAACCGGAAGTCCGGTGATCGTGGTTTTTCTGCTCACGTATCCAACTAAGCCCGTTGGAAAACTGAAATTCGATAGATTAAATATAAAAGATATTTAACGGTTGCCCTACTAGGGGAGGGGGGGGGGTGTTAGAAGACGGCAACAACCATAATTAATAAGTATTTTTACATTTCTTCTTTGTTCAACTATGAAGTGCATCACAAAATGGTTTTTTAACATTATTATCAATAATCGATGACGAACTTCAACTGCAATTTATCAGACTTTGTTATAAATTGCATTTGAAGTTCGTTAGGCTGCCGCGCGCTGGAACGCCCGGCCCGCTCCCCGCGAGATGCCTGAGTTAGAACCGGTCCTATGTTGTACTACCAACATAAGAATATGCGAGACATATTGAAACGAAAGAGAAAACAACTTATGTTGTGCCGATGAACGAAAAATTTGTGCAGCCGCGGAGAAGGCGCGAGGGATGCAACCTCTCCTTGCGAGTTTGCGGAAGATCGGTGGATGGCCGATGACCGAGGGTGCTTCGTGGAATGAAAGTAACTTTGACTGGACCAAAGCCATCTATGAATTACGCGAATCCGGCCACCCTTTTTACCAATTTCTTGCCGTTCTTGTTACTCCAAACGGTGCAGACAACGTCATCAGAGTACGTATTCGCGTTTCGATAAAAACACAGCCATCGCAACGAACAAACAACTCAATTTCAATAGAACAATGTTTCAATAGATCACGCCACCAATGCCATCACGTTTTTATAATTCCGGCGACGAGGATTTCATCAATTACAAATTGCACATGAGCGATGAACTCACTTTAGATGTCGCTAGAAGTCTTGGCGCTCGGATCAACACCGGCACTGAAGGAGAACTCGAAGAGACTTTTAAATTCATGTTCAACCTGCTAATGGTGAGGGCCTATTTTCGAAGCACACGAAAAAGGGTAAAGTGACCGCGATCACGTACCGAGCTTGCATGTCAAAAAGTACGTACACGGAGAGAATTTTTAAGTATTTTTTACGGTGAAATCTCCGTAAAAATCACATAAAAAATTTGAAACCGGTGACAAATGTGCACATAGTCAAAAATTGACACTAGCTTTTAATATTTTCCTTTCATTCATGTAAAAATTTAAGCAAGTAGCATAATTTTTTACATTTCTTTCAGTAAAAATTCTGACACATTCTCATGTAGAATTTAAACAATGGGCTGCCTCAAAAATTCCAAGTTTCTACAGTAAAAATAACCTGGACAAACTTGAAATTTCTAAAATCCCTAGCGAAAAATTAATTCCCTATGATTAAATAAATACTTTTTTCATCGGCGTTTCTGAACATTTGTGTTCTTGATTGCTACTTATTTTAGCACAGCACCTTTCCGTACCATTGTAGACGTCCTTTATCGAAGTTTCTTTTCACGTTTCTTTGTTTTCTTGCGTAGAACTGCGTAGAACACGTTAGACTGCACGAGACCACGAGGCTTTCTTGGCCCATGCTTCGTACTATAATGCGCATGCGCGGTACCGCTGTTGCTAAGCAACGCGGGTCGGCGTCGTTCGTGCTCGTCATACTGCGTCATACACAAGCACACTCTCACAGCTTGCGTTCACGTATACGCACGCTCGCACACAGAGCTCACGCGTACGGTCAGGCGACCTAGCCCTAACTGATTTTACTATAAAGAACGTAAAATTCCGGTAAACGCACGGAAAATTTCGGCTTCCTTTTTTAAATTTTTATGGAAAACACGCAAATTTCTCAATGTTCCACTGACAAATTTCATTTATATTAGCACTTTTTTAACTCATTGTCGTAATCTTTACGTTTCATGAAATTTTACTATTAATTTCAGTAAAAATTCTGGAAAATATTTTAAATTTCTGTTACGCAAAAGTAAATTTTGATTCATTTCCATGAAAATTTATAATTTATTTCCTAAAAACCTGAAGAATTACACATTTGTCACCGAGTTACTGTGATTTCACAGTAAAAATTACTTAAAAATTTTCTCCGTGTACTCATTGTTCGGTGAAAATGTGGATTCGTACGACAAATGTATTTTTGCTTATTCCCAATAACGAAATTTTACGAAATCGTTTAAATTCAATAAAACCACGAAGCCACCTCCAATTCTCATATCGGTCAAGCCCAGTTTGACCAATATGAGAATTGGATGATACAGAGCGGAATATTTTTAACACGGAACGTGTGCTTTATTGTGTAACGGAACTGTGAACACGGCTTCGCAGATGGGAAATATTTCAGTGATAGAAATCCATTGATTACTGTTCTTTTCGCTATTTGCCAGATTCCAAATTCGGAGACTACTATCAACAATACGGCGCACACTACAATGACACTTGCGGAATTAGAGAGAAACTACCCGAACATACCGTGGCAAGAATACATTGGTAAAATGATGTCACCGACGAGCTCCATCTCGCAAAGCCAAATCATATTCGTTGAAAAACCAATCTACTTCACCCGATTGGACAAATTAATGTCCAATACCTCAAAAAGAGTTCTGGCCAATTACATAGCGCATGATATCGTATTGGATTCTATACAATATCTCGGCGAAGAAAAGCGACAGGAGTTATTGGGTGTTCCTGGCATGATGTCGATGCCACCGCTAATCGAAAGAATTAGAAAATGCATGAAACGCGTTTTCCGTTTGCCATTCGTCGTCGAGTCTATGTACGTGAGACGACACTTGAGCGGCGATACCGAAAAGGATGTTGTCTCATTGATGGACGAAGTAAAGGGAGCTATTCGAAAAATGTTGGAAACGGTACGTACAGATTTATGAGTGGATTCGTGCGCATTAAGGCCTTAGGCCACAGTAACGGGTATAAAATCATGTGCTAATTTAACAATTTTTTTTCGTATGAAAACGTCGTGCACTCATAAAATGAATTACACATCTATTTATTATGAATATCAAGCTGTAAGAATTTTTTTTTTTCACTGTACAAAATAGCCGATTGCACATCGAAAAAAAAAAATTCTACCGTCTTGATATTCGTACTAAATAGATGTGTAATTAATTTTATGAGTGAATCACTTTTTCACACGTAAAAAAATATTCAATTCGCGCATGATTTTGTACCCGTTACTGTGGCCTAAGGGCTTAAGAATGTTGTCTCCAAAATTGAAAATGGTAATAAATTTTTTTTAATTTGATGGGTCATTATGTGAAACATTTGAAAGGGTGTGTAAAAATTTCACGACGATTAGGAAACTGGCTACTGGGAAATTAGAATTTACAGATTACACGCAGCCTTATGGAAACTGAAGTAACTTTGCAATTATTATTCTTTTTTGTTATAAAAAATGATGCCAAAAATACAAAAAAAAATCACACTTGAGGAAAAACATATAAGAATATAGCGGCAACGTTGCATAGACCGAAAGTAGCGGGAAATTTAAATACTCATTTTCGTTCACGGACGACGTCGTTTCTCGCACCATAAAGCCACTTTTGTTTTTGATGTACTTGAAATAAAAAACCGACCATTCATACATGTCTTCTATTTCTTGAAAACAGATAGCAAAGTTGGCTATTTGCTAATAGAATTGCAAAGTTACTTCAGTTTCCATAAGGCTGCGTGTCATTTGTGAATTCTAATTTCTCGGTAGCCAGACCCAGATTCCCAATCATCGTGAAATTTTTACACAACCTTTCGAATATTTTACATAATGACGTGTCAAATTTACAAAAATTTCATTACCATTTTCAATTTTGGACACAACATCCTTAATAATCCAATGTTCGCATTCACGGGAGTCGGACTGCCGCCCGCACTTGCCGGCCTTCGATGATCGGGCATTCGAATATTTGACACTTTCGCGCGAAAAATAATCAACGTAGTAGTTGCACGCCCTACGTCGTATAACGAACGCATACGAACTGTTGTGTGGTTTATTTAAATTTCCGTTGTTGGACGACGAATTGCAACAGACCGACTGGCTGGACCAGATGACAAAATCACATGCACTGCGGAAACTCGATGCAATGGTCGGTTATACCATCTTCGCCGATCAACTTTCGGACGACAAACTCGACCAGATTTACGAAAACCTTGAATTGGACGAGGAAAATTATTACGATAATTGTCACAAAGTTTCGATGTTCCATATGAAAGAGGTAGGGTGACACGTCGGCAAAGGGTGCTCCAATGGGATAAAAATAACGTCTGTCCATGATGCTGAATACTCCTCCTTTGAAAACTGTTTCGGTAAGTTACGTTGTATTCGAATATATTGATTTGGAATATTCGTTTGGAATTTTTGTTTTCCTTTGGAATATTCCTTTGTTGGAGTATGTATTGAATAACGGTAACACTTGACGTTGTGCGGCAGCATTATCGATTGGTATGCTGCAAGCCAAGTACTTCAACAAAGATCGACCGCGGTACGTGAATTACGGGGCCCTTGGGACTATTATCGGCCACGAAATAATACACGCTTATGACAGTAACAAAAGGAACTTGATCAAAGAGGGCGAACCGGTCGACGGGTGGCAACTGAGCAGCAAAAAAGCATTTTCCGAACGTGCGCAATGCATAGTTGATCAGTACAGCAATTACACAATTCGAGAAGTTGGCATTAACGTAAGTACATTTCCGTATCGATACACGTGACATTTTCACATCTCTTGACGTTTTTTCCCCAGACCACTTGATTACGCGCAGGGATCGTTGTGCCGTCTAGGCCCTACGATTCCTCCCTGCTATGCACAACAGTTCATTATTCTCTACGTTTGGGTTTGTTTGGGTTTGTTTGGGTTTGGGTTTGTTTGGGTTTGGATCACATCTCTTGACGTTTTTTCCCCAGACCACTTGATTACGCGCAGGGATCGTCGTGCCGTCTAGACCCTACGATTCCTCCCTGCTATGCACAACAGTTCATTATTCTCTACGTTTGGCATTTCGTGCAGGTGAACGGTGCATTGACACTCAAGGAAAATATCGCTGACAACGGAGGTACAAAAGGGGCGTATCGCGCGTACAAAAATTGGATTGCGAAGAACGGGGAGGAACCGAAATTGCCTGGAATTGACATGACGCCGAATCAACTGTTTTGGATGAGCACGGCAAACATGTGGTGTACTAAATACACAATGAAAGTGTTGACACGCGGCATTATGGAGGGTTCACACAGTCCTAACGAGTACCGGGTCATCGGAATGATTTCGAATATTCCGGAATTCGCCATAGATTTCGCATGCCCGCCCGGCTCCAAAATGAATCCTACGGAAAGGTGTTCCGTTTGGTAATTGATCGAAATGGGCTAGCTTCGTTTTGTACTCCTCTAAAAAATTACCCTTTAGGTTCATCGTTATCGTTTAAGGAGGTACGATCACTTCCGCAGCGTCAAAAAAGAGTCTAAATTTATTTTACCCACAGCTGCTCTCATTGATGTTTACTTATGTTGATTATTCGTATTATCGATTATAGTGTGGCGAATGTTAACAAATAAAAACCGAAAAGTTAGATTGTCAACGACTCGGTAATAATCTTCGTAATAATAATATTAACATGTCTTGTCTTCAGCAATTCCCTCCAAAAGTCAATGTTTCACGAAAAAAAAAAAACTCGTAGCTAGCTGACCTATCTCCGTATCATCGGTGCTTGTATACACGGAGTCTCACTTCCCTTCGCATCCAAATCCAACACGACTCGGTATTTATGAAACACCTTATCCACCCAAGGTGGCCCTTATCTTGCCTTTTCATCCCTGCTTTGGATGTTTTTTCATCCGCAAGCCGTGAACAGACCGCGCAGCGAAATGAACTTTATCAAGAAACTAATTAACTCGAAGCCCAAGCCAAGGGACATCTTTTTTCCCTTGCGAAATCTACCTCGAGATTGCGGTGCTCATTGGGGGAAAAAAATCTTGCGATCTTGGAGGGGACGGCAGCACGCGACTGAACAAGACTCGGAGCCGATGCCAAATTTAGATAATTAAATAAGGACCTCGTATACCCCTATGGTCTGCGGACAATGTCGAAAGCTTCGTTCTTCGTCGTTTCCATTTGGCTTTGGTCAACAGTGTCGATAATAGCAAGCAATGATTTTATTTCTCCGCGTCAAGATACTCCGTTTGATCCGTTTTACCGCACTCCTTCAATATTAGGGGAATAAGGGACAAGATGGGAACGCTGAGGCCATGTGCAAAACGATACGTACGAACAGGTCAATTTTAATTATTCTTTTGAGGCGTCTTCTCATTTTAGATATTGATATAAAAATTGTTACACTTAATAAATACACTTTCGAAATACATTTTTTTTTAAACTATTTATTTAAGTCACTATTTATAGACGAAAATGGTAGTTAAAAAATGTCCGAAAAAAATTGTAGGTCTGCGCCGTTGATGAAATCTCGGAGTTGGATCACCCGAAACGAAAAAATCAAACGGTTTTTGATTCAGTATGTTAATAGCTATAGCGCACATCATACGATTTTTTATATATGCAAAAATAACAAAATGGCGGGCACTTTTCGAAAAAAAAAACTAAAAACGGGCTTTTTTCACCGTTTTTGGCAACAAAAAAAAAAGTAAACATCGAAATTTAAAAAAAAACTTGAGTGAATAAATTTTTAGAAAAACGCGTTTAAAGTTTGAGCGGAGCAGATGCACGTGCTCAGGTAATAAAGTAAAGGTCACACGAAAATTGTTTTTTTGTGACGTGAGTGAGAATTGTAAAGTGAGAAGAGGCCTTAAACTAATCAACATTTATTAATCCTTCAATTTTGGTGACAACGAAATCGGTTTTTCTGATTGTTAGCATACAATATATATTTTTAATTAAACCTTTATTTTCCCCATCATACCTTATATTCGGGGCAATATGAAACAGGACTGGGAGCATGATGGAACACGAACTATTGGCAGTTTTGCATATAAAAATGGTTTCATTTTCAATACCATCAATTTGATAAGCCAATCGTCTAAGTTTTATTTAGTCCCAATAATCTTGCTTTCATATCTTTTAAGGGGTTACCCCCACTTGCGATTTTGAAAAAAAAAACGATTTTTTTTTATTGCATTTTTTTAAAGTATAAGTATCTGAGAATATGTCCTGAAAATTTCAAGTCGATCCGAACAAAATTGACTGAGATATGAGCTTTGAAAGAAAAGAATCCGTGAATTGAAGAACTGAAATTGAAACTTTAAACGCGTTTTTCTCAAAATGGCATTTCTGAAGTCGGTGACCAAGATTACTCGAACACTAATGAACCGATCTTCTTGAAATGTTGCAGGCTTATTTAATACATAAAAATGTAGTCTTTAATCGTTCGATTTTATTTTTCGAAAAAAAAAATGGCCGTTTTATAGCCAAAAAACGGCCGTTTTTTTCGTTAAAATCGAACCATTAACTTTGACTGTTCGCCATTTTGTGAAAAATGAATATTTTTTAAAATCCTTCGATTAAAGACTAGTTTATACTTATATTTGACTAAATCCATCCGCATTTTTTTTTTCAGATGATCCACTTCGCCGCAATGTTGGTCACCGCAAACCGTGTATATAAAAACATTATTTCATTGACGGCCATTTGCCACTAAACAATGTAATATTTTTCAATAAAAAAATTACTGAAAGTTCTTCAAGATGTGTTCTTTAAGATGGTATATTGATCGATTGAAAAAGTTTTGTACTTTTCTTTAAAAAAATTCATGAAAAAAGCCTTTCTTTTGCGCTACAAGTGGGGGTAACGCCTTAAATCATTCGTTTGTTTTTCTTCTTCCTCTGTAGAAACACCGGTTGAAAGGAAACCAAAGACCCTTATACCCCGCTACGTTTTCTCACTGGGTGACCTTGAACACGATTTTTTTCCTGTCTCTCCCGATTTTCCTGTTCGCAGAAACTCCCGTGTCATTTTGTAAAAGAGGCCAATTTCATCTTCAGGCTTAGATCCGTCGAGGTGTACCGCCGATAAGCCACGGAAAAATAGCAATTTACCAAGTTTTTCAGCTCAGCACAGTAGATGCACTTTGCGAAATGCGTTGGCGAGTAAAACTCCTAGAGATCAAAACGTTTCGAAATTTGGATTAACGAAAAGTTAATCCAAAAATTAACTTCGTTAATCGTCATAACGCTACTCAGAAGTTAACTTCGTTAATAGATAAAGCGTTAACCTGTTGAACATTTATCGCAAGTTAAAGTTATCCGTTAAAGTTAACAATCTATATGAAATTGTACGTAATTTTTATTATGAAATTCAATTAAATTATTTTTCACGGCGGTCCCATATATGAAAAAGAAGCAGGAAAAAAAGCCTGACCCTGGCATGTGGGGTTCTAAAGCTCATTGACTAGAGTACAAATATATTGTTGTTTTTTATCTTCAAAAATAAAGAAATGGAGGCCGTCAAAGTTGTCAGTTTTAGACCGTTTTTCTCACAGGATCTATCTCAAAAACTACACTAGTTAGGAATTTAGAATTTGTATATATTCTTTCATATACTGTTTTTAAACAACAAATACTGAAAACGCCGATTCATAATGTAGTATATATAATAATTTATTGAATACATAATGCAATAAATTTATAATGAAAATATATAAAAATATTGTTATTTAAATGTTTACGATACCAAATGACTTATTTTTGGAGTCGGTGCCAGCGACGAACGAGAGATTGACGTCACGGAAGAAATAAGATTGCAAAATTAAACAGACTTTAAATCGTCTATTTAATTTATTTTCCTTCGCCTCCTCTCTTTCTGCGAAAAATGTGACGATATTGGCAAAGGGCTGGAACCGACTCCAAAAATAAGTAATTTGGTATTGTAAATAATAAAATAACAATGATTGTATATATTTTCATTATTAGCTTACCACAGGAGTATACAAAGCGTTCTTTAGCTATCATTACCCCATATATGGCTTCAGTTTAGTGCTGCCTAAGAACCAAGACAGAAAAAAGCATTACCAAATTAAATATCTAGATTAAAAGAAAGTTAACTGGTCATATGTACGGAACCCTGATAAAGTGAGGCCCGAATCGTACTTGACTGAGTATTTAAATTTAATTTAAAAGTTGAATCGTTAAGCAATATGTTAACTTCGTTAATTGACGATTAATGGATCGTTTTTCTACCGAGCTTTGGCGACGCCTTGGATCAAAAGCAGCCACCGTCGAATTCGTTTTTCAAACGTGGCGCTCGATTTTTCATCATCTACGACTGCAGCGCCGCTGCTCGCACAAAGCATGAACTAGGCAACGGCATAACGCGATTGACGTACCTACGCGCGAGTATCTCCAAATTATATATACAAACCCGCATCTATATATATAGTGACGAAGTAAATATCACGGGCGAGTAGCGTGCGCCGTGCCGGGAAACAACGCCAGCAGTAACCACACCGCAGTTTCGCAGTCGATACGGACGTGTTTTCCCTCGTAGTCAAACGTATCCGCGAGCGCTATTTTTTTCCTTCGTTCCCGCGTTGTACAAAAGGCAGAGTGAAATTAAATGGTAAAAAAGTTCGCTTGCGCATTCGAGCCACGAACCGAAAAATACGGTGATTTTTGAGATGCGAAAATTCTTAAACCAATCGTGAAGTTGAATGTAGAAATGTAGGCGTTCGTTCGCGTCGCACATAACCTACTGTTCGTGCATCAGCTTTTGTGCAATCGATTGTCGGGATTCCCGGATCAATACGACGAAACGAACGCGCAAATTGCAACATAGCAACCTCACACTCGAACCTTTCCTTCCTCTTTTTATCACTCGTGACCACGCGTTGAGTATTTTATGTCGGTTTTTGTGCGTTTAGGTTCGAAGCATAGAATCGCGGGAAACTCCCGCACGAGCTCTTTCTTACCATCCGGAAATACCCTTGCGATACAAACGCCGGAGTATATACAAATAGATAATGACGGAATCAAGATGATGAAATTGACTCGTTATTTTCGCGTAACCTTGACCGGAACCACTTCGACCATTAATAATGATAATAATATTGACATAATACAGGGTGTCTCAAAATTACGTGACATTTTAATTTATTAATAAAACGTATTATATATTTTAAAAGTACGAATATTTTTATTTTAATATAAGGTACAAACATGGAAGTTATGTGTGGAACACAATATCCACTAAATGGCCGCCTCGTCCCTGTTTGCAAACGTTCACGCTTTTGACGAAATTTTCTATAACATTTTGGCGTAATTGCGGACTAATTTCATTAATGTTGCGTCCAATTGCTTCCTTCAGCCCCGTAATGGTCTGTGGACCATTGGCATACGCTTTTCCTTTCAGAAAACCCCATAAAAAGAAGTCCAACGGCGTCAAATCGCACGATCTTGGTGGCAAATTCACATTGCCGCGGCGCGGCGCGAGATAACGTGATAACTGCATTGTTTCGCCTGCAGTGTGACAGATTGCGCCATGTTGTTGAAAAAATGTCTCCGAAGCCCATTTGCCTACGCCATTTATCGAATATTGTGTTCCACACATAGCCTTCAAATTTGTACCTTGTATTGAAATAAAAATATTCGTACTTTTCCAATAAATAATACGTTTTATTCATAAATTAAAATGTCAGTTCATTTTGAGACACCCTTTACATTTCCGTTAATCACTGTCCCATCGTGCTATGAGATTTTTTTAATCAAACGACTAATGTCATCATTAGCGTTATACATTCGAGACGTTTTTTACTAGGCTGACCTCGGAACTCGTTTGACGCGGCTTTGTTTTCCTTTGTTTCTCTCTGGCATGCATCATTGCCGATTAAGGCGCTATATACATTTAGATCGCAAAAAATTGAGCAATTTTGACGGATTCTTGAAACTAAGAAATAATTATGCTACATTTATCAACTTGTAGGTATGCTTCAACAGTATATTTAAGTATACATAACAATTTTTTTTATTCATGACAATGGCGAAGCTGTGGCAGTGTGTCTAGCTTCCCGTAGCGTTTGATTTGCAAAAAAAAATCAAAATTTTTTTTCGATTAGTACATGTACGTCTGTTTGACAGTAACTAAAGTAAAGAAAATTCAAATTCAAGAAAATGGAACGCATTTACCATAAAAATCAACCCTTCACGCGGAATTTCTGTAAAATTTGGATTAAAAAGTCGTTTTTTTTCTAGTTATTCAGAAATTATTCTCTTCAAGTAGAAGGTAGCAATATTATCAATATTTCTACCAAATTTCAACTCAATCGACTTAATAGTTTTCGAGTAATCCTTTACGCCAATTTCAAAAAAGCAGTTTTGGGAAAAACGCGTTTGAAGTTTACGCCCGATCCAAATCCGCGCGGTGAGGCACAGCGTTGACGGGCTGTGAAGTTTGCAGTTTTTCGAATTTTGCTTCAGAACTTTCGGCAAATATTCTACATATACCCAATGCAGAAGTATGAAACCGTAATTTTTCTGTAAAAATTACACGTCTGCTGTTTGAAAATGATAAGAACGAACGGAGACGGCTTTCTGCGTCACGTTCAATCGATCCGCGAGTTCTTGTTGACTTTGAGTATCATCTTCATCCAATAAGGCTTGCAATTCGTTGTCTGTGGACTTTTCCGGTGGTTTCCCACGCTCTTCGTTTCTCGCGTCAAAATCACCACTTTTGCATTTTTCGAACCTCTCGAAACCCTGTGTTTTACCAGGAGCATGTTCACCGTAAACTTCGACAAGCATTCGATGCGATTCTGCAGCAGTTCTCTTCAAACAATAACAGAAAACCAATGCTGTCCGCAAATCGTAGTTCGTAGGCACAAAACTCGACATGTTTGAGGTTATAGAAAAATATATCGGTGTAGGGAACTTGGGTTGTCAGAATTTTCGTCAGCTGTCAGAGGGAGATGATGGCGCTGCAGAAGTGGTGTTACGGTCCCCAAACTGATGGCTAGCACCATCTATAGGGAAATTCCGCTTTCATACTTCTACACCTGGTATAGCTCTATTGATTAAAGAAAACAAAAAAAGAAATTGATTTTTTGATCCTTGTAAATGTATATCGCGCCTTAGAGGAAATTATGAAGCTCGAACCATCTACCGCGTATTATTAATCACCGCGTCTTACTATTCCAATCGTCTACAATAATAATAATAATAATAATAATAATAATAATAATAATAATAATAATAATAATAATAATAAAATATAAAAATAAATATAAATAAATAAAATAAAATAATAATAATATTAGCATGTGCAATTCAAATTGTCTGATAAGATGTGGCGCGAACATGCACGCGATTCGGGCGTTTTCAATCGATAATAAAAAGTCTCCTATTGTAGCTCGAAAGTCGTCCATTTCTCAATGTTTCTTGACGACATCGGGAGCGAAGATATTCCCTAATCATGCGTATCGAGAGTCTTGCGTTGCTTCTCGTCATCCTCGCAAAAGATTCCCATCAGGTAATATTATCGTGCTCGTTGTTTTTTTTCTTCGCTAAATAATGTTATGGAGACGAGAGACGCGAGTGTAATGGTGGCAAATTTGAAAATTGCAGAGGTCTACTCTTACATCTGACAGCTATGTAGCGGCTGTCGTCGAATTTTCGCCGACCGATCCGACCTCACTCGAGGACCCGCCGAGTCGAATAAACGCCGCCCGTTACGTCAGTTTCGTGGAGAAAGCCGCGAGACGGGTATGTCACTTTTCATTTATTTTTTCATCAAGCCGTATTATCGTCACAACGAAGCTTGCACCTTCGAAATGGCCAATTATTTATTGTTTGCACTTTTTACTGACACGAAACGTCTATTCTATTTTTTAAATTTGTTGCTCGGCAAATCGAACGGTTTTTCTCTATATATTTTTTATTTTACACCACATGACGTCCTGCGATATTAAAGTTTGCATCGTTGGAATGCACCGAAGTTTTGTTTTCTCCCAATTGCAAATTTTCTTTTGGTACTCAGAGATTCGGCAAACTGATTTTCAACCTTCTCAGTAGAGAACTACAACCTAAATCTATCGAAAGATAATTTTGGTTATCAATAAAAATGGCGATAAAGAAAACAAAAAAAAGAGCTTGCGTCAATTTTTTTTTCAAAAACTGCACTAGAAGAAAAAATACAGCTGTGTAACCTTAAGGGGGAAACTAGTTGTTCTTCAATTTTTGGTTTAACTATTCAAACGAGGCAAAAAAAGAAGCTAGTAGAAAATAAGAGCAGGATGGAGCTTGCTTTCTTTTCTGAATCTTTCAAATGCTACCCCGTCCGTTTGTACCTTTTCCGTCCCGATCTAAAAATCGAAAAATTTTCCCAACACGTCGCGTTCAAGTTCGATAAAGCAACCGTTAAAATTTTTTTTTTGTTAACTTGTAAAAAATTGCCAGAAATTGCCACTCGCGAGGGATAGCTCAGACTTTAATTACCGCCAAGGATTTTCTGTACTTAAACCCGAAGTAGATGAGCGCTCCTTGCCGACTATTTCATTTAAAAGTTGCGGACGACGAGGCACCGGAAGCGAGCGCTGCTGCGAGAGAACAACAATTGATAAGCCCTTATCAGCGGCGAAACTATTAAACGAATTCAATTAGCGTACGGGCTCGCGTGATAAGCACGTTGAAAATACTCCGGTCGACAGTGCAAACGTCACTCTTGATATTTTCCAAGAAAATTATTGAGCCCTTTCGATTGTCACGGAATTTTTTTTTTCTAGGACGTCGACATAATAGTCTTTCCGGAAGCTGGCTTGACATCGGTAAATGTGCCGGCGCGGAAACATCTCGACACCTGGTGTACCGTTGTACCATCGCCTTCGGACGATTATAATCCATGCATTCACACTACGATTCCCGTCAGCGAGGTCAAAATTCAAATGTTAATTTGCAGTGACCATTCTTTCGTCAGTCTTGATTTAAGGCCTTAGGCCACAGTATAAAATCATTTGCGAATTTAACAATTTTTTTGTCGTAGGAAAAAGTGCTTCACTAATAAAATTAATTACACATCTATTTACTATGGATATCAAGTTATTAGAATTTTTTCCAATTGGCGTGACAAATAAATTCAACAATTTTCGCTCGATTCACTTCAAATTTAAAAGTTATGTTCCTAATTGCATTTCGCAGAGAAGTACGTACGGAATTTATGATTAATCGAAAACTTTTCATTTTATGAGCAGTTTATGAGCAGTTATAACGGAATTTTTTACTGAAAATTCATTTCTTAAGTTCAAATACCTACAACTTTTGAATAAAACAATATTTTTTAAATTCCGTTGTTCTGGGTAAAAAATTGTGGATGCCGAATGTCACGCCGCGGAGCGCCTAAAAAAAGATAACAAAAGAAAATATTAATATTAGTACAGCTTGACATTCATACTAGATAGATGTGTAATTAATTTTATGAGTGAATCACTTTTTCGTACGAAAAAAAAATAGTTGAATTCGCACATGATTTTATACCCGTTACTGTGGCCTAAGGCCTCAAAGATAGGGAAACAAAAACTTTGGAATATTCTGAATCGACTGTTTCCAGACTCTAAAAGTGATGTCTTGCGCGGCACGGGACAACATGATCTACGTGGTTATCAATCTCTCGGAAAAGGTCATTTGTACCAACGAGAGTTGTCCCGCTGATGAGAGACTTTATTACAACACAAACGTCGTTTTCGATCGCGAGGGAAAAATCATTGCGAGGTATTCGTCTTTCAATTGAATACAATCCCGTAAATCGAATTATTTCATTATGAAATAGATATATATGATTAATGCTATTGGAAGGCGGTAAGAAAAACGGAACAATAGTTTTGATATTGTGCCCCTCCATCAAGGATATCAGACGAGATTATTTTCAATTCGCCAGATACCGAAAGACCAACCTTTTCATGGAGGAAGGCTTCAACGTTACCACGATACCGGAAGTGGTAACGTTCGAGACCGACTTTGGCGTGACGTTCGGCACATTTACCTGCTTCGATATACTCTTCAAGAAGCCGGCAATGTATCTCACAAGGGTAATGAACGTGACCGACATTGTGTTTCCCACAGCGTGGTTCTCCGAGGTTCCCTTTCTAACCGGTGAGTGCGATTCGCTCAACAATTGAAAAATCGACTTTTCCTATCTATCCGTTGACAGATAGGCCCTCGATACACGCCTGGTCATTGGACTTTGAGAACAAAACCAACGATATTCTTTTCAACCCACCTAGTGCTCATTGCAGATGCAAGCGGCTCACGGCGGATCGATCATTTTTTTTTTTGCTTTCTGGCTTTCATCGAGAGTGCGACTCTCGCACTCGGTCAAAGTTATTCGTTCTCTCGTTCCCTTGCGGGACGTACTCGGGCCTGGGTGAACGTCGGAAATTGAGTTTCCGATTTGGTTCCATGTGCGTGTCGTCGAAGTTTGACGTTTGGGCTAATGGAAGGAAAACTCGTCGGGAGTACGTGCATAGCGAGTACGCGGCTGCACTTGCGCCCAACGCGCTATTATTCGTAAAAACGTCAACGAAAAAAAGAAAAACGAAAAAAAATGCGAAAAACGTTATGCAAACGCTGACCAAGTGAAAATCACAGAGCGATGTAATCCCAAAATCGGTAGGAAGGCATTGGATTCCCGGGTGAATAAGTTATTGAATTTCCATCGACGATTGTGTCGGCAAGGACAATCGTGGACGGAATCTCCGGCACGATGAACAGCCTCTTTTAATTATCAGCCGAGAGTAAGGAGGAAGAGGGCGATAAGTACGTTATGAAACAGTACAGAACGATTGATCATAACCGAACAGTGAGAATCTGTCGTTTGCTTCATCGATCGCGTGAACGAAAGGCACGATGAGAGGGCGAGAGTTTTCCGGGACGATGTAATTATCGGAAAGCTCCGAGAGCTCGCCTCGCAACTTTCTTCATATACACGTGTTTACCTTCTATTTATTGTCTCGCGCTGCGTATCTGTGTACACACACGGGTGGGTCGATGAAAATACAGAACGCGCAAAAATAGGATGAGTCGAAGGAAGCGAGCTCGCTCTCTCAAGCTTCTATACATTTATGGCCAAGATAAAGGAGAAAACATGGCGAAGAAAGCTTTTATCGAGGTAGAATCCCTCGCGCGCTGCTATATCCAACGTAACGTTTCGGTGAAAAACAAAAAAAAACCGAGTGACGTTCGTCTACTCCTTTCCCGAATGCTTTGAAACGCCGAATGATTTCGCATGTGATTTTTGCTTCGATCGAATTTCTCTGGGAGGCATAGAATTTCACAAAGCCTTGGCCAACGAAACGAGAAGAGATCGCCGGGAGCGTACCGAGGGACGGGCGATTCTCGAGAGACTCGCTATAAAAGAAACTCATTTGCGCGGAAATCAAACATCTGCGATTCGTTTTTCGTTTTGTCTTCTCGCGGGATCGATACTTCGCTTCGAGGGAGTTTTCTACTTTGTTGGGCCGAAAAATGTTCGATTCTTCACCAATTTTTTATGCGCTAAATATAAAAAACAGAATGTTGAAGTTTGGTATGTTTACTAATCTGTCTTTATTAAACATGATGAGATTTTTTAAAGTTTGACTAAACCACCCCGGCGATGATGTTCGTCGTTTGCGCTACTCTGTTCAATATCGTGTATGAGTATCGGGTCAGGACTGAACCCCTCGCGGCAGAGATTGGACTGCCTGCCTTCGTAGCATAGTTGGGACTGCACCGAGTGGAGCCTTCTTCCTTCCTTATATGCTCCTTTTTGAAGCGTTGGTCAAGGTGAAGCTTCGAGGTTGTATTTGTTGGAAATCATTTTATTGCTTCCTCGTAGGTGAACGCTGGTCCATGTCGTAATCGTAAATTCGGACTTAGCATTAAAGCTTCCGGCCGTTCGATGCAATTTATTGACACTCATTGTCTCTCGTCTTTTTGAAAGGTAACTTATTTCTCTCGTTGACGGTGCGATCCCTGGTGGGAGATATTGGCTCGTTGCGTATACCCCGTTACTTTGAGGGTGACTTGTTTCTTGCGTTTTACGATGCTTACTCGTACGCAATGTCGGTCGTGTAGACATAGCACCGATGATAAAAATCGTTGCGGCCTGGTAACTCGGAAAGGGGCGTCCTTTTCCTGTCCGGTGTTTTCCGTATTGTCCAGATTTATTGGCGTTGTGGGGTGAGTGCGATTAAGCAGGCCCTGACACGAGTCGAACTGGAATCAAGAAGAAGAATTGAAAAATAAGAGTAAGCGATCGTAGGGAATGTTTAGTTTCTTAGCAAAACTTGACGCAGTTTTTTGTTCGTAAGATAAAAACCTATGAATACTTTTGGATAATTCTGGTTCAACTGATGAAGACGTTTGTTCTCCACGCGCCTGCCAAATTTCACAACCATTGCTCAACTAGGGCGTGAAAGGGCACGTCCACAAACTTGGAAAACGTGAATTCGAGAAAAACGCATTTAAAGTTGAACTGAAGTTTATGTGCCAACAAAATGAAAAGTTCCATACTTACACCTAATCGGCTATGCCAGGAGCATAGAGTACACTTTCCTCTTCTTTTCGATACAGCAAAGTCGATTTTTTGCCCAAAAAACAGAAACCTCCCTCAATCTAGAGAAGGGGGGTTGCGCAGATGAGCCTTGGGGGTATTGCGAAGGCGCCCGCGTTAAAGTTGATGGAACATTCGAGTGGCAAGCACCTGAATCAGTCAAGCCTGAAACCTCGACAGTTCTATGCTTCTCGGCGATTCCTTCTCGATCTCCGAAGGGATTTGGCTTTTTTTTATCGTCGGACGAGCTCGCCAGATTTTTTTCTTCGAGCGCAAAAACGCCGCGCAAGTTGGTCGACTGTTAATGGATTGTATTATTCTTTTCGCTCTGATAGCCCTGCAAACACAGGCTGGATGGTCTTACGCCGAGGACGCCAATTTTCTCGTTTCCGGTTACAACAGACCCAAATCCGGGAACGCCGGTAGCGGCATTTACCTAGGTAACCTATCTTCTCTACTACACCGTCCAGTACTTCAATTATTTTCCACCGAAAAAAAGGGAAAAATACTACCGTCTCGTAAAGCGACGAAAGCCTTCGAAATTTGGTACAACATGTCCGTTTCCAGGTCGTCGTGGCTTCGCGAGTGTGACGATACCAAATACGGCAACGAGCGACATGTTGATCGCGCTAGTCCCGAAGAAGAATATTTCCACGTCGGCGTATCATCGTTCTCGTCCTCGTTACGAGTACAATTTGGAGGAGCCGACACGGCCGATCGATGAGAAAAAAGTTCTTCACGACGAGCTCAGGCGAAGGCGCGAAGCGCCCGAGGAGACTTTGGCCTCGCAGCGGATGGTGGCCAACGAGTCCGAGGAGGAACATCGCTTGTCTCTCTTTCACGACGACCTATCATCCTACAAATTCTACCAATTCAACTCGTCCGTGTCTCGTAACGTTTGCCACGGCGACTTCTGTTGTCATTTCAACGTACAGATGAGCGGCAACGATCGAAACGACAAATATCGAATGATCGTTTACGAGGGCACGCGAAGATTCCTCGAGCCGGTGACCGTTGGCCTCGGCGTATGCGCGGTCCTTCTTTGCTCCAACGAATCTTTGAGTTCGTGCGGCAATCCGGCGAGATCCGAGGCGGTCTTCAACCTTCTTACGATAAGCGCCACTTTTGCGAATTACGAGGACATCCTCGTTATTCCAACCTCGATTGGTCCCGATCTTATTCCCCTGGCCGATTGGGGCTACGAGGAACGCTGGGAGGACGACAAACTCCACGTGCTCGCCAGTCTCGCACAGCCTACGAAAAATATCGTCACTTGTGGCATTTACGGAAGAGACTTTTCCCGCGACTCGTGGGCCGATGTGGCCGACTGGAAAATCGCTATGCAATGGGCTACTCTCACCGCCCTGGCTATCGTCTCGCTCTTTTTGCTTTTCTTGTACAGAAAAGGATGGCGAAAACCGTGGCAAAGAAACACCGGATTTTCTTCCGAGGACGGACCCTATCAGAACTTGTAACGTTCTGATGAAACGCGACGATTCAACTTTTTTACTTTTCGCGTGATACACCTCGCGACGCTGTTTTTGGATGCGACACGAAAAACCTGCCCTCACTGCCCCCCCTTTTCCGATCACCAGAAAACTCGAGAATATCCAAAACTCCTGAAAAATGAGCGCAGATCATGAATGATGAGCACACGCGGGCGTAAACTTATTTTCTCTATTCGACTAAAAATAATAGGTGTACAGGGTATATCTTAACTACTAGCTTTCCGTTCGTGAGCATTCAGAGTGTCACTTGCCGAGGAAGTCGCTTTTTTTTACGTGACAGGAATCACGATATAATACATATACAGGGTATATATTAACTACTAGTTTTTCGTTCGTGAGCATCCGGAGGGTCACTTTTCGAGCAAAGGGCTTTTTTTATATGTCGTGACAGGCATCGCTGGATGCCGACTCAAAGCAGGCAAAATACTCATATAGCGATATTGCCTAATGTTATAAAAATAACAAATAGCAATTTTAATATTTTTTTATGTGAATGGTTTTTTCAATAATCGACGTCTCGTGGGTACAAAAATGCCAAGCAAGAATCGAAAAATAAACCAACATTGAGAATTGAAAAAAAAATTAAATTGATAGTCATTTAACGAACGAAAATTATTGGGCATCCGTTTGCAAATAAATTATTCGTGTTTATCACACAGCGAAAAATGTTAACAATTCACCTGCTCGAATGTTGGTTAGAAGCCGCGCCCGCTATCGCTTGGACGCCGAAACTGCTATGCCATTGTTGACTCAGCGTCGGACTGCACTCGTAAGACTTCGTAAGACTTCATCTCGGTCAATTTTTGTCGCCCATTTGAAGAAAAATCATTTTGCTCGGAGAGGGACACCCTATATGATCACGAACGGAAAGCTAGTAGTTAAGATACACCCTGCATGATAAATAGTATATACGATTATGTACGTTTTGTGGGTGCATATACACATACGTACGTGTCATGTTCTCGACATCGGGTGGAGCAACACTGCAACCGGACCCGTTTTATTTTTGTTAATGATTTTTTTATAATAAAGCACCTGCTCGAAAATACTTTTCTTTTTCAATAAATATTATTACATTCACCCTAAAATTCTGATTTTTTTTCCATTTTTCGTTGAATTAATACTTGAAAATGTTCGTCTCAATTGGAAAATCGGAAAAATTACGTCGAGACTCAGGTAACGAAGTGTTTGAACCATTTAAAAACCTCAGCCTACTGTTTTTCAAGCTGTATCATTACTCGACCCTTGATACGTTAGGAATTTTTTATACGTGCTGAATTTCAAATCTAGAAAATTTGTCGACTGGATGATTCTAGAAATCAAGGTTTTTTTCGAATTATTTGAGAAACGGCGCGAAAAAAAGTATAATGCCAGTTGTTCCAAAATAACTACTGCGGATCAGGTCTGTTTTTTTTTTTCAATCAAATTTTAATTATTGTTCTCATCTCCTTATTGTTTCGGAAAGATAATAGCTACGTATACGATATGAAAAATCTATACTTACTATTTAGTTACGCCCTGCTTCCAATGTGAAACGAATATTGCATATTTCAAAAAACAACTCATCTAGTCTAAATATCTCGTGTTAGGCAATTGGTTTTACGGAATGAGTATCGTCACGTCTTTTCGTCAAGTTCGCACTTGTCAGCTTTTTTTATTTATATACATGAAAATACACCAAAAATATGTGTACATCTACGCTTGCTTAAAATGTACGAAAATGCGGGACTTTTCACTTTGAAAAAAAAAATGTTGACAACGCGATGAATTTTTTTTTTTTTTTCATTTGCATTGTCAACATTTGCTGTTGCATAAGAAACAGCCGTTTCCAATCGCGCAGTTCCGGTTTTCCCCTTTGGAAAATGAAAATAAAGGATACCCTTTTCCTTTGATTACATTTCCGCGGAAAACGAAAATGAAGGATACTCTCGAAAGAAACCTTCGAGGTATCACGTTATCCACCCTCGTTTGTTTCCTCTGAATATTATTTTCCTCAGCCCTATTACGAATAATTATATTCAAAATCCAACAATACCCAGTCCTGTACAGAACAATACACGCTGAGACTTGCCAGACGGAGTTGTGCACGTTAACAGCAGCGTCACACGAGTCCACGCACTTTCAACGATAAAATAGTCACATTCGTTTCTTTACTTCCGCCACAGGATCGAATCCTCACAGTCACTCAGAGACACGGAGAAACGAGGCGCCTATTCTTAAGTACCGGAATACTGAGACTCTATGCAGTACCAATACGCTCTTATTATATTTAAAACTAACGAAGGAAACAAATGAGCGAACCGACTAAGTAACGTGTCGATCAGCACAATGGAAAACAATGCTTACGTATAACACTAGAGTCTCTTTTCACAATTATTTACAAATTCTTCTTATCTCTGGATAAAATCATAAGTTGGGACTAATCATTGAAAGACGAATTGAGAAAAAAACGGCAAGCAATAATTCCAAAAGAAATGGTCTGAAAATACTTCAGATTATTATGCGAATACGAGGAACGTCGAAAGATTGCGAAAAAAAACTATGAAAACTTTTCTCAACTGTGATCAGAACAAGCCTAATAACATTTACGAAAGGAGGCGATATTTTTCCTCTTCGAGCACGACACAAAAGATCCTCGTAAGCTTACTACAAAAAAAATCTCCACTGGGAGGGGAAAAAAACTTTTCCGAAATAGCGATGTTCGATAAGCGAGCGAAATTTCATAATGGATGTAGGAAGTAGAAATGGGCATCGTTCCAATGTGAAATTACGCCAAGGATCGGGCTGACAAATATTTCCATTGCCTTCTTTGGAATTCCCGAAGTGAGTAGTTTTTATATACTAAAAAAAAAATAGTGTTTAATATAAAAAAAGCCGCTGGCTCCACCCTTCTGACTGGGTATTCAAAAACGGTTATTTTTTTTACATAACCGGAAAGTTAATTCGAGCCTCCTTTAATTCGGGACTGCTCCGCGTGACTAAACAAAAGATAATACTTGAACGATTTTTGGCTTTGCAGAGCGCGACTAAAAGGCCGTTTCTAGAGCTACGATGACCGCTGGCCAAGCGACGGAAATTGAATAAAATTTTCGCACAACTTGCGAAGGCACTCTGTTTCCCTTGATCGGTTTAACACGGAATAATTCGATCGAAGCTACTTCGTTGCATACTTTTCGAAATCCTCACTTTTGCCGTTGCTCTGAAACTAAAAAAAAAAAAGAAAGTGACGACGAAGCCGTCTCAACGTTGGTCAGCTGTCAGAACGCTTCGAAACTGGCACTATTCCGCGCGTCGAAAAAGTAATATTTCATTCGAACAGCGCCCAGAGATTTGGAAGGAAGCACCGGAAGCGACGAGGAGGAAGAAGCGATAATAAGGACAGAAAGGAAAAAATCTAACCGCTCTGCATTAACTGTCTCTCTGTACACCGATGAACGATTCTCGGAGTGGCAAAACGAGCGAGGACTGTCGGATTTGGGCGGTTGGCTCGTCGTTGTCGAGTCGCGTTTCGGACGCAAAGTTTCCGATGGATCCGGTGGAAGCGCGCGCGGAAGATTGGCCCAAATTTTTCGGGCTCGTAGGCTCGTTCGTGAGGGAACTTTGTCGTTTCATAACCCGCAAAAAGTTTCTCGAACCCAGCGTCTTTTTTGCCGAACGATCGTTCTCGCTCTTGGCGGCTCTGTTGGCCCTCAAGAATTTCGTGTCGGTTTTTTTCCGTCTCGTTTCGGCGGCGCTAGGATCGGGCGTGGCGTCTCGACAATCAGCCGTTTTGGGTCGTTCGAGGAAGGCGGTTGTCGGCGTGGCTTCGTTCGAGCCGGAAGCGGTGGCGCTCTCGATTGTCCCGCGATGGGCCGCGCCACCAGCGCTCGCCTCGAGGGGGTTCGCGAAAGGTGAAAAATCGTTGGACGTCGTTTCGTTATCGGTGCTTTCGACGGGGCTCGGTTGATCGGTCTCCAAGAAAACGCCCTCGTTCTCCGAGTCTTTGCGACCGGAAGTGCCTCGTATCGAGGGCTCCTTCGTTGTCTTGTCGAGCGCCCGTCCGTACCAATTTTTTTCGGCCGCTCTCTTAGCCGCGTGTTCGTTGCCTCTCGACAAGCGACTCTTCGCGAGATTATGAACGTGACGAGTGTAAGGTTTCCAAGCGATCGCCGTAGTCGTCGTAGCCGCGGGTTCCTTCGAGCGCGTTCGCTCCGCGCAGCCGTTCGAATTGTTGTCCGCCAATAGAGCGTCGGTCTCGACGTATTCGAGCTCGAAATTCGCAGCTCCTTGGACTCTCGAGGATTCCACGTCGAGTCCGTTGCGCGAGTACGAGCCGCTCTCGAACCTTGGATAGGTCACTTCCGGTTCTCCGAGTACAGGAGGACACGAGTAAATCGGCACTTGGGGCCCCGGGACGTTCGAACCCTCGCGATCGTTCCCGTTTGTACCACCGTTCGGCCTTATGTCCGTGTCCGGTTGACTCGCCTCGGCGGCTTCCAACATACCACGACCACCCCCCCTCGAGCCTGTCTCGTTTGGTGGAATCTCCGGGGCCTCGGGCCCGCCGGGAAAGCGCGGATTTGCCACGCGTATTATTAAATTCTCGCAGGAGACGTAAGGTGGCGGTGGGCCCTCCCTCGGCGGCTCGGTCACCACCTCCGAATAGGGTGGTGGCTCGGTCGGCCTACCCACGAATTGCACCCCACTGTTTATGTTGTACATTATACTGACACCTGTCGAAACCATCAAATTTCATTTACAGTCTCCGTTTATGCAGCAACAGCCCCCTGCCGTTTCTCTATACTCGACACACGACCAAAACCTTTCCAATGCCAATTTTCATCCCGACGAATTCAATTGTTTCAACGGGAGCATGCCTCTTTCTCGACCGAATTATGCCCGGAATTTCGAGTGAAAGGAACGCGCAACGACGGTCAAGTTTCAGACTTAAGCGATTGTCCAAATGAATGAAAATATCGTCAACTTTCCTTCGACTCGCAGTACAATACTTTGATTAAGATTTCGTTTCAAATTTCGAGTCGATGTAGCTGTATCTTTCGCAAGATTTTATATATCGGGCATTATTTTGTTACTTTCGTATACGCGAATGCCGTTGGAAACACTCGTTGTTCGAATGGAATTGTGACAATGGATAAATTATAAAGACTCACCCCCTGGATAATTCGCGTCCGCAGTTCTGTTGAGGTAAACGTCGAGATCGTAGAGCGGCACTGCCCGACGTCCGCAAATAACGTTTCGATTCTGTTGCGAACATCTCGAGTTCATGGCCCTTTTTATTTGTACTCTGCATATAGCTATCACTAGAATAGTCACTATGAACATGAAGGCCAATGCGCAACCTGCAATTTTTCCACAAACAAACGTTAGATGGGTTGCAATTGTAGAGACGTTACAACGTGAGACGACAGCCTGCAAATCGGGACGTAGTCGTAACTTTAACCCTTCGACTGCACACTGGATCGTTTTGGCCTCATAATAAGTGATCAAAGTAATAAAAAAATGCATACAATATGCGTTTTCAACAATGAATCTGCCGAAGGAGTCGATTTTTTCCATTTTTCATTAGCCCGAAAATGCCTAAATTCAAACCTTCGAACAAGTATACCTTTCGGAAAGACAGTCGATACTGTCATTTTTTTCGTATCAACAAATCTTCTTTTTGAAAATCTCAAAGGACTTTTTTGATATTTTGAAGAAAAAAAAATTATGATCTTTTTCATACACGTACGTATTTTTCAACGCATGTCCAACTTTGGACAAGTGTTTAGGCATTTAGTTTTTGTTTTCTTAAAAAATACCATTTCGGGCCATAAAATAAGGATCATTGACTACAAAAAACGTCTCTACGAAAAAAAATACATATTTACCGACATATAATGCTCTGAAAAACTTCTGGGATCAGATCGACCGCGTATGCAGTCAGAGTGTCGTCGCAGGGTTGAGGTAAGTCTCGGTACGTGGTAGTCAAATGACGTTTTATTAATCGTTGAAACAAAACAAAATGTAAGAAAAGTTTTCTGTATCGCAAAAATTTTTGAGCGATGAGAACTTCACGCGTGCAAACTCAACCGGAATTATATTCCGTAATTTATTATCAGAAATAATTTAGAATTGCTGATTTGATTCGGTTACGATGAGCTGTACACAACTATGTATATGCAAGTTTCCTGGTACGACGTTGATCTGGCAGCGCTACATTTTTTATTATTGTGCACATGTATATTCGTCGCCAGCGAATAGCATCCCTAACCTCTCTGTACTCGACGGTTAACGGTACTTTCAGAGTGCTATTTGCTTCATTCACATAATAAACAAAATTAATATCTGCAAAATAATTTTTCCATTTTCAACCTATCATTACTTGTTGGAGTCTTCGGTGAGGCATCAAATATTTTCACTATATAAAAGTTTATCACATAAACTCGAATATATTTTAAAATCAAGAATTTATCTAATAACGACTGTAGCGAGACTCCTACCTTAAGGCCAAGTGGACGATGTACGAACAGAAATTTGTCAGAGATGAAGAACATTTAAAGGAAAAGAAAATCAGGAAATTCTACAAAGTCTGATCCTTTGTTTTTTCCCCTAAAGTAACTTAATCATCTGTGACAAAAGACTGTTGAAAAAATTCGTTTGGATAATGATCAATTTGAGCGAAATTTAATCCAACAATTTTCGACAAGATAAATTTGTCCGCTAGGCAAAGATAAATCTCCCGACGATCAATCTTCAGTCTGAATATTTTGAAACGAACGGATGGCAAAGTGCAAAAGGTGTCCTTGATCTCGCAAGCACAGGTACCGTTGACCTGCCTTTTGTTTTCGAACGCGAATAATGGCCGAACCTCATGGATTGGTGCTTGAAAAAAAGAAGAGGTGTAATTACCGATAACCGTGTAGAAAGCCGTTTGGACGTAGCTTATCTCGTGATTCTCGTGGGGCCAAGGACGCAGTCCGAACGTGCCACTGCAATTGCGATGATCGCAGCACCACTCGGGCGGTATGCACCTATCCTCGCACAATATCTTGCCGAGGCAGGGATTCGCGCCGCATCCGGCCGCGGGAGTCTCGTCCTCGCCTTCCTCGCAGTCCGGCTTCCCGTCGCACACGTATCTCTCCATAATGCAATTTTTCGATCGACATCTGAACCACTGAGACCCGCAGTAAGTCGGCTCTGAAAACGAGTCTATCGTTTGATTTTTTTACAACGCGTCGTGAGCCAATTGGATCATTAAATGATTTTTTAAATTGTAAAGATCATGTGCGGTTGTTAAATCAAAGTATTTTTCCCTTTTTTCAACAATTAACAACGATATAGCACTTTGAAATTGTTGTTCTGTTCGGCTCGGCAAAAGTGCGCTGGGAGCATCCGAAGTTGCCCGAGCGCTCGGTGACTTCACCGTTCGAAATCGGGTATACAAACTACTCGTGTAACACGAGTATTCCGTCAATGACTGCAACGATAAAATCGTATAAGGCTTGTTTCGTTCCTCTTTGTATAAATACAACAAGTGTCCCTAATAAGGTATTTCTGAATGTGCCATGAGACGTAAAACGTCGAAATCTGTGGTTCGATACAGCACGACGTGTCAACCGGAAATCATCGTCCACTTATTTTTGCTATGAAGACCACTTTGACGTACGTGCAAACGTGTCATAACATAAACTGTAGTGAAATATTGTTTTAAAAATACGTCTCTCTCAATATGCTTATGATACGTAGCGACAATAACTGACACAATTTATCAAGCCACTCCTGACCTAAGATAGTTGCTCCGAATCTCTGTCACCATAAAAGTATCGCCGGTCGGCAAATTACTCGAATTTGCTTTCACAGATCCACTATTACACATCGCTGCGCGAAAATCGAACTAGTTTACGACTTTTTGAGAATGCTCGAGATGTTTTTAGCTGTAAAATGACACCAAATTTCACATTTGTGTAGACTCGAGTGTAAACCGTATACATAGCCTATTCGGTCGCGTATAAAACTATG
This sequence comes from Ophion costatus, assembly GCA_951751655.1. Lineage (NCBI taxonomy): Eukaryota > Metazoa > Arthropoda > Insecta > Hymenoptera > Ichneumonidae > Ophion > Ophion costatus. The sequence continues at coordinate 14,057,015 of OX632367.1, forward strand.
ACGTCACAAGCGTAAGCGCTGATAGCGTGACATTTCGCGCCACCATCTACAATTTGAATTATCGTCATATAAAAACATTAAAACATTATGTTTCGAATTATTCCAAAGAAAGATCCTTTCGACATTGTTTTATTATCGCAAAAGGTCAATTCTTAAAAAAAAACGAACTCTTTTTTTTACCACCCCAATTTCGCCGTTTATTTCGCATTCCATGAAGCTCGAGAGAATCTACGGGAATATGAACTCACTGTGCTCCACGAAGAGATAGAACAAGACGGACAGGGTGTTCTGATGGCCCCAGGACTTTTGGGAAACGGCTATGCACATGTAATCCCCGGCGTCTTTCTCCGCGAGACGCTCGAACCATATCCAAGCAGTGTTTCTGCTCTGGCCTCGCTGAATTTTTCTGAAATAAAAGATGCTTTTTTGGTCAACGTTACCTTCAATCACGTCTCGGTTATCAAAATGGATCGATCGATTCGAATACGGCCACACAAACGAACCCAAACAAATCGAGACGGCCTCAAACCCAAACAAGCTCAAGCAAACTTAAAACCAAACCGAAAAAACCCAAACAAGCCCAAACGAACTCACAGAAATGCAGAACAATCCCAAATGAACCAATCATGTTGAAGTTTGCATCGTTGGAACAAAACGAAAATCAATTCTTTTGCACCGTTCGATTTTTTTGCTGTAAAAATCACGCAAACGTTTTTACGTATTCTTATTAGAGATTCGCAAAAATAAGGATCTCGATAAACATGAAAATAAAGAAATGGAAAATAAACAACAAAAAAATCGTTGCATTCAATGGATGCAAACTGCGACGTCATATCAAATGAAACGAACTTTAACAAACCCAAACAAACTCCACCTCACACGATGCATCGTTAAAAAAATCACTTTCCATCCATCTATCCAGATACCGCTAGGCAAAGATTATTGTATTCTTTAACGAACTACATCTGCCTAGGTGGGTCAAAAAGTTGCATTTACCGAGAATTTTTTTTTTATAGTATGACCCTATACCCATATTGCCGAAAAATTTCATTGAAATATTCCCAAAATTGAATGAGCTACAGGTTTTAACTGTCGGCCGGGCGAGCTCGGTTTCATTTTCCTCGAAACACCGTATTCATAGTCTGTGAATATACCCCGACAACCACTTGTTGGATTGTTTCCAAATTTACAGGAGATACGATGAGAAACATTTAAAGGTCATTGACGATATCAATTTTTTTAAATCGATCTTCATTTTTTAATAGTTACGAAAAAAGGACGATTTTTTTCATAGGCTTTGTATGCTCGAGTTTCATTCCACTGTCATGTTGTTCAAAAAATTGAAGAATCAGCTATCGTCAATGACTCATTTCTGTTGTTAACTTCAATTCCCCCATTTAATTTTTACAGCCTTTATTTAACTTCACTTTCTGTGAGATGTAAAACGGAAAATCGACATTTCACCCACTTCCCGACTACTCAGAGCTCTAAAATTGTAGGTGCACATTTGTAAAATTTACACAACTTTAAAAAAAATATCCATAAAATGTTCAACTTTTCATGTAAAATTAGCGATGTCCAATCATCTATACAAAATCTCACGAACACATGCGAACAAATTCGTAGCCGTGTTTGTATGTGAGAAGTTTATATGCAGTCATAAGTTCTAAGTGATAAGTTCAATACCAATTATAGTCTTTGTTATTTTTTTCAAGCATTCCATGTTCCTAACTGACAAACTACTCAAAGTAGTAAACTACTAGTAACAACTAACTAGTAAAATCAATTAAGACTAAAAAGTAGAAAATAATTTATATGTAAAAAATATGTTAAAAAACAAAATCTTACTTAATGTACTGAAAGGTGAAAAATAATAATTGTACCAAGTTACATATCTGTGACTATAATTAAAAGAATGGTGTGCTCAAAATTTAGACATATAATCTTGAATTTACAGAATTCTGTTAACATATCAACTGTATTTAATTTACTGTAAAACAACCTCAGATTTGGTAGATAAAAATCCTGAAACTGAGTATAAAAGTGTGATAATCATTTCTTTAATTACTCTCGTGCCACATTAAATACGGTTAATGAAACTAAATTAATCAAATTTATTAAACATTTACAAAGTTGACCAGCGCGAAGCTTTTATTTATAGTGACACATAGGTGCTTGGTAAAAAAAATTATTTTCTACTTTTTAATACATTAGATTTGTTTTGCAAAAATATGTTTTTTACATATAAACTTTGAGATTTCAGATGGACCGTGTAAGCTGGAAGGTCTCCACCGCCAAACGTCCCGAACAGAATATCATAATCTGCCAACGGCGATGTTTTTGTCGTTTTTCTGTATTTTTTAGTGATTTTTTTTAAAGGCTCTCATTATATGGACCTTTGTGTTAGAGAAGAAGGCGTTTCTTTTTTACCAACAATTTTCCCGAAAAAGAATTTGGTACTCGTCCATTATTTTCGGGCCTCCAGGTAGAAGCCCCTTAGCGTGAAATTTAGAACAAAGTTTGAGTCTCACGGATTGTTGTTGACGTGACGAGGGCCCTTCCAGTCCACAGTATACTCGAACGGTGTATCGTCGTCCTTTTCGTTGTTCTGATAAACGACGGTACACGTCATGTTGAGCGGTTCGTTTTTTTTGTGGAGGACGAGCCTTTTGCCGGGACCGTGGTGGGGCCATTCCTCGATGCGCGGGTACACCTCCAGCCTGACGCGAGGTCTGCCCGACCATGTGTTCTGGCGTCCGTTGGCTTGGGCACCTGCGCCGTCAGAATACTCGGTTCTAAGGCGACAATGATTTTCGCGCGCGCTCTCGTCTCGCAGTACGAGCGAAAGATTCGCCGCACGATACACGGAAAAGTTGCGAACAACGAAAACATTCTACACTTCTCGAGCATGCATAAGAACCACAATTTCGTATCGAATTAACCTTGAACTGACTCGAACCACCGCAATTTCGCATTTGATTCAATCAAACCAATCTGGACGGGCGAACAGACGAAAACTCGGTTTTTTTCTTCGATTCGAGATTGTTTTGGACGATCGCGGAACGACAAGGATCTCGATCATAACCAACAAAAACGGTCGGATCAAAATCTCTCGGAGTTCGCATGTTTCGAGGTTTTCGTGACTTATAAATGAAATAATTGATATATTCGAGACTCACACTGCAAACTATTGGCCAGACCCAAAAGAGTCAGTAGGGATGCAACGAGATATTGCATCGTCTCGCATCATAATATTACGTTGCACCGACCTTGTGACGACGTTGTAACGCGAACCGGAGATGGGGACGCTTTACACACAGCCGAGGCGCCTGGGCCGTAGACCAAACGCGACTGCGCACGCGTCACCGCCCGCGTGGTATACCGACACGACTCGAAACTCGTGCGGTTGATAATTAAAATGTAAACTGTGTTTTCGTAAAATTGAGGAATCAATTTTCAAGCCTGCCGGCAGAAAAAGATATGGCTTCTCGCTAACCATTTCGTACAGTCAGCAAAACATATATTAGGGACATATTGCAAAATTATTTAAAAAATATAGTGGGATTGTTACCGACAGAGCCTTTCCGCCTTAAGGAATCATCACAGTGCAAAATCTTCAAAAAATCAATATTTCTTTGCATTGTCCGATAGTATAGAGATGTATAATATAGTGCGGCGTAATATAAGGAATGTCGTTTTTCAAAACGATGCACACTCTCAAAGGAAAGGTTTCAAGCTATCCGTTTCAAATTTTGATACAACATTCTTCACGCCACTTTTATCTTGCTGTAGTTTTTTTTTGGCAATTCTTCAGATTAGAGACTTTTCCGAAAAATAAACCTTAATTAATTTTTTCGCTATTTACTCATTTATTGGGTTACAAATGATGATATTCAGTCGGGGAAGCTGAAATTCCCCCCCCCCCCCCGCCCCCCAAGTTATGGAATTTTGAAGTTCGCGAAAACACGTGATAAAATAGGGCATTTTTGAACATTTCGACGCCTATATCGGGTTTGTTTGTGTTTTTTTAAATTCGAAATTATTAACAATTTTTTTTTCGTAACAAGATTGTTAATGAAAAATCTTAGTTTCCCCCGACTGAATGTCATCAATTATAATCCTATCAATGAGAAAATAGCAAAAAAAAATGTTAGGCTCATTTTTCGGAAAAGTCACTCATCTAAAGGATTACCTTTTTTTAATCTTCATATTTTTGTTTACGGAAAACTGTCGAAAAAATAAGCTGAATTTGATCCTTTATGTACATCGCCGCCACATTGTTAATTTTGATTTTTTTTTAAATCTCCATAGCACGGTACCCGCTTTCATACTGATTAATAATCTTTTTGCAAATTTTGTTCCAGATATTATTTATGGCCACAACCGTGCACACCGTGAGGATTCCTTTTTTTCTTAGACACTTTGAACCGTTAAAAATATGTAAAAATAAATTAAAATAACCGTTAAAAAATGGATTTTCTGTTCTTCGCGAGTGCTTTGATTTGACATAAAACAGATCAGACTGATTAGCGTATTTTAACCATCGAAAAAAACATCGCGAAAATCAGCTATTTTTCGACCCGTTACACTGTGAAGATCCCTTAAAGAATCGAACGGCCGTGCTGCCGTCAAGACGTGAAATCAACGAGGCTGCTTGTTTTAATCCTTGAGAGATTTTTATTTACCGACAATAGTATACGGGAATATCTTCTTCCAAAGGGCTCCGAGCGATGCAAATTATTGTACCCCATTGGTGTAGACCCCATCGTCATCGCGCCGTAAATTTCGTTGTTTGGGTTAAGGACAATCCTAACGTAAAATCTTGCGCCAACAGACAGCTCCGTTTATTCACTCGAAATTGATTTATTTGTACTTAGAAAGTACCGTCAGGACTCAGCGTCACATATTCACAGTTCGAGAACTTTCCGTTCCGTCCGATATCGTGTTTATCGATGTTACGTCAGGTTTTTCCTACAACTACTACAGCACATTAATTTCCTGGGATTACAGGCCTGCAGCGAAGCTTTAACCTAAAAAAAAACGACGTTCATCCATCAGAAGTCTCAAAAGCCCAAGGGCAGCCTGGGTCGAAAAATATTTGACGAAAAGGAACAATTGTCGTCAAACTAAAGAAACGTCGCGTCCTTGATCCTGCTCGAACTTTATTCCGTGGAATGATTATACTCTCGGCTCTTGCCTGCCTCCCTTGGAAACGTTGAGTAAATTAATTTGCGCCGCGACAACGTGGGAAGCGTTAATGTACAATTGCTAGGGGAGAAAACGAGAAGAGCGGCCCCGGCTGGCGAGGCGCGTCGAAAAAGCTGGAGAAGGAACTGTGCGCCAGTCTTCGCACTCGTGTCACAACGACGCCGTAATTGCTGAAAAATAAATGCACACGCGAGTAATCGACAGCTTACGATCGCGTCGCTCTCATTCCCATGGACCGATCAGCAGAGTCCTTCCTCGTAGTCGTCGTCTACTTCCTGTGACTTTTCCACCGGACTTTCCGTAGCTGCCTCCTCTGGCTCCTGCGGAGGTCTCTCAGGCTCCTGCCGCGGCGCCTCCGCCGGCGCACGAGCCGGACTCGCCGGAACAGAAGCACCACGCTCCGCCTTTGACTCGCTCGTACCCTGATCGCACACCCAGGAAAAGACACTCAATTGTCCTGTTCGTATGAACGGCAGCTAGGGTGTGTCGAAAAAAAGCGATGGCCCTTCGAACAATATCGGGTGGGAAAAAAAAATGCACGGCCCTCCTGAATTTTAGAAAACGAATTGATATTTCTCGAATACGGTGGAATATTTTTCAGGCTATTTTTACAGCTTCTAACAACTTTTCCTTAAATGTCGATATTATTATTCCAAAAATTCGAAATTTTGTAAAAATACTTGTTTTTTATCGACAAATGCTTGAAAATTGGCAACCGAATTCGACAAATAATAATTACATGGTTGTTACGCATTATTGACTCTGAAGTTCTCTGACTTTCAGGTTTTGCAAATATTTCAAGGAGATCAGGATGAAATGAAAAACTTAATTTTTTTAAGATCAAATATGTGAAAATGCGAATTATAATTTATATTTTTTACCAGTATTCGAAAAGTAGTTTAGGGAGTTTTGGGACAAATGTCGAAATGTTACCATCTGCTTCAAATTTATACAGTAAATTCTTTGTCATATGCGTATGCACTTTCCAAATTTTAAATCGGTTGTCTACACCGATTCTATCAAACTTAAAATTGAAAAAAACACTTTTTAACATAGTCTATGATCAGATAAACATAAGAAGTATATTATAACATTGATGACGAAATTGTCATAATGCACTGAGTGATTTGACGGTTTGCATAACATTTAAAACATTTTTTCGCACTTTTTCGTGCGTAAAACTGCCATTCAGCGTCAAGTGTTGGCATTTCCCTATGTAGAAAAGTGTTTTTTCATTTATACACTTTATAGCAACGGTGTAGACGATCGATGTAAAATTTGAAAGGTACACTCGGTAAATGACAGAGAATTTAATGTATAAATTCGAATGAAATCGTAATATTGTGTCAATTGTTTCGAAACTCCTTAAACACTGTAAATTAAAAAAACATATATTAAAAGCGGATACAGAACCGGCTCTTTATTACAAACAGAACTTTTTATATCGTCACCTCGTCACAATTATCTACAATAATTGTGTGATCGTATATTGACAAATCGAATGCAAGTGTATACGAGCTTGAGGGTAAATGAGTTTTTACTCGTTGAAATATTCAATATTAGGCACTGCCATAACTTTTTGTAATATCATGAATAATATGAATATTTATTAAGAATATACAAAAATATATTCATACTTATCAGTTTTTTTCTTCAAGTTTCATTTTCTGTAATTCTTGCAATCGTAGATCCTGGAAGAATTCCCAAGAATTTTCAAAATTCCCTGACTTTTCCCTGATCATTCCAGGAGGAAAGAATAACCCCGAGTTTTCCCTGCTTTCCATATACGTAACAACCATGAATTAATTTTTCCGTGAAAATGAAGGGTCGGAAAAGAATAACCAAGCGCTATTCTTCAGACCCAAACAAGCCCAAAGGGACCGTCCATATATTACGTCAACGTAACTAAATGACGTAATTTCCTACTGAATTTATGGAGTAAATAGTAGTGTACTTGGACAATAAAAACCTAGAATTGTTTTCTTTTATTATTTATTTAATATTTTCCCATGGGAAGGTTACCCATTTCTCCAAGCTCTGGATCAAAGGCACGGGGTTCGCTTCTAGACCTGTTGAGTTCGACTCATCCACGTCCAAATAATGATTATGATTTGAGGTTACTTAAGGTGTGGGAGTGATAACATCGTTTTCGATGCCCTCCCCCCCCCCCCCCTATTTTAAAACGACGTAATTTATGGACGGTCCCAAAGAACGCGCAATTTTTTTCTCCCACCTAACGATGATGCTCAAAGTTATCATTTTCGTCTCGAAACATCCTAGGGCAGACGGGCGGAGATCAAGTAATCAGGGTAATTATTACATGATTGACTTCTGCCTCTACGGTCGTGGCACGTGACTCGAGACTACTCGTGTTGGGGGAAACATAAGAGGGTGCTGCATTGGCTCTGACACCAACCGGCGGTATGGCGTATTCCTGACTGGTAGGCAGCGGCAAGCCCCTCGCCAGTTTCGCGTACTCGACGTCCATGTGTTTGATGAACGGACTGTTGAGCGCCGTCCTCGCCATATTCGCGTCCTCGTTGTCGTACGCTTGCAGTAACATCTCGAGGGTCTGTATCTCGGGCGTTTCGCAGTAATTGCCCCATTCCTTGAAGGCTTTTTCAGCCGCGACTTGATCACCCCGTGCCAATTGTACCAGCACCAAGACGACCGCCAAACGTCCGACCGAGGGCGCGTGCTCGATCGCCTGATGCATACCGATCTCCCGCCGTATCGCGTCCGCTGCCTCGTCGTACATACCGAGCTTTACCAGGATACGCGCCGCTTTGCTCATGTACTCGGCCGCCTGACGCGGACTGTCCTCGCCCTTTATCACGACCAAGCAATTCGTGCAATTGTTTTTTGCATCCCCCCAAACCCGAACGTACCCAAACAAACTTGACATTCTTTTATATCTTTCACTTACGAACCTCGTTCCTTTTCAGGCTAACCCAAAACCAAACAAATCCGAAAAACATGGCAATTTTCTTCACACCCAAAGATAGAAGAAAAAATGAGTGTGGGCTCACCCGAGTACAAACGGAACTCGTACTTTTTCAAATTCGCTCTTCCGAACAAAGTTTTTCATTTTTGGACTCGTTTAAACCGACATTCGTAGTTTTTTCAATTGTCTCACTCAAACTTTGTACTTTTCATGTCGACTCACTTGAACCCGAACAAACTATGCACTTTTTTGGTCTCACTTGAACTTGAACGAACTTTAAATTATTTTTACCTCAACTACACCCGAACGGAATTCGCCATTGTTAAATTCTCTTGTTTAAGCCATGTACTTTTCTGGGACTCACATACGCCCAAGTAAACTTTGTACTTTTTTTTCGATACTGAAATCTGACCCAGTTTTGTACATATTTTTCAGCTCCCTGAAAGTCAAACAAACCTCAGGCGTAATCTATTTTTGCCTCGAATGAACCTAAACAAACTCGATAGTTGTTTTTTTAGCCCTCCCCAATTCAAACATACACGGAACAAACTCCTTCCGCTTTTGGACTCTGCGATACCTTTGGAATGACGCGGTGCCGATTCTCGCGGAGAACCAAACGGGATCGAACTCAAGCAAACTCACCATAACAATTTCAGCTGCCCGTTGAAAGAGCGGCAGCGCTCCCTTGGGATCGGTGCTCTCTATCATCTTGCCAGCTTTGTCGAGGACAGTGGCACCGGACTCGGGCGAGCCGTGCTGCTGATAGAGCGAGCAAGAGGAGTGCGCCATCTTCGGGATTTCCGCAAGATCTCCGGAGTCTCTGCATATCAGAAGCGCCTGCTCCAGGTTTCTACAAAAGTCCAAATAATCCTCTAGCACGCTTGGACTAAAACACACACCTCGACGAACACTTCCGACTTACTTGGCTGCGTGGAACCATCTGTGCCACGAGGTTAAGGAAAATATTATCACAAAGCTGGCTATTGTCGCTCGAAGATGCCCTATCGGCATTGCCGATAGGGATAGGCACGACGCAAAGGATACGATCTGTTCTGCTTATAACAGTCGGCGGCTTTGAGGAGGGCGTCCTTACACTGCTTGTAAGACTTGGCGATGCGGAAGCAGGTGGCCGCATGAGTGTACTCGTCCGCCGCTACCTCGTAGTCGGGCCTCCATTTCAGCAGAGTAGTCTTCAAACTGTTGACACAGCATCCAATCCTCTTTACCGCTATTTCACACCAATTCTCAGCATTTTACAAAACGACCAACTTGTTTATTCGCATCAGTAAATTATTTTCCAGTACCAATCGAGGAATTTATTTATTCATTGACAAAAACCAATTCATTATTATACGGAGAACGCATTTACTTGCTTTGATAAAGTACCTTCAATACCTACTATGAGAATCATTTATTTCCTTGTTTTGATCAATTATTTTCGACAGATATTGTACGAAGAATTTATTCGTTTTGATAACTATTGTACAAATGATTTATTTATTCGTTACGATAATTTTTTTACCATCATTACACGAATAATTTCTCTATTCGTTTTGATAAGTTATTTTTGATAATCATTATACGATTAATGACTCGATTAATTTTCTTACCGATTCTCAACAACAAACGGTTAGACTCCTCAATTCGCCGACGACTGAGCGAGTCCCTCGTCAATCCTAGCTGTCTTTTCGCAGGCATACATGTAGTAAAAAAATTGAGACGATTTTTCGCCCAATAGCAACGAAGATAAATCCTAACAGTTTTTCAAGCTATATTTATGTAAATAGCTTAAAAATGGTTAGGATTTATCGTCGTAGCGATCCACGGAAAAATAGACCGCGATATATGTACACATAATGCGTCAATTGCCCGTAAGAGCTGAGCCACAATCATCGATAACAGTATGAGAAGAGCCGTTGAGAGGCGAAGGGTAGTGGGGCAAAAGGTAAAACTGACAGGTTGTTCACTTACCCTTTTTCTGCTTGCCTGATGTGCGCATTGCCCTCCTCGATCTTTGACATTTTTCTGCGAATGATGTCGCTGGATTCGTCACTTTCTGCTCGCTGCTAACCCTAACCCACCTTGTAGCTTCGCGAAAGAGCTCGGCTGCTGAACGTCGCGAGTCGCGGAACAATTTTCCGACAGCAGAACGCGCGCGGAAAACCGAACCGACGAAAATTTTCACAGCTGTCGATCGTGTACGAACGTGGAACGACACGGAAGGGGCGAAATGGGGAGACTGTGTGCTACCCTCTCGCGCATCTACACTTTCCACCCCCGGGCGCTTCCGCCCCGCCCTCTTCCGTTCCCTACGAGAACTGCAGCGGAAGCTCCAACTTCCGGCGGCGCACAAACGCGTTTCCCCCTCTACTCGCCACGCACGACCTTAGGGTGGTTTTTCAACGCAGCGGCGTTCTAGTTACTTCTTAGATGTCACTAGCCGCAAGCCAATAGCGATTTCTAAAATATTGTCCAGCCGCGCACTTCGGATTGCATCGGAGGAAAAGAAAAAGGTTAAAATGTACGCGGGAATGGCTCGTGTTTTGTTTACACGCCAAGACTGAGCCGGCTCATTTTTTCGGTTTCGAACAATCGTCAATAATCACACGATTCCTCGGTGACGTTTTGACATTCCGAGCGCTGCGAAGCAAGCGAGCTACGATTGATCGTAAGTACCGATTATTGTTTTTGCAACATAACCTCCAAATTTCCAATCAATCCAATATCTTTTTCAATCTATTTGCGAGCTTAAACTTTTCTTCGCCCTCCTTGCAATGGTTCAGATGGCGGAACGACTCGAAGACCTGAACCTGCCCCACGCTGTGGTAACGAGGATAATAAAGGAGGCCCTGCCGGATGGCGTGACGATAGGTAAAGAGGCGCGAGTAGCCGTAGCCAAGGCAGCCTCCATATTTATTCTCTATCTCACTTCCGCCGCCAACACCATCGCCAAGAAGGGCAATCGCAAAACGATATCCGGGCCTGACGTTATACAAGCCATGGAGGACATAGAATTCGAGCAGTTCGTCGCGCCTCTCAAAGAGGCCCTGGAAACGTTCAAAAAGTCGCAGAAGGAGAAAAAGGACGCCACCAGCAAGAGGAAACAGCAGAGAAAGGACGAGGACGGCAATGACCTCGTAGAGGATGACTGAACGTTGAGCTCTTTTATTTTTTCATCACTCTCACGTACATACCGTTCTTTTTTATTTATTTCTTTTTTTTCTCAATAAGAATAATAAATTGTCGCGAACCGGGCGAGGATTTTTTTTTATTCACGCTTTTCTTTGATTGATCTTCTGCGTATGAGTAAAATGGAAATTGATCGATAGGACAACGGGAGACTAGAATGCGAGCTATTATTTTGAGAAATTCGATTGCGTCTTGTGGTTTTTGGGAAAACTCGATCATAGATCGAAGAAAAGCTCAAGATAAATCATTCAAAAGAATATCTACTCTACAGTCGCTGCGAGGACTTTCGATCGAACGGTTAATCGGCTGTGCAAACATCATTGTCGCGAGACCCATTGAAATCTCTACCCGACGGAATGAGTCGTGTCACCGCGTTTACTTTTTTTAATTCGCGCGGCTTAGACCGAGAGAGGGGACTCCCGAATTGCACGAATCAGTCGCACTCGTGGTAAAGGCGATGCGAAAGACGAAGCTCGAGTTATGGCGTTAGCACACGGTGCTCGATCGGATAATTAATATATGCGTACGTATATACTGCTACGCACATACGCGTGTATTATATACATATGGATATGCATACGTGTCTGAAGGTATAAAAACGACTACATCGCCTGTACTTTGCGCTGTATGAGGCTGCGGCACATCGGACACTCGCTCGTTACTTTGCCCGCGCAATTTGCGCAACAGCATATGTGACCGCAGGGAAGAAATATCACTTCGCACTGAAAACAAAACAAAAATGAACATGTTTCATTTTTTTCTTCTTTTTAATTGGGTGAATGCACATTTTTATTGAAATCCGGGAGAGTACATTTCATTAGGTGAAATGGGAAATATTTAAAAGGAATAGGAGCTTGCTTTTGTGACGTAAGTACCCACTGAGAAGGGATTTTATGAAATTCGTACCCCAAAGGGGTAAACGGGGATGAAAGTTTGTATGAAAATCCTTCGCTTTTAAAGTCAAATACATGAAAATCGGTATTTAGCCTTTAGGTTGAAAATAAAGAAATGCATATTTCGGGATTTTTCGAAATTCATCCCCTAAGAGCGTAAAATAGGGGAAAGTTTTACGAAAGTCTCAATTTTGAAGCCAGAAGTATGAAACTTGGTATTTAGGCGTTGGATTAGTAACTGATATTCCCTGCTTCAGCGTTCTCCATAATTCATCCCTCAAGGGGATAAAATGTAGAAGGAAAATTCGTATGGAAGTCTGTCAGTTTTGAAGCTACGAGTATGATCCTTGGTATACAAGCTTAGGCTAAGATGATCAGCTAACCTATTACTATTTGCATTTTCACTTAATTTGTATTTATTTTAATAACCACGCGGGCGAAAAGCTAGTTTTTTATTAAATGATTGGAAAAAAAACTCACGTGCGAATCGAGGCAGACGACGCACTCGGCCGTGCTCCTACTCTGAACGTAAGGCTCGTGCGTTTTAGAACTTGTACAAGGCTCGTCGTCGAGCGGTGCCGACGGGAAAACTGGCGATTCGTCCGCCCACGACGACATCTTCTTCTCGGCCAAATAGTTCTCGACTGCGAGCTTGATGGCGGCGCGGTCCGTCTCGCAGTGTATCCCGATCTGTAACGCGTTGAAGTAGCGTTGAAAAATATTTAAAGACCCTGGAGGATCTTGTTTTTTTCCTTGCCGCGTAACTCACAGATTCGAGTCTCTCGTCGTCGAGGTCCTGAAGTAACGAGGGAAGAGTGACGAGAAACGGCAGGCAGTGCAGCGCACCGGCTATGGCCACGTGACGCACCAAGGTCGGCTCCAAACCCTCCAGCAAACCCTTCGGCCGTGCCTCCATCAACGATTGGTATTGCATCAACCAGAACAGACTGTTCCTTCGCGTGCTCTTTGACCAAGGAAGAAAAAAACATCGTTAAATCGCCTTGTTGCGTTTTAATTTTTGTAATGGTATGTCTTTTATAAATAATGTAGGGATCATCGTGACGTACGTCGACGTCTCTCTGTTGTTCGATCTGTTGAATAGTCTCCAACAATTGTTTCCTCCGCTTTTCCTGTTGATCCAACAGGTCGACGAGAATGGCGCTCAGAGTGACCCGCTTATCGGCCAAATCGTTCTGCCAATCAAATTGACGTATTTTAAAACTTGCTTTATCATCGTTGTCGATTGTCGCAACAATTGTCCGAGTGTTCTCACTATTTGCTGATTGATCTCGAATTTCTTCCTCTCCAGCTCGATACTGGTAAGTGCAGCCAATTGGGATTGTACCAAAGTCACTTGTTGCACGATACTCCACGATCGAGCGTCGCTCCTCTCGAGCAGCGCTGCCACGGCAGCCCTCTGCAGCACCTCGTCCTTGCGCAGTCTGTTCACCAAGTCCTCCTGGGTTCTCTTCTGGTCCCTCACCACTTCGGCCAAGTGATGGTTGTTTCTTACTTCTCTGTAAGCCGTTTTGAAGGTTCTAAAGCTCGCAAGAAATGGCAAGTACAATCGCGTCCGTATCTTGGTCTACTGACAGTTCTAGCAACGATTGTGCGTTACAGTCTCGGAACTTGGTGTATTCGTCGATCTTCCGCTCCGTGAGAAGCTCCTCTCCCAAAAGTTCCTCCATGGCGACTACGAACGAGAAAACAATTAATGGAGGTTCTCGCCGTCGCTTTTCTTCTGTTTTGCTTTTTGATGGGTGGCTTACGCAGTGTCTCCCTCGTGCGGAGCTTGAATTGCTCCGAATGGCACTGCGAGAGCATCCTCATCTCCTCGAGTTTCTCCTGCTCGAGTAGCTCCGCCTGGCTCTGCCTCTCCTCGTCGCTGCTTCGCAGAAATTCCGTTATCACGTTGTCCGCCTCTCTCTCGGCTGAAACAATCACAGCATAACATCACAATCTCGTTCTCCCTGCCGGGAGATTTTTTCGTTAGAATTGAGAGAGAAAGAGATTTTCCATCACACCGTCGTGAATGAACGCGAGTAGCCTCGCTCTGTTCAGATCGCGCTCCTGCTGCACTTTCACGATCTCGTGTTCCAGTTGCGTTTGCTGCACCGCCAGATCGTCCAGGAGCTACAAAAAAAGTGGAAAATCGGTCCTGCGTTATCGGCTGAGACATCCTCTTTCCTCTTTTACCTTCTTTCTGTGAACCTTCAGCACGGACTGCAACTCCAGCTCGTACTCCTGCTGCTCCCTGATGTTCCTCTCCACCTCCAGAAGAGCGTTCTGCCGTAACTCCTGCGAATAGCAAATTAATCACATTTTTTCGTCTCCGCTTCGTTTTTTTCCCCTCGATGGCCGTACCCTTCTCAACAAACGATCGCGTGCAGCGAATGAGACGATGATGGGAAAAGATGATGAGAAAAAGAGAACAATAACCAAGGGTAAAAAGAAACGACAATGGCGTCTCCACGTGCCTTTGCTTTGTCTAGCTTCGCTAAGGTCGCCTAGAAAAATAAAAGAAAGAGAAAACGATTAACGAGTTGTCCCCCGCCGAAGATGATTCCCCCGATTCGAACAATGGCCCAAAGGAGAAACAAATAAAGCGAGCCGTGCTGTAGTCTGAGATGGAGAGACCTGCACACTGGAATCTCCGCTCCTGCTCTGCCCCCTCTCGCCCTCCGCGCATCCCCTCGTCGACTCTCCCTCCTCGCTCGAGAATCTTTCCGGCTCGTACTCTAAACCGCACTCGTTCGCCAGGAAGGCCACTATCACTATGGCGCCACCCGCCAAAACGTCTGCGGGTGGATAAACGACGCTCGAACCCGACAATTTTATCTCCTTCAAGGATTGCGCCTGACCAAGGCTGGCGGGTAATCTCGTCATCGAGGCGTTGTTGCTTATGTCGAGGGTGGCGAGCCTCACGAGCATTCCCACACTGTCCGGCAACGCCTTCAGCCTGTTGTTGGCGACGTCCAGTATCCTCAGATCGGACAGTTGTCCCAATTCGAAAGGTAGCTTGCGGATACTGTTGTCACGCAAATAGAGCTCCTGATGGCAAAACGCATCAACAAATTTATCAAACGTCCGCACGTTAAGACTGCTTCTTTCCACATTTAATCAAAGTTTCATTCCTTCAGAAAGACGCTCGCTCGACGGATGCGTACCTTGAGCAAAACCAGATGAACAATCTCGGCAGGCAAATGCGTCAGTTCGTTATTGCCTAAGTCTAAGAGAGTTAAGAGCGAGAGATCGCTCAAGGCACCACCGCCCGCCAGGGACGTCAGTCTGTTGCTTCGCATCAGCAATTCTCGCTTTCTGAACACCTTGCACAGGGAATAGATGCCCGAAGGCACCTGCTTCAGCGCGCAATCCGAAATGTCGAATACCGGCTCGGGATTCTCCCGTGCCTGAAATGAACAGCAACTTCGTTGAGACGACAACAATCGTAAGAACAGTAGGAATCGTAACGGAGGGAATTGGTAGGTGTGATCGGCATTGATCGACGAGCCATGCACAGCTCGTACTCACCAAGTACAATTTGTGCTCGAGACGAGCCTTGTAGTCGACATTGTTGGACTTTTTATTGTCCCTCGTTTTCCTCGTGAATGACATTATTGGTGCAACGTCATGACAGCGACGAGTCGCTCGTGTCATCGCGCCACGTTCCTCATGCGATATACCCGCGGCTCACTCCGCGTTTCATCGAAAACAATAACAAACGGCCACTTTTACACGCAATCTCGTATACGTCGCGGGAAGTGGGCGGAAAAAAAACAACGAGTACATTCATTACCGAGGATCCCTCTTCCCCTTTGATACTCGAATACGTGTGAACAACAACAATTACGCACATACACCCACACGTGCGCGCAAGGCAACAGCCTCGTAGCAACTGACGTCTCCGAGAGCGCTGACGTCACGCGTCGCTAAAGTAGAGCGCTGGCGTGCGTGCTGGCCGGATCGCTAAGACAGAGCGCGCAATTTGCCGACTGGCAAGATCGCCAACACTCCACAAATGGCGCTGACGCGGCTACAAAATAGCCGTTGGGTTTTGCCCTCTGTCTGATTGGTTGAGTTGTCGAAGCCAATAACCGAGCCGGTCAAATTTAACGGATTTTCGACGAGACTTCGTACCGAGCGGACGTATCGGCGTCAAGTAGTCTCATCGTTGGATCTCTTCGTTGCGAAGTCGAGCGACGAGAGGAAGCCGCTACTTGGAAGGGTAAATTATGGACTTTGGATAATCCTGCTTTTATCTGATCTTTCGTCGTCTCCGCGACGCGTTTTCTCTTTCCCTTGGCGAGTCTCTCGCAACGCAAAAACATTCCTTTCTCACTTTTCTAGCAAAAAGGTGATGAATTTGTCATTCGCCTATCGCGCTATATGCGCTTTTATTGAGGGCTCGTGTATAAACTTGTACAATGTTTTCGGTCCGGGAAAATAAAAATGTCGGCAAATAGCGCTATGAGAAAGGGCGATTTTGTTTTTCGCCAACTTCCGCTCGGGTTTAATATTTACTATACCGGTGAACTATGAGGGCAGTAGGATTCTTCACACGACTATGCATGTGTAGAGCTCGAGGTAGCGAAGAAAAGCGTTTTTCTTTCAGCTCGGCATGGAGAGGCGTTTTTCGTGAAACTGGATATTTTCTATCCCCCTTCACACGAACCTTGGTTCGTTGGTTCTCCGCTAGGAGGTGTCCTTTCTTCGCAGCCGGTATTCGGTCGGCGTTAGCATGCCTCTGGAAAATAACATATTTCTTCACTCGAACAATCTCGGTTTTTATTTTCTTCGGCTATATCCGAGTAATAATTTATAATTCTCAAAGGTAATAAATAATAATTTGTTCAAAATTAATAAATAAAATAAAATTGCGCGTATTCCGGGTTCTCCCGAGATATCGAACCTGAGTACGGTGTCGAACGAGACGCATACCCCTTTGTCGCACATACGTCTGTACAGGTGCCAGCACTCTTTCTCCTTGTTCGTCTGGAAGTCCGGCTCGTTCGCTGGCCCGTCGGGATCGCTCTCCGATTTCGTTGCCACATTTTCGCAAAGCTGCGACGTAAAAAGAGCGATTAAAACGACTTCTTGCACGCGAGTGATTTCACTTCCGCTCTGCAGAGGGGGCATCCTACATCCGGCGCCGACCGGAAGTAGCCGGTTGTCCCGCCCGTTATTATTTTCCGCGGAGAGCGTCGAGATACGTTGCGGCGCAAAAAAATTTGCCACGAGGGTCGGAGAGACATTTCAATCTCGTTATTTCGCAATAAGATCGGTGTGACGCGTTCCATACCTTCGAGGCCTGCAACAAAATCGTAGCCGGTTGATGGACAGGCAGAAACTTGTCGATCGTTTCCGGTACTCTCGTTCTCGACGGAACGTCCCGCGTGATCGTCGACAGTTTCTCGACATCGTCACTGTAACACACGAGAAACGACGCGCGTTTATTCTTCGCATTCGCGTCGTGGATACGCGTGCCGGAAGTTTCAGCGAATCTGGAGGAGCGAACATTGTCCCGAGAGTGCCGAAAAGGAAGGCCATTGGGCTGAACGAGGCCTTTGTTCGCGATGGTGCCGTATCTTTCCTCGATAAAAATTCGGCATGGACGTGTGTGCGTGCGTTCGACATATATGTACAGTATATCGTGATATCGATGCCGTAGCCAATATCATTCAGGCACACGATGGCACCGGCGCCTTGGCCTTAGCCTTCTTTCGTTCTCCCTCCACCTCTTTCACTTTTTTTTTACATTCCCGAGTGTAAACACGGTAACCCTTCGTTCCTGGCCTCTGCCCTGCACCCTCATTCTCGATATCGTAAATAACAAAGAAATCGAAGCTCGCTTGTGTTTATTTTCTTCCTTTCTTTTTTTTTCATTTTATGCATGGCTGCGAGGGTACGTTCTCTCTCTCTCTTTCTCTGGCGCTCTCGTCACGGTCACGGTACGAATGCAAATTGAGTACTATTTTCACAAATCTGTGTATCGCACGGAAACATCGAATACTCAAGTTTCGAATCGATCGTTTGCAAGAATTTTAGTTCGATACATACATACATATATATATATATATATATATATATATATATATATATATACATATTGAAAAAAAATACTTTATATATTGTGTGTGGGTGCATATATACCAGTCATTTGAGTCAATTTCCATTTTGCATACATCCAACATGACTCGCCTATGTCTATCTATATCGAGTAATCTCGATTGCCGGGTCAAGGGAGGATCCCCGGGGTCTTACCATCCTCTCGATACATAACCTCGTTGGCGTATGTAAATTACGAGAATTTTTAACATTCCGCATATCGACATCACGAGCCGTTCGCTTTTTCTTTTATTTTCTCCAATCTTGACATTAAGGCATTTGGACGAGAAAAAATAAGCAATTTTGAGGTATTTTTAAAACGAAATAACTATTCTACATTTATCAAACCATAGGTATGCTTTAGTATATTTGAGTATACGAAATAATTTTTTGGAATTCATGCATCGTGAAAATGGCGGAGCTGTGGCAGAGTGTTAACGTAGCCTGTGATTAGCAAACAAATGAATTTTTTAATTCTTGAACATCTATAGTTTCTGTTTGACAATAATTGAAATGAAGAAAATGCAAACTCAAGAGAATGCCACACATTTACAAACAAAACATCGACATTTCGCGCATAATTTCTGTAAAATTTGAATTAAAAAAGTTTGTTAGTTTTTTTTAAACAATGCTCGTCAACTAGAAAGTCGCAATATTATAAATATTTCTTCCAAATTTCAACTGAATCGGCGTAATAGTTTTTGGGTAATCTTGCACGCCAATTTCGAGAATGCAGTTTTCGTATTTCGCTCTGAAACTTTGGGAAAATATTCTACATACACGGTTCTATCGTTTGAACGAGGAAAAAAGAAGTTGATTTTTCGATCGTTGTAAATGTATATCGAAAAAGAAGAAATATCTTTAGCTTAAGTTTTTATTACTTTTTCCATCGAGCGACGCGTTTTTACGGGCGAGCAGTTTGAAGTTAAAATGTGACCAGTAGTTTCCGTATTACCGTAGAGTGCGCGTCCGGTTTCTCAACGGTTATTTAAATTCAAACTCTTTTTTATTTTAATTTTAAATTGGCGTCCTGGAGTTGCATCTATGGCGAAAAAAACTTACCTCCCCCTCCGGCGGCCATTTTCAAAACTGACGAAAATCGTACGCGTAAAATGTCACGCAAAATATTCGTGATAACTACGATTTTTTTTGTGGAGTCGGATATTCGAGAATTGCGCTCACTTGACTCGTTGCGGTGGCGTGCTCCGTGTTCTCAGTAGCTTTCTCTTCTTGTCCGAACGAGTATCGCCGATCGGCACTATGAGGCATCTCTTCTCGCGATCGGTCAACGAAATTTCCGCGACCGTTTCCCGCGCTCCGGTGCTCGCTGCGGCCGAGGCCGTCACCGCGATCGTCCTCGACGACGTCGTTGCCCCCAACGACGTCACTTCCGTTCTCCATGTGCTACTAGCCTCCTCCGGGGTCGGAAGGGCACTTCCGGTCACGCGACCGACCTGAACGCTGCGCGGTCGTATTATCCTCGGGACCCTGCACTTCTCAAAGTCTTCCTCGAGCTCGATCGAGTCTTGTTGAAAAGACACTGTGAGAAAAAAAAATACATTCTAAGACAGCTCGTTTTTTAGGATCGTAATAATTATTATTATGAATATTATATTCTACGTAGTTAGAATTCTGCACGTTGAGTGTCCAAATTCTTGGTTTTTCGTGAGTTGCAAAACTTCTTGGTAAAAGTACAAGGATTTTTGTGGATAAAATGCACTTCCGGTGGCTTCGCAAGCAATGGGCTATTTTATTGATTAACATCTTTCTGGAAACTGTGTAAATGAATGCTTAACCTTACAAGCAAGAAATTAATTTGTACATACACCTGATATATACTGCAAATATTTACATTTCCATTTGCATATAGGTAAACAGGAATGTAAATATTTTATGTGTAAGTGTGTATGCGTTTGTAGCTGAAGAAATACATATGTGTATTTTCACCTGTGTGTTTTGAGGAATGCTGCGGTCGCGTGTCCCGTCATCTCTAATTAACCGCGTATACGCGCTTGATTACACAGAGCATCGCGAGTTCACCTTGGATTTGCCTGCGTTACTCGACACACACATACACACACGGGGCTCGTCGTTGCAACGTCGTTTCCGGAGTCACAGGACACCCGACAAAAGGCCCTCTAATCTGCGATCGCACCTCAGAAGCTTACAGGTAATTATTGTCTTGTTTTTTTGCTCCACAAGTTTTTTGTTGCTTAACTTTTTTACCAATATCGAAAAAATTAAGTATTTTATTTTGGCTTTGTGTTTATTGTCTATGAGGAAATATTAGTGAGGTACGATCATTTCCACGGGGTCAAAGAGAGTCTAAATTAATTTGACCCACAGCTGCTCGGGTTGATTATGCTGATTATTCGTATTATCGATTATAGTGTGCCAAATGTTGTGGCAAATGATGAATTTGTTGCACGTGAACAAATAAAAACTGAAAGATTATGTTGTCAACGACTCGGAGTAATTTTCGGAATGATAATATTAACATATCCACCATAAAAACGTACCAAAAAGACAAAAAAATATCAGCCGGAAACCTATTAAAATAGGTTTGAATTACCTCAGCGGAATTGACACGATAGGCAGAATATAATTATACATATTATTGATACGTGACAAATGATAAAAATCCATAAATTGTTGTTTGCATATTTTGTGGCGGTTTCTATTCAAATTAATTTCAAAACAAAGCTGGGTTGTGTTCGTCAACCGCATCAGCTGTTACTCGCGACGTTGCTAAGTCTGTAGGTGCTATTTCGTCGTTCTGGCCATTTTCAACCGGAAATTGAAACTTTCTTGTAATGTAGTGCTTTAACTACACGGTGAAGATTGATTTTCTTATTTCTTACAATATCTATTATATCTAATTTATCGAATTTCAGTTTTCCAACGGGTTTTGTTGGACACGTGAGCAGAAAAACCACGATCACCGCACTTCCGGTTGACCGTCTCCGTAAGACGACGTGCTTCGGTAACTCAAAGTGCTCGACTTTGCCGTTTCATTGCGAAAAAACTAAACGATCAAAATAGCTCAAATAATGATCGTGCCTCCTTAATTTCTTTAAATCGAGCTTCAATGATCGGGGGTTCAGCGAGACGGGGAACGAATTCAGATGTTACATTTTTTTCTAAGCCTATAATTGATGTATTTTTACCCTCTGAACACGAATTTACCATTCATTGTTGCCAAACTCTTCAATTTTTGTCAAAAATATCGTCAAAAGTGTGTGAAATCATGTTTTTTGCTTTTAGACGGCTTCATTTCAAGCCTCCGGCTACAATTCGGTGATATTCGTAATCAGAGAAAAATTTCCGACGGGATAGACCTGCGGAATTGTTTAAAAGTTGAAAAAAAAAAATTTTGCCCTTTTTGGACACTTTTGGGATCACCAAAATAGCGAAATTTCAAAATGCCGTAGCGCCGGTTCTATTTGAGTGACGTATACTTATCGACGAGGTTTTGAAACGGATTTTGATACTCAGAGAATGCAGTTGGATGCATCCCGATATCTCAATTAGTTTTTCCGAAAAATCGACTTAAAAAATGCCCGAAATAGAGGCAAGTATGTATGGAAGAATTAACAAAAGTCGATGGTCCATCTTTGAAATTCTGTCAAAAATCGAAAAACGATCGGAGTTCAATGAATGAAACGATATTTTTTTTTAGAGCAAACGATAACGAAGAAAATGAGCACAAAGTAGAGTCTAAAATATACAGGGCAACGAAACGACGAGCCTTTCAATCAAGAAACCTTTTTCTGACCAAAGTGCGAAATAATGTAGATTTTTAATCCTTTTTATGGATCCATTATCGATGTATTTTGACCCTCTGGATACGAATTGTCCATTCGTTTCCCCCGAAACCCTAATTTTTTCTATCTTTAAAAGTGTGAAAATACTTTTTTTTCGTTTCGCCGGCTTAATTTTGAGCTTTCGGCAAAAACTAGGTGATAATCGTAATTTTCTGAAAATTCTCGGACAGACCCTTGGAATCGTTTAGAAATCGAAAAAAAAATGTCGCCCGTTTTAGCCATTTTTGCGGAATCGGATAGACTTGGAGAATGCCGTTGAATTCATATTGACATTTCAATGAGCAATGGAAAGTGACGTGCCCTGTTTGTGTAGTTTCTTACTCACGGTTTGCATGATATATGTCAAGTGACATATAATCCCACATATATCACGATATATATCCATTGATATTTATGTTGAATGTATTTATATATAATTGATATTTATCCTAAAATACAACAAGAATGTGCATTTTTTCATAAAAATAACTTTATCTTCATGGTGCTGCGCTGACTCGACTTTAAAATACCAAACTATGACGACTCATCTATGTATTGGTCCTTGATATTTGTAGTATCAGTAGGCTCAACAAGGCGGCCAATATTTTTTGTAAGTGCCGAAATTTTAAAGAATACCATTGTCTTTCGACCAGCTGCGTTTCTTCCATCCGATTACGCAATCGGTATCAGATCCGTAGTTCGATATTTATGATTCGTTGTTGTTTCTGTTAATTTATTTCAAAAGCGTTATTTAATTATCAATATTAAATTTATTAGAGCTCATCAATGTGAGAAGTTTAAAAAGAACTTTTTTTTATCTTTATACATCAGTAAAAAAATAAGTAAATAAATAAATATTAAAATAATCGCAGTTGGGGTATAATTGCACATCAATATTTAACAAAAATTCGCATCATACTAAAAAGCAGTTCTAAAAAACAGCATAAGATAGAGGTTATTTTTATAAACATAAAAAATATCAAAAAATCGGATACATACGGAAATATCGGATATTTTCGATATTTATAATAAATATCGGATTTTGGCTAACTCTAGTCTTACCGGACTTGATGGTTCTCCTGCCGATGGAATTGAACGAGCACGTGCCACCACCCGCGTTGCTTTTGATGATGGGCGTAGTCGGCAGATTGTTTCTCAATTGATTGATCAATTTATCATCCCTGGGCGAATTGTTCTCGATTTCGCTGTCGTCGGTTTCGGCATCGCTCACAAGGGAGACCATCGTCACAACCTCATTTTGACTCCTGCTCGCCTCGAGGATTTTCGCCCGTCCACCCTCGAGTTCCTTGCCGACCAGGCTGTTGGCACGTTTCTTTGTATTTTTCGGGCGTCTTTTCGCAGGTGCGGACTTGACGTTGCGCCCTGTGGCGGGTGGCCCGTTGACTTTGGACGGTTCGTTGAGGCTCGATTCCCGATCGGTCTTGGACATTCTCGGTGCCTCGATGACGATGCTGACTTGAGCCTTGGCCGTTGGGCACGTGACGCCGAGTGTGCGCCTCTGTGACGGTGGCGCCGAGTTGGTGCGCCGATTTTTCGTCTCGATCGTCGTCGCGACGACGCTCGGGGGATCCTTCCTGGAGGCAGCGCTTATCGTGACCTGGTCCGTCAAGGTCGTCGATGAAAGATCCGCGGTGTCATTTACGGGCTGCGAGAAGGCCGCGTTCGCACCGCTCCGGAAACTCGCCCTCTTGCTCCTCGCTGTCGCAAACTCGCCAGGCTCGATCCTCGAGCTCATCGTGTCCGTGTCTACCGCGTTTCTCATTTCCCGAATCCCGGAAAAACGGGGAGGACTGCGCTCGAGGCTGCTCGAGCTCGACAGCCTCGAGTCGCTTCTCTCCTCGATCGTTCCATGCGCCAAAAACACATCGATATTGGATTTGTTAGCCTCCCTTTGTTTCCAGGCTAGTCGCAGTCTCTCGGCGAGTTCCTGACGCGAATAGAGCAAGCTGCCCCGATTCTTGGTGTCCGGCGGGCCGAGCGTGCGGCTCTGCGCCCGTGGCTGTCGCGGATTTGGCAACGTTCTCGCTTTGCTCGTTACGATCTGACAGGCGACGACCTCGACCCCGCTCGAGTTCCCATCGGTCACGGGCTTATCGGCCGACTCGTCGTCGCACCAGGCCACGCGCACCTGATGTCCCGGACGCGCGTCCCTCTTCGCGTCGTCGTCCTCTCCACGTCTCTCCAGTGGATCGCAGCATCGCCTCGAAGAACGATCCTCCTCGGCGGATCGCTGTCGTCGCAGCTGGTGGTGAAGATGATGATGATGATGATGATGATGATGGCGACGTGGCAGTTGCTGAAGCGAGTGCTGTCTCACGGGACCGCTGCCGCGTCTCTGGTGACTCGTCATTGTCACCCTCGCCTCGTCGGCTTTGGCTCAACGATCTTACAGTTCACCTTGACGGGTTCATCATCAACCGATGAGAGCCACCCGCCGCGTAGCGTGACGGTTGTAGGGACGCCCACGCGTTTTCCTCTTCGAGGCTCTCGACCCTGTCGCTCCGTCCCTCTTGCGCGCGCTCTTCGTCTCCGGGTCCAATGAACCCCTTGCCGAGGCCGTGCCTCGGTATTGCTCCGACGTCGAGCCGTCGGCGCTGGCACACGCCGACTGGCTGACTCGACTCCATCCTAAACTCGTCCCTCTTTTTTACCTTCTCTCTCTCTCTCTCTCGTTCTCTCTCTCTCGCTCGCTCGAAGCCACACATCATTCAAAGTTATGATACCTCGTACACTGGTACCCTCGAGGAATCACCACCACCACCCTCGACTAGAATCCCACCACTACCTCGAGATTCTTCGACCCCACCTGGAGTCTCCCAGCCACGACAACAACCCCTCCGAGTCCCCAACACCGACATTCTCATTTTACTACAAAACACCCGATCCGTTGGCACTCGTAGGGAGGGCGAGGTGGGGCGCCAGAGCGTATACGATACCTCGTTTTTAGCCCGAGATACGAGAATCGTCCTATTCAAGCGATCGCGCCCACGGCTCTCTTTGTATCGTTCAAATCCCCTACACGTCTTTGTACACACGAACACGTGTACACATATTTGTGGCTTATAGGATTTATATATACGGGAACTCTCGCAAACTCGACTAAACTCGGGTAGTCACCAGCTGTTATTGATCAAAACTTTACCTATCATCTGACAGCTTGTTGTCCGCAGTTGCCATGGAATCCCCACAACCCGATCATTCGAATCGTATCTAAACTCTCACTCCATTCTCTTCGCCGTCTCTTTCTTTCCATGCCGCTCCGTTCCACTGGCAAACGACCATCCCCGTGCCACAGCCTATAATTCCGCATCCTTGTATCCACGAGCGAGCCCCCAACAGCCTCTCGGCCCCCACGGCCCCCTTGGCAAACTTTAAATGGATAACTTTTAAGTTGGGCCGCCCCGGGGGAAGGCCTCTTGTAACCATTCGCCAAGTTGAATCGCCGAACTCGCTGTTACGATCCTTTGGTACGGGCTATACGCCCAACAGCCCTGTGCCCCTTTAATTGCCACTGCCTTATCTGATGGATGGGCTCCTCCTCCGTCTATTCCTGTGTCTCGCACCAATGTCCCCCTTTTTCGTCGAACCCCTGATACAGACCGAGTTTCGGTCCGTAACCACGTGCCAAACGGGTCGGAGATTGGCCACAATTTTACCTTCGTTGATTATCGGGACTGGAAGAGGGTGTCGATGAGTTTACGGAACAGCGACACGATTACTCGACTACGATGTATGAATCATTTACGTAGAAATTACGATGAGTACCTCGGGAGTCTCCCTCACCGTTCGAGGAACGACCGAGGGGTGGCGCTATCGCCAACTGGTACACCTTTTCTTCTATCTTTGTGTCCCTACGGAATTCGCACGGTCGCGAGGCGAGAAATTCAACCCGTGAATAATCCGTTCACTCGTCCCACCTATGCATATATTCGATACTTTTTGCGAAGGCTGCTCGGTTATGCCTCACCGGGGCTCTACCGAACTTGGTGAAAATTTGATGCAATGTATTTTCTTCTATTTTGACCGCTGCCGCAGTGTCACCTTCGATGGAGGGGAAATGCTGGCCGGACACGAAACAGGACGGCGTGAATCCGGAAGCGCACCCGAAGGATTCTAGCCTCGAGTGTTCGAGCGAGACTGAGCTAGATGCTGTGCGTAAAACCCTGCTGAGCGCAATCTCCAACTGGACCCCCGGATCTGCTCAGGATCTAATCCTCCAGGATTCGTTGCCAGTGGCGGCTCAGCTACTGATTCAGGTGCTTGATAAATGTATCCCATGATCCTGGAACTTGTCGACGATCCTTGATGTAATCGGGTTGAACAGAGCTTCGAGGAAACGGAAGACAGGCTCGACGAATCGTCGAATCTCCTGTCAACGGAGGATCTACGCTCGCGCATCAACTCGTGGCAGGCCGCGCTGCAGCCGTGGCACGAGCACTCGAAGAACCTGACGAACCTCGACACGGTGCCGTACGAACACTTGGAAAAACTACTGGACACGTTGCCCCGCGTTGTCCACGCTGTATTCAGTCACTGCAAACGATGGTACGTCTAGCTCGGGAATTCGATTGTCAATTTAAAATTAACCGACGCGTGGGTTGCGCAGCAACACCTTGTACGGCTCAAAGTTCGACGATCTGAGATCACAGCTGACCGATCTCTATCGCCGATCGAACCTCGTCCTGGACCTCTTCTTCGGCATAATCGGTGCTAAGGTCGATTTCGATGGGGAACTCGAGAGGAAAAGGAATGCACTCGAAACAGGTTTGGGCACAGGGCGCGGGAAAAATACAAACCCTGGATACAATAGTACTAGGTAGATTAAAAAAAACGAACGACATTTGAAGCAAAAGAATGAAACGAATTTTCGTGGGCTCTCCAGTCATCGATAAGCTCGGAGACATCGCTGCACTGACGAACGGCATGGACCTCAAGAGTCTCGTAAGCACGTGGAAGGTATTCGCCAAACTGGCTGTCTCTCATGCATCCATTATCAAAGAACGCGCCTCGACCGGATGCGTGACGCGACGATACGCCGACATTGCTAAGGCCATCGAGACACTCCTGTGCGTGTCGCTTCGAGTAAGTGCACTCTGTTTTTCTTTTTTCTTTCGTGCACGAATTCTCGCTGCTTTTCGTCACCCCGCTTACAGCAATAAATCATTCGCTTGCTCGGTACAGGAAGCGAAGGATACGAACTACGAGAAAGTGTTCCAATGTGTTGGCTTGCTGTTGAAAATCCTCAACAGACTGTGCATGCTTTATCGAGCTAATTGCGCGAACGAAGTTCTCAGCGTTCTCGTACAATTACTGGCAAAGTTGCACAGGTGAGCGAAACTCTGAGAAGCTCTACCCCCCCCCCCCCCCTCGTCTCTCGCTGTGTTTCTTTTGTCCTCTTTGCAACTTTATCGAAACTCTTACGAGGAAATTACGTTTGCAAGGTACTCGCCACCCTTCCCATCCGAAGGCCTCGTTATCGCGCACTCGGAGATCGCTGCATACTCGAAGACCTACGTGGTTCCGGTCTCGGCCGAAATATTGACGCTTTTGCTCGGCGAGCAGCAATTCCCCGAGGTAAAAGATCCCCATCGAGATTGCCGACATTTGTTGGAAAGTAATCTAGATTTGGTTGGAAAGTGATATTAATCGACCCTTTTTTCCCCAGGCGTTTTTTCAATACGGAAAAACGGACCTTAAAGAGCCCATCTGCTATCACATGCTGACTCTCGGGATCGTGGACAAGTTGATAGATGCGGAAGAAACGGAATTGTCTCCTTGGGTGGGAGGGGAGACTGACAACATTATCGAGGTTGCTCTCAGTAACGTGAATCGCTGTTGCGCTAATCTCCTGATCGACGAGCTGCGAATTCCGGCTCGGACGAGCGTGGTCCCCGGAAAAATCGAATATTCGGGGATTTACGAGACGAGTCTAAGGCTCTTGGCTTGCTTGGTGTCGCGCACGTCCCTCGAAGATTTCGCCGCCGTTGAGCTAGCCCTGCTGAAACATCTACTATCCGGCGAGTTTTGGAGCTCCTTGCTCAGCTGCGACATCTGGACTCACCTGGCAAGGTAGATTGATCGTTCTCGTAGTTTGTTTTTCGCCTCACACGTTTCGTCTCGTACACAGATGCGCCTCGCCGGAATTGCGCTACGAGCACCTTTGCTTCTTCATGAAAGTGCAGAGAGTCTTGAAGACGCGCGAGACGAGCCTGGAATTCGCGATGATCGGCAATCTGATCGGTCGACTCTACAAATCGTTGCCCGACGAAACGAGGGAAATGATTTTCCGCGAATTCGAAGACTATCCGAGTCGACGTTTCGTCGATCCTTTTCGTGCGGTCTTGAGCCCACGCGCCCAACAGTGTCTTCGTCAACGCTCGACGATCGAGGCGGCCGCCAACCTATCTCGGATCTTTCAGGACTTGCGTCGCTCGCCATCAACGAAAAATTGGAGCGTCCTGGTTCGTTTGCTTTTGTCAATTTGACAGCGGCGCTGGTCAAATGCCAGCACTCAGTTCGTTGTCGATGGGTGGTTAACTAGACGAAGGCTTAAGGGATCATCACAGTGTAACCGGTCGAAAAATTGCTGATTTTCGCGATATTTTCCGTGGTTAAAATACGCTAATCAGTCTGATTTTTTTTATATCAAATCAAAGCATTCGTGAAAAACAGGAAATATATTTTTAAACGTTTATTTTTTATATTTTTTTAGGGTTTGAAAATGTCTTCGAAAAAAGAGTTCCCACGGTGTACACGATTGTGGCCGTAAATATTATCTGCAACAAAATTTGTAAAAAAAAATTAATCGGTATGAAAGCCGCCATCTTGCTACGGAGGGTTTTTAAAAATGAAAATTGACAAAGTCGCGGCAGTTCGAAAAAAAAAGTATCGAATTTGGCCTATTTTTTCGACTTTTCGTTAAAAATGAAGATTAAAAAAAAGCTTCCATAGCGAGATAAAGAATGTTGTGTCAAAATTTAAGATGGATAGCTTAAAAACTCTTCCTTTGAGAGTGTCCACCATTTTGAAAAACGACATTTCGAGAACAACGCGTTCGTCCGCGCCAGGTCTCACGCAGCTGATCGAATCTCTTTTTCTGAGACCGGAATAATTCGAATTTCGCCCCAAAATTTCAACACCATGTTTATAACCGTCTGTACTATCGGATAATGCAAAAAAAAATCGATTCTTTGAAGATTTTATACTGTGATGATTCCTCAACCATCGAAGGCATTCCTAAGTTACCGAGTAGTTCACTTGCCGTTCGCATATGGACAGCGAGTGAGGCGATCCGGTGACGCTATGGAGTTGATAAGTGAGCGCATATGTATGGAAAGCCCATATAAGAAATCACAAGCGCTCGAGGCGAGGCGACGCTGGTCGGGTGCCGGGTTGATAAATGGGGAACGACTTTTAATTTGCATTTTCGCAGACGTCTGCGCTGGAATCGATCGGGAGTACGGCGATGCCGCAGGATCAGATTTCGTGCATTCTCGCGATTCGCAGTATATGGCTGTTCGTCGCCTCTAGTCTGCCCAGAAGCGAAGGTATCACTCGGGAGATGTTGCTCGAGCTGGCCGCGCTCTTGCTCGACTGCACGACGCCCGACTCCTCCGACAATTCGACCAACGATCGTCTCGTCGCCTCGGTAAAGTTTTCCTTCGGACTCACGGACGTTCCGTTACCATAGATCCATCGTTATCATTTTTCGCGTCGATAGATTTACACCAGCATGCTGGAGATCGTCGAGCACGCGCCCGTTCAGCATCGCCTGAAAATCAACGTTTTCCTCCGCGAAAACCTCGAGCCGTGGATCAACGAGAGCGGAAGGCAAAGCCTCGTCGTCCTCACCGAATTGTTTTGCCGTCTGCTGAGCGAGGACGATCCCTGGCTACGTCAAGAGTCGTTCGAGACCTACGCCGAGTCGTTCCTCGGAAGCTCGAGCGTTCGCCTTTTCGACGCCCTCTCAAACGGCATAAATCAGTTGCCCCGCGTTTGCCAACAGATGCAGTCCTACCTGGCGAATCAGGAAATCCATTCGCTCGCTCGGCATTCCAACATAGAGGATTATCTCCGCAAATTGGCGGTGACGTCGCGTCAGCGCGCGACCTGGCACAAGTGCTATCAAGCAGATTTTCGACAGCGCGACGAAAAAATGCCCCGGCGCGATGCGAACGGAATGGAGGAGCGAGTCGAGCGAATTTGCCAAGACATACGTCTCGTCGCCACGCGAAAGAGCGAACTGAGCGATTCGTCGATCGATAAATTGCGCGCGGCATTGTTAACGCTTTTGGAACCGAGCGGATAATTCGGTCAAATTTTGAGCTATTGCATTAAAAACGTTTGCCCAGCTGAAAAAAAGCGAGCCCGACTTGATACCTGAACGCTGCGTTTAATTAACAGGTCGGAAATACGGAGAGGGGGAAATCGCTGGCGTGATTGCCGCGAGGTGGCGCCACCTTGCGACGGAAAGGCGAGCGTGCGTGCTCCTACATTTCGCACAGTTCGTGCTCCGACAAGTTGATGTTCTCAAATAAACGAAAATATCTCGTTTCCTCCTATTCGAGGAACATCGGACGGGCCTTACCACCAGTTTCGTCTTCTTTCCTGCGGCACTTGCAGTTGTGCGTGTTGGCGAAGGATCGCGCTCGATTCGAGACTCAATGGATGCTATTGTTTTGCATTTTTTTCAGATAACGGCGCACTCGACGGACGCTAACTCCGAAGAGTACGTAACTCGGACCGCACGCTCGTGGGAAGTGAAGCCGGGCCCCGTACGGCAATCGGAACGTATCTGTGGCAGCTGGGCGCAGCAGGCTGCTCGCGATAACAGCGGGAGAAGGAGTACCAAGAACATTGATCTCGAGTATCGCGATATTGCTCCTGGGTCGAATGACGTTTCCCCCACCGAAGCGCGATACTTCTTCCGCGTTCAGCAGCGAAAAATCGTCGACTAATCCACGCCACTCGTAACACGTTTCTTTTGTTCGCCGCGTTCTGCCGGTCCACATCGAAATGAGCGCCACAATGGACACGAAAAAATTTCGCGACGAACGAACTATCCAAGTGATCAACAAGTGTATCAGCTTGAAGGATCAGGACATCAAGAGGAACAACGAAATCCTCAACGAGGTTCGTCCGAATTCATATCTTGCCTCGAAGCGACACTTAGGAAATTTAAAGCCCAAAACGACTCTCTCGACTTTCAGATACTGAAAAACGTCCTCGCCGCTATGAAGAAGCAAAATGAATTCTTTCGGGATCACTTTCAAAATCTCGTCTTCGTCGGGAGCTATTACAAAGGCACGAAGGTCGGCAAGCCGGAAGAATTCGACGTCAACATGATCATAAAGATACCCGTAAAATACAGCAGCATCGAGGTGATCGCTTCTCGCCCCTATCCATCGGTCATGATGAATTTTCGTTACCGTGCATTTGCTTTTTGTCTGCCCGCTTCACAGTTCGAGAAAGTCATGCCGGGCTACACGAAGCTGAAATTGAACCCGCTCGAATGTGACACACCCAAATGGGAGAAGCACAGGTAACGGGAGTCACGACACAATAACAAACCCTTATCGACGTTCTTAATCCTCCGAATATAATTCGCCAAGGAAAATCCTGTCCAAGTGGCTGACGAACGAGGGCTACTTGAACCAGGACGCGTTTCGTCAGTCGATGGAGGGCCTGCTCACACGAGCCATGAAGCAGCTGCCGACGATTGACAATTACACGGTGAGGACAGGAAGGAATCCCGATAATCGCGACGATCCGCTCTTGGTTGATCGCTTCTTTTCCGTTTCAGATCGGAGTCCGGAAAAACGGTCCTGCATTTACCTTGTGGATCACCAAGCAGGGCTCTCCGGAAATGCACGTCGATCTCGTGCCCGTATTGGAATTTAGCTGCAAACCACCGTTGCCCGCGGCCATCAACGGTTCCGTAAGTTTCGCGACGATTGTGGCGATTCCGAGAAACGAACGGGGCCAATTTGATCGATCGTTGCTTCGGGGAACTTGTAGAATTGGTACGCGGTGCCGAAACCCCTGAAAAACGTATCCGAACCATATCTCAACTGGCGAATGTCCTTCTACAATTACGAGAAGAACATACTGACGAAGCACGGCAGGCTTAAACCCGTAATCCGTCAAGTCAAGGTACGTTGTGATGCAATATTCCACAAGACTGCCTCGACTTTTTGGACACGTCTCACTCTAGCTCGCTCATTATAAGTTTTTTTTTCAACTTGCCTCGTTCGTATGTCTGCCTTTCCAGTTTGTGATCCATTTTTCAAGCACTTGCTGACATCCGATTGAGCTTAAATTTTATTTATAAACTATTGAACTAAAAAGTAAGAAATAATACTTAATGTACGAAGTTGAATAGTAAAGCTACAGAAAATCCCCATCCTTGGTCACTGATCAAAGACGAAGGCATACATGCTTAAACTTGCATAAACATAGAACTTCAAAAACTTTAAATATTTTCTTAAAAGCTGGAGGAGTAAAATATCATTTCGCTTGAAATAAAGCTTTAAGTTCTTAAAAAAATATTAAAATGTTTACAAGTTCTATGTTTATGTGAGTTTTATTAAGTATGTACTGCCTGCGCCTTTGATCAGTGACCAAGGATGGAGTTCGTCTGTAGCTTTACTATTGAACTTCATACACAAAATATTATTTTTTATTTTTCAGTTCAATAGTTTATAAATAAGAGCTTGTTTTTTAAAAGATTTTTTATTATTCATTCGAAACAGAAACTTCGGGATAAACAGCAGTGGAACATCATTCCGAGCTATCACATCGAGACACTGTTCATGCACTATATGAGAAGCGTGGAGAAGAATTCCGAGTCGCCTGATAGCAAGTTAACCGGAACGAGTCTGTTCATTCACGTACGACAGTAGCCTTTCTTTCATGCCTCGCACGATGCTCGAATGATAGCCGAGGCTTGACGTTTTACAGATGCTCGATCGTCTGAGGCGCACGTGCGAGATGCAGCGTCTCGAGAACTTTTGGGATCCCCGTCACAATCTCATCGAGGCCGATGCTAGCCAACTCGTGAGCATCGTCGGACGACTGGTGAGAATCGTCAAGGATATCACCGAGGATCCTGTTAAGATGGCTGATTGGATCTGTAAGTCGAGAAGAATATTTCGCAGCGCCTACAGCAATGATGTGTTCGGATTTGGAACGATTTTTCTTTTCTCGGCGCGTCACAGTGACTCCGGAAGAGTTGAACATGTGCCAGAACGAGTTGAAGGCCAATTGCAATCTCCGGGACACGAATGACGACTCCACGAGACAAGGCACGAGCCAGGAAAGCGTAGGCCGTTCGTCAAACGATTTTCTCAACTCTGTTTACAATTTTTCGAAGCTGGCTATGGGCGTGACCTCGGCGTTCGGAGCCGGTAGCCCATCGTCACCAAACGAACCGGATAATAATAATGCCGGTTTTTCTGCAATAATGGACATGTTGCGCTCGATACGTAGGGATATCGCGGGTCTGAGGGACTCCGTTGATACGCTCTCGCATCGCATGACCGCCGTCGAGCAGAGACTAGCCGCGTCGGCGCGACTCAACACCTAAGAACCGTTCGATTTTGCTCCAGCCCGCTTTTCCTTTGACAGCCTTCTCAACTCCCAAAATCAACTTTCCAGGTTCGACTAGTCATTGGCAAAACTGAAAGTATCAGAGGGCTTCGGATAAGAAGAATGTTAATTGGTTGGATCATATTTAGCCGTATTGTTGAAATTTAGGTGCGGCAGAGGTGCATTAACCATGGAATGCCTACAGATAACTTGAAATTTTATCTTTTTTGACATTAAGATCCTGCAAAAAAAAGTCATATTGCACGTTTTAGACTTTACTTCCTGCGTGGCAACTTTTTTTACTCGCATATACGTCTGTATGCATATCTATGAATATGAATGTTGTATACCAATTCATATTACAAAATAAAAAAACCTGCAACAGTATAAGAATAAAGAATATCTGAAGAAAAGCCTGCGGCACGAATCCAAAGCTTCTTCGGCCCTAAATTAAACAAGTTCGATGTGATACATTTGCACGTGATCAAGGCTCGCGATTTTGGTAGATTTATTCGCATTCCAAATTTGCGTACAAGGAATAACCGGAGCGCCAATGTATGCCAAAAAATAACGATTCTACAATATATAACAAATATATACAACAAAAAATACGAGGGACGGGCGCAACACGATGGGCGCTCCAAAAAACAGCAAATTCAGTTTAAAAATTACTGTCAGTGTAGCGTGCCGGGCGTCGATGGAGTTGCTCGTGGCATCGCCGCCAGATAGAGACACCTCGTAATACGAGAAAAAGTACGAGCGTGCAAGAAAACGTTAAACTTCTCATTTTAATCGCTGGCGGATACAGTTACAAAACACATTACCACAGTCTGAGATTCTGCAACTCTGTAAAGACAGTATTCGATATCGCTAAGCGATAGCCAATGGCATGCTCGATCACAGAAGGAAGGGAGCCTCATTGGCTGTCACTAGCTAACGATACGAAATCGTCGCTACAGAGTTGCAGAATTGAGGCCCAATCAGACGATAAACGTTTCGGTTTGAATGGCTCCGGGAATACCAGGAATACCTCTTTCTCTAGTTTTCTTACTCCCCTTTTTTTACGTACCGGAGCGGCCGACGCCCGCCGGCTCTTCGAAGACAAAGAGGGTTCGCAGTCACGCGGAATTTTAAACGACGCCGATCACAGTCTTCCCTGATCCTTTTTAATAATTCGCAGCAACATACAATTTTGCAGTAAAAAAAAATAAGAATGTGAGTTAGCAGTTCGTGATATCACTTCCCTTTTAATCTAAGCTTCTGTCAACGAGGCACGGTATTTATTTCGCGCACAGCAGCAAAAGTGTCGACGAACATTCGCACACTCGTATCCCGTTTTCATTCGTTCGCGTTTTGGCGTTATTTTTCCTTGCTTCCCGAGAGAGACACTTCGAGATGGACGCAGAAGTAAAAGCGGAAAAGTTACGCGAAGACGACAGGATGTTGCAAGTGATCGACGAGTGTATTAGCTCGAGGAACCACGACTACGAGAGGAACAAAGGGATTCTCACAGAGGTTCCTTGCTTCAGATTGAGCCCTTGTTGAAGTGAAATAAAATAAGTAGGTTGTTATTCTAGGGGTCTGCTTTTAGATACTGGAAGACGTTTTTACCACAATGAAAGGGCGAGACGGATTCTTCCGGGATCAATTTCAGGGTTTTTTCTTCATCGAAAATTATTACAAAGGCCCAAAAGTTGGTGAACTGGAAGAGTTTTACGTGAACATCAGCATCAAGCTTCCCCTGGATTGCAAGTTAATCCAGGTGATCCATTATTTCCTGTATCATTGACTGTGACTTATGTTTGTCTGGCTTATGATATCCGCTTTTTGTCTTCTTGCTTTATAGTTCCAAGAAGGGGAGCCAGGTTACAGAAAGCTGGTATTACATAATCTACTGTCGATTTACACACCCCAATGGCATAAACACAGGTAATAGAAGCATCGAGACAGCGAAAAGATACAAACAATTTTTGCCAACTGTAATCCCATTAATATTACTCGCCTAGCAATTTCACATCAAAGTGGCTGGAGTACAGGAGTCGTGATCATGAATGGAATACCTATGACATGAATGAGGATGCATTTCGACAGTCGATGGAAAGTATGCTCGCATGGACCATGCTGAATATACCCAGAATTGACAATTACATGGTGGGATTTTCATCAATGAGAACGAAACTAAACTGTTTGTGACAATAGTGACAAAGGATTATGGGTTAATATATTTTTTCTTTTAGATCAAGGTGTGCGAGGACGGTTCTGCATTTACTCTGTGTGTCAAGAAGCACGACTTCCCAGAAATGAAAGTCAATCTGATGCCTGTATTAGAATTGAATTGTGAACCACCGTATTCTGTTAAGGAGGACTTTGTAAGTTTGAGGGCTCTGTGCCAAATACGAGGCTCGAACGTTGCCAATCTGATCAGTCGATTTTCACGTAACTTGCAGAAGTGGTACGCTGTACCAGATCCTTTGAAAGATGCCAAGGATCAGCATCTCCAGTGGCGAATGGCCTTCTACAATCATGAGAATGACTTACTGACAAGGCAGAACTATCTCATACCTTTCATTCGAAAAATTGAGGTACATAGAGTCATCCTTACACAAGATATTGTCACAAAGTTTACCAACTTTATGGCGTTTCACTGCAGCTTGTTGGTTAACACGCCGGGCACAGGGGGTCGCAATGACTCCAGCCATGTTTCGAACAAATGCCTCGTTGGCCATATCCTTCCGAAAGACTCATAACAATTTAGGATATTAGTTTGAACATTCTAGAATGTGCAATTCTCCGTATATTTTAATCGAATATTTCAGTGACGGTAAAAAGCCGCACAGGGTCAATGCGAAAAAAGCCCTTTTTATTTAAAAAAAATGATAGCTTGCAATTTTTTTGCATAAAGGCCGATCATTTAGGTCGATACCCTTGAGATGTAGTTCAAGGAAGAAAATAGCTCCACAGTGGGAAATAATTGAAGCTCCACGTCCGACGCTAGTCTGTACTTACAAAGGATTACCCCAAAGCACCATTAGAAGGCAGGCCAGTCGCCTTCGTTTCCGATAACTTATAGGAATTTTGGCTTAAAGTTGCACTGCGGGTCATTTTGACCCCGGGTGACCGCGGAGGATTACTTTTGCTATGATTACTGTTAATGCAAAACAGAAACTGCGACACGCTCAGGAGTGGACCGTTATCTCGTATTACCACATCAAGACCCTGTTCATGCACTACGCGAGAAGCATGGAGAACGATGTTGGATTGCCAAACACCTTCAAATTATCCGGAATCAAGCTTCTCATTCACGTAAGGGGGTAGCCATATCCTTTTTCCTCGCTTGACACCGCATGCGTGGATAATTGTTGAGCCTCGCACTACATTTTGCAGATGCTTGATCGATTGAGGAACATGTGCAAGACACAGCATCTTAACAACGTTTGGGTTCCCGAACACAATCTCATAGATACCGATGAGAGCCAGTTCGCCGATATAGCAGAACAACTGACAACAATGATCGAAGAGATTACTAACGATCCTACCAAAGTGGCCCATTGGATCTGTGAGTCGAACGAAATATCCCTCCCCTTTCCATCGACATCAAGAATTTATATTGATTTAGAACGATCCCCGTTTTGCAGTGACGGCGGAAGAATTGCGCTTGTTCCAGAACGAGTTGAAGGCCGTGGGGATTCTCCAGGACACCGATTGGTCCTCGAACAGTCTACAAATGAGCGAAAACGATGAATCAGGTTTGATGAATCGTGTTCGTAACACGGCATCCGCAGATATCGAATCATTGCTGTCCAGCGAGGGTAACGATAAATCCAGTTGTCCCGTTGAAATGGACATGCTCAGAGTTATCGCGGGTCTCAGGAATTCTATTAAAACGCTGTCGCGTCGCTTGACCGCCCTCGAACAGAAAACAGCCGCGACGGTTTGAGCCAACCTGGAAGAGCCGCCCGACCTCGCTCTATCTCACTCTTCCATCGAAAGTCTCTTCAATGCTGAAAATAGGGGTTTTTGGTTTTACTAACCTTGCTACAAGTACATAACATCGCCCAAAGTATCAGAAAGGTTGGGAAGATGTATGACAGGCCATTCTAAGTTATAATCATGTTATCTTTTTTTCCGACGCTATCACTATCGACTGCACACTGGGTCATTTTGACCCCATTTTTTTCAACTGCCTGCATTGCAAAACGAGGTAATCTATTCGGCCGCAGTGCAGCGCTAGAATGTTCCCCCAGTCCTATTATATGGGTGGACACTCTGCCCCGATCCTACATCCTGCCCGTGTATTGAGGACAATTTTCGAAAGTGGGCCTGGGGTCGGATCGACCCCAGTTATGCGGTAATGCGGTGAAAGTGAAAACTTTTTTGGTGAAATTAGTCATTTTATCACTACCTGTGAGTTACGAGAGGAAATGCTCATAGATATTTTTTATTTTGCTCTACGATAGTAAATTATGTATTTAGAATGCCAAACATAAAACTGAAAGCAAGTGTCTGTTATGCAGGAGGGCTATGCGAAACGAGCACCGAATGTACTTGTGCGTCGATTGTGGTAAACGTGAATAATCATAATATCATTGAAGTAAAAAATGCGGAAAATATACGTTTTTAAAAATTAGTCTATGGAAGGAGTCGATTATTTCCATGCTCACTATCCCGAAAATGCCCAAATTCAAACCTCCGAATGAATATACTTGTTTGGACTACGGCCGACACTCTTTTTCATATCTACAAACCTTCCTCTTTAGAAACCTTAAAGCATTATTTGTATACTTTTAAAAAAATACATCTTTTTCATGCAACTACGTATTTTTCAAAGCATTTCCTACTTGGGGGCAAGTGTGGACAATTAATTTTTATTTTTCTTACAAAATTGAATTGTGAGCCATGAAATAAGGATAATTTACTTCAGAGAACGTCTCTACAAAAAATCTACATTGAAATGGCAACGACGTTGCCACGTACAACCAAGTTTTCCGTTTGCCAGTATATATAGGAAAATACACCATACAACTAGTAAAGTTCTCATTAATATCTATTCACCCCAATATTTTTGAACAACCTAAAGGTTGTTATGGGGTCTAGTCCTCAGGTGTGAAGTGGACGGGGAGCTATGCGTATGCATGGAGCTGATTGCCTGTTACCAACTGTTATGAAATAATCGTCATCTTCCAGGTACTAGTCTCGCCACGGTAACGTTGAAAAATGTATTTCCCGGTCAATCGATGAAAGCTTCGAAATGGCTCGAGGCATTGGTGTATACATTTTTATTTTATATTTGCTTTTCT
Source organism: Ophion costatus (assembly GCA_951751655.1). NCBI lineage: Eukaryota > Metazoa > Arthropoda > Insecta > Hymenoptera > Ichneumonidae > Ophion > Ophion costatus. The sequence goes on from OX632367.1 coordinate 14,096,061, forward strand.
TTAAAGCGGTAACGCCAATGTATTAAAAAAGCGTTTATACCATATATTTCAAAAACATAAAACAGCTAGCACCACGCTCAAAGCTAATTTAATTAAAATGAGTAACTTTTGTTTGTGGTATTGTTAGTAAGTTATTAAGTAATGTTGTTTGTGGTATGACCGCTAGATAGTCATATCCCACGCACGAAATGAAGTGTCAGCGTTTGAGAAAAAAATATCACTAAACTTCTCATTTCAAGCGCTGGCGAATGCCGTTACAAAACATGGCCGGGGTGGCCGATCGAGGCCCAGCAGACAAAGAACTTTACTGTTCCGAAGGCACAGGGAATATCGGAAACGGGCCGCGGTCCGAATTGCGTTGTAAGCGCTCACAGCGCAAAACTCACTGCAGTCGGACCAATCAGATCCACCGTAAGGGGGCTACTATGAACGCTGTAAGCGGAATTCGGACCGCAGTCCTCTGCTAGGTTTGTTCTTCCCACCGCTATCAGATACCGGCGCGGCCAATGCACGCCGGCTCTTCGAAGACAAAGAGCTCGCAGTCGTTTGGGCGTAGTTCTAATACGACGCGTCGTACTTTCGTCGAGGTACAATATTTCTTCAGCGTCAGCAGCAAAAGCGTCGACGAACATTCTCACACTCTTATCCCGTTTCTTTTTTTCGCGTTGTGACGATCCTTGTTCTCCGGAAGAGCCACGTTAAAATGGACACCGAAGTGCAACCGGCGGAAAAATTACGCGGTGACGAAAGTATCTTGGAAGTGATCGACAGTTGTATCAGTTCAAATGATCACGACTACGAGAGGAACAAAGCGATTCTTAAAGAGGTTCATTGCTTCAGATATAGCCCTCCTTGAAGTGAAGTCAACTAAGTGGATTGTTGATTGAGGGCTTTGCTTTCAGATACTGGAAGACGTTTTTACCACGATAAAAGGGCGAAGCACATTCTTCCAGGAACAGTTTCAGGAGTTCTTCTTTGTCGAAAACTATTACAAAGGCCCGAAAGCTGGTAAACCAGAAGAGTTCCATGTAAACATGATCATCAAGATACCTCTGGACCTGAAGTATATCAAGGTGATCCATTCTCCCCTGTATTATTGACTTTGATTTATTTTTGCCTGCATTATAATATATGCTTTTCGTCTTTTCGCTTCACAGTTCGGAGCAGGGGAGCCAGGCTACAAAATGCTGCAATTCCCTAATGAGCAGCTAATTTATACACCCCAATGGCGTAAATACAGGTAATAGAAGCATCCAGAGAAAGAAAGCATACAAATGATTTTTGCCAGCCTTGATCCTTATAATATAACTTTCCGTAGCAATTTCTTGTCAAAGTGGCTGGTGTGGAGGAATCATAGCTCGGATGCGAGTAGTTATGACATGAATAAGGACGTGTTCCGGAACTCGATAGAAAGTGTGCTCGCATCAAAAATTTTAAATGTACCTAGAATTGACAATTACACGGTGGGAGATGAACACAACTTATCAATTGAAAGAGAACTAAATTATTTGTGACAAAAGTAACAAAGAATTTCTGTTATATTTTTTTGCTTTTTTCTTTCAGATCAAAGTGCACGAGACCAGTGACGCATTTACTCTGTGTGTCAGCAAGCAGGGCTTTCCAGAAATTAACGTCAATCTCATGCCTGTAATAGAATTCATCTGCAAACCGCTGTATCCTCAGGCAAAGGAGGGTTTTGTACGTTTGACGACTTTCTGCCAAATTTGCAGCTCGCAAAATGCCAATCTGATCAGTTGTTTGTTTCACGTAACTTCCAGAAATGGTACGCCGTCCCGGATCCTTCGAAGGATGTCCCCGATCATAAATTTCAGTGGCGACTGTTCATGTACAATCATGAGGATGAATTTCTGACAAGACACATCTATGTCACGCCTACCATTCGACTACTCGAGGTACATAGATTAAACCTTCTACAATATATTCCCATGAATTTCACCGAATTTATGGCGGTGATGGAACTCGTTCATCAATTTTGCTACGATTATTGTTAATGCGAAACAGAAACTTCGAGACACTCAGGCGTGGAACGTTATTCCGTATTACCACATCAAGACTCTGGTGATGCACTACGCGAAAAGTATGGAGAACGATTCCGGATTGCCAGGTGCCTTCAAATTGACCGGAATCAAGCTTCTCATTCATGTAAGGGGTAGCCGTATCCTTCTTTCCTCGCTCGACACTCGACGCGTGGATAATTGTTGAGCCTGGCGCTACATTTTGCAGATGCTTGATCGCTTGAGGAACATGTGCGAAACGCAGTATCTGCAGAACTTTTGGACGTCTGGTCACAATCTCATATACACCGATCATAGCCAGTTCACGGATATCGCTGAACAACTGACAACAATGATCAACGAGATTACGGACGATCCTGCCAAGATGCTCAATTGGATCTGTGAGTCGGAAGAAATCGCCCCCCTCGCCTTTCCATCTATATTGAGAATTTATCTATATTTACAACGATGCTTTCCTCGCGTTGCAGTGACGGCGGAAGAATTGAGCATGTATGAGAACAAGGTGAAGACTGTGGGCGTTCTCCAGGACACCGATTGCGCCTCTAATAAAAGTCTAGAAACAAGCGTGGATGGCGAAGCATGTTCGTCCAACGATATTTGTAACACGGCTGACGGTGTTTCGAACACGGTTACAAGTGCAACCGCTGCGTCCGGTGGCATCGAAGCATCGTCGTCCAACGAGGGGTAAAAATATCCCCGGTTGTCCTGACGAAGTAGACGGTGTTGACGCGGTTCTCAGGAAACCCATCCGCGTCGGTTTGATCTAACGTCCAAGAACCGTTCGACCCTGCTTCAGCCCACTTTTCCTCCTTACAGCCGCTTCAACTACCAAAATCCGCTTTTCCGCCTCAACTTGTCCTTACCTAATCATACCAAATCTCAAAGTTTCAGAGGGATTGGAACAATAAGACATCGTGACACTGGTTGGATCATATCTAGCCGTCTTATTGAATAATTATTTGAAGGAGGGCTGCAATGGCCATGGCATACCTAGAAATCCTTGAAATATACTTTCTTACATTTTTAAGATGTTACAAAAAAATTAAGATTGCAGGTTTTAGCTTTAACTTTCTGTACGTCATCCTTTTTTACTCGACATACGTCTGCATGTGTATATGAATAAGAATTTTGTATATCACAACATACTACAAAATAAAGTATCTGTAACAGTATAAGAATAAAAAGATATCCCAACGAAAGTCTGCGGCGCGAATCCGAACTGCGCCAGCTCAAAGCGAATAAAGCGCGATATAGTACATTTGAACGTTAACGAGGCTGGAGATATCGGTGTATCCATTCTTTTTTTAAATTGCATCCAAGGAAAAGCGGGAGCACCGATGTATTTAAAAAAATAACGTTCATACAATATATTTCAGAAAAATAAAAGAGAAAACCACAGCACGATGAGGGTCCCGAATAGCTCAAAGCTAATCCAGCTTGAAAGAAGTAACCTGCGTTATTTCGACCATAAATAACGTTGCTTCTGGCATTGCCGCTAGGTAGAGCCACCTCACAACGAGAGGCGTGCGAGAGAAAAAAACACTACATTTTTTATTACAATTGCTGGCCGATGCAATTGCAAAACGGATGGCCAGGTTGGCACTCCTGAAGAACCGGAGACAACCGAGACAAAGAATCTTTGCTTTCAAATGGCACGGGGGACACCGTCTCTTTGTCTAGTTTTGTTTCCCCCCGCTCTTCAGTTTTCTGATACAAAGGCGAGAAGAGGACTCCCTGTACACGCAGGTTCTCGTACGACGCGGGTCACATATATTGTTGGATTTTTTTCGCAGTATAGTCTTCTTCGGCATCTTGTTTTGCACAGTAACAATCGACTCGGGTTTGTAGCGAGAAAATAATTTTAAAAAATCGCAGTTACCAGTTTGCGATATCTCTTCCTCTTTAACATTTCGTCTGTGAATGTTTTTCCAGTACTTGCCGTCTTTAAACCTGAGTACTTCAGGTCCCTCCGTTTTTCATCCAGTTAATACATTCAAACATTTTTGAAAAATTCGTTCTAGTGTTTGAAACATTCAAATTACTATATCAATCTCAAAATTATAAGACAATACATTTTTTCATTTTTTTTTGTCAAGTAAAAGAAGCAACACGGTAGGAAAGTAGTTATGGCTCAGACCCAAAATGCCCAGGTTCAAAGACGAAGTGTTAATCAAAGCTTCTTCAATCGTGGCACTAATTCTTCCGCGCATAGCGGCAAAAGCGTCGACGAACATTCGCACACTTGTATCGTTTTTTTTCCACGTTGTGACGATACTTGCTCTCCTGCAGTGCCACGTCAAGATGGACGCCGACGTGAAAGCGGAAAAATTACGCGAAGACCAAAGGATCTTGCAAGCGATCGACGAGTATATAAGCTCAAGGGATGATCACTACGAGAGAAACAAAACAATTCTTAAAGAGGTTGCTTGCTCCAGATTTCGTCCTTGTTTAAGTGAAGCCAAATGAGTGGATTGTTATTTTAATGGTCGGTTTCCAGATACTTGAAGACGTTTTTGCGATAATGAAAGGGCGAGATGGATTCTTCCGGGAACATTTTCAAGAATTCTTCTTCGTTGAGAAACATTACAAGGGACCAATGGTTATTGAACCGGAAGACGTTGACGTGAACATCGTCGTCAAGTTCCCCCTGTATATCGAGGATCTCCGGGTTGGCCATTTACTCATCATTGACAATGATTTATTTTTATGCGCGTTATTATGGATGCTTTTTGTCTTCTTGCTTTACAGTTCGGAAAAGGGATTCCAGGTTACAAACAACTGCAATTGGCAACCCGCCCTTTTTTTACACCTCAATGGTTTAAATACAGGTAATAGAAGTGCTGAAAGAATGAAAAGATGAAAATCATTTTTGCCACCCTTAATTCATTTACTGTTGTTTGTCTAGAAACTTTTTCCTAGAGTGGCTGGTGGACATGTCTGTTAACAACAGTTCACCTAGCTTTAAATTGAATCAAGAGGCGTTTCGACAGTCGATGGAAAGTTTGTTTGCATGGGCTGTGCTAAATATACCTAGAATTGACAATTACACGGTAGGACATGGACCATTTTCAGTAGCTGTAAAACAACAAATTTAGTTGTCACAATAGTAACAAAGGATTTTCGTTGACCATATTTTTTCTGTTTTTTTTTTCTGTCAGATCAAAGTGCTCAAAGGTGGTCCTGCATTTACTCTGTGTGTTAACAAGCAGGGCATCCCAGTAACAAACGTCAGTCTTAGGCCCGTATTAGAATTGGACTGCAGTCCACCTTATCCTCTTGCAAAAACGGGTTTTGTACGTTTAATGGCTCTATGCCAAGATCGACACTTGAACAATGCCAATCTGATCAGTTGTTACACGTAACTTGCAGAAATGGTACACCCTGCCGGAACTGGTCGAAGTTGGCTACCAACGAAAATTCCAATGGCGACTGTTCTTGTACAATCATGAGAATGATTTACTGACAAGGCACAGCTATCTCATGCCTGCTATTCGACAACTTGAGGTACATTCCCACAAACTTCACCTACTTTATGGGGCGTCACTGCAGCTCATTTGTCCATTTTGTCACGATTATTATTAATGCGAAACAGAAACTCCGAGATACTCAGGAGTGGAAGGTTATCCTTCCCTACCACATCAAGACTCTGGTCATGCAATACGCGAAAAGCATGGAGACCGATTCCGGATTGCCTGATACCTGTACATTAACTGGAATTCAACTTTTTATTCACGTAAAGAGAGTAGCCCTTCTCTCCGCGCTCGACCCTCGATGCTCGGATAATTGTTGAGCCTGGCACTACATTTTTCAGATGCTTGATCGATTGAGGAACATGTGCGAGAAGCAGCGTCTTGAGAACTTTTGGGATTCCGAACATAATCTCATAAACGCCAATCACAGCCAGTTTGCGGTCATCGTGGTACAACTAACAAGAATGATCAATGAGATTACGGCCGATTCTGCCAAGCTGGCCGATTGGATCTGTAAGTCGAAAAAAATAACCCGCCTTCCTCCGCTTTCCATCAACATCAAGAATTGATCTGTATTTATTACAATTTTTGCCCGCGTTGCAGTGACGTCGGACGAATTGAGCATATACCAGAACGCGTTGAAGAGTGTGAACATTGTCCCAAACACCGATTGCTCCTCCAAGAGTCTACAAATGAGGGAGGATGACGAGCAAGGTGCGTCTCACGATACTCTTAACACAGCTGACGATGTTACGAAGCCGATACCAGGCGCAACCGCGGTGTCCGGAGGCATTGAGTCATGGCCGTCCACCGAGGCGGGTAACGATAAAGCTGGTTTTCCCGAAGAAGTAGACAGAGTTACCGCGGCTCAAGGGATTCGATTGATATGCTTTCGCGTCGCTTGGCAGCCGTCGAACAAAAATTGACCGCGACGGCTTAATCCAACGTCCAAGAGCCGCCCGATCTCGCTTCAACCCGCTTTTCCTCGACGAGCCTCTTCATCGGAAAAAAATAGCTTTTCAGCAGGAATTAGCCTTGATTTCCTGCACGTCATCCTTTTTGCTCCTATATTCGCTGTATATGTGTGTGTATCTATGTATCTACTTAAACATTTCGTATATCAATTTATACTACAAAATAAAGGTTTGCAACAGCAAAAGAGTAAAAAATGTCTTAAAAACCTGCTTCCCAAATCTAGAGCTGCTACAGCCCGAAGTGAAAAAGTTAGATGTATATTTCATTGTCACCAAGGCTCGAGATTGAGTGCATTCATCCTTATTTTGTATCTGCATCGACGGAAAAGAAGGAGCGCCAATATATTGCAAGAAAAACAAGCGAGACAAATGTGCCACGCCATGCCCTCCCAGAAAGGCTCCAAGCGAATTAACTTCATGGGGGTTTCTACGTTGTTGGGCCAAAAAATGTTCGATTTTTCAGTATCTTGTGCGACATATAAAATAGAGATTGTTGAAATTTGGTATGTTTATTAAGCAGTCTATTGAACATGATAATATTTTTTAAAGTTTGACGAAACATGGTACTGGCAGTGGGAGGAGCCACGTATGTCGGTGCGCCGGCGATGTTCTTCGCTTGCGGAAGGCTTAAGTCCTGAACAGGAGATCGGAAGCAAAGAATTAGGCATATTGTGAATTTGTGCAATATTGTGTTTAAGTCGAACTAGAGGTATCCAAAAATATTCAAACGTTTCTATTTGATGAACAAAAAAAGCTGCAAAATGGTGGGTGAAAAATTAAAACTGCCCTTCAAACGCTCACTATTTGTTTTATTTTAGAATTTATCTTGATTCTAGTTCGACTTATACACAATATTGTACAAAGTAACAAAAAAACGTTTGATTTTTATGCTTCAGATCACCTGTTCAGGACTTAGCACTTCCGCAAGCGAAGAATATCATTGCCGGCGCACCGGAATTGGTGGCTCATTCCAATCACCGTGCCATGTTTCAAAATGTTTTTAAAATATTATCTCGCTTAATGAAGACCGCTTAGTAAACATACCAAATTTCAACACTTTATATTTAATATTTTTCGTATAAAAATTGGAGGCAAAATCGAACATGGTTTGGCCCAACAAAGTAGTCACTTCCGTTAAAAGATGTAACATTGTCCGTTTAGTATTCTCAGACCCGATAGCGTTGCTTGTGGCATTGACACTAGGAAGGGGTCGTCCATTAATCACCCGAGGCTCAAATTGGGGGGGGGTCGGATAACCTCACGATTGGTCACACTGGGGGGGGGGGGGTTGTGACATATGTATATTTTTTTTGGTACCTGCGCGGACAATGCCATTTAAATATACTGAACACAAATATTACTTCGTTTTTCACAATAAAATACCGTACTCTCTATAGCTTGTGGCTGACATTTCTTAAAAAAAATACACGCGATGTTACAGGCGCGGGGGGTACCCGAGAACCTCGCCACTATCGCCATGGCGGAGGGGAGATTCAAAAAGTGGCCTAAGAACCTCACGTGATTAATGGACGACCCCTAGGTAAAGCCACCTCTCGACACGAGAATTGCGGGCGTGCAAAAAAACAAACACCAAACTTCTCATTTTAATCGCTGGTGAGTGAAGTTACAAAACATATGGCCACGACGGTTTTCGTATCGTTAGCTAGCAACAGGCAATAAGAGGCTCCCTTTCTCCTGCGACCGTGCATGCGATTGGCAGGCGCTAGCTAACGATAACGAAAAGTGTCCCTATCGCGTTACAGAATCTCGCTTCAGATCGCACGCGGAGGACCGGGGGCTCTTTGTCGCGAGTGTTCTTTTCCCGCCCGTTTTTGCGCGGCCGACGCATGCCGGCTCGTCGAAGATAAAGGGACTCTCTTGGATCACGTAGTCTTCCTCGATCTCTTGTTTTGCGCAGCTTTTCTTGACTTGTATTATCTTTGGGGAAAAAGTTACCGACTAAAAATACTTTTATTTTCTACCAATAGGTTGCATTTGATCATGGAAAAAATTATCTACTGTAGCGTCTATAAAATGGAATTAAAACACGTTTTTCTCAAAACCATGTTTTTGAAATCGGCACGCAGCAGAATTCGCACAATTTTCGTCCAATCGTCTTGAGATTTTAACTGTAGCTTCTTAAATTGCTTTAACAATCAAGTACGAGCACTTTTTTCGATTAATTGAAAATTGTAAAACATATGTCATTTTTACATGCAAATAACGGTCGAAAAAACGAAGTATTTTTCAAACTCGTCACTATTTTTTGTACTTTCATTTTTTTAATTATTCCCCCTACTTGGCTGCTGAAACCAACACAATTAACGGAAATATTTTACTCTTAGCTCCAGGATTTAATTTACGACAGTTCTACTGCGTGCTGATGAAACGGTTGGCTGGAAACCTGTAGTGATATAGCGACGCGTGCGCCGCCTTTTTTTATTCGTTTGGCAAATAATTTTTTTCCACATTTCAATATATACCTGATAAAGCCTAAAAGTTCTTTTGACCACGAGTTGTATGCTTTAAAAAATCCAAAGAAAATGGTCGGCAATAGGCAGTTACAGTGGTGTCCTCTCTTAAGGGCAGATATACACCTAGGAGCCGGGAAAAAGATCATTTTTGTGATTTTTTTCAAGGAAAACTATTTGAAATTTCGGATTGGGGTTTGAATTATCTAGAAGTATATACATTCGAAAATATGTTTATTTTTTTTTATTTAAAAATATCAAAAATATACAAGAATATTGTATGATCCTTGGAGCGTCGTAAACAAATCTGCGTATACGATACCCACTGGCGTTTCTTCAAAAATCATCTGAAAAAAACCAAAAAGATTATTAAGTTAAATACTACAATCGAGTACTTGTCATAGCCCATTTTGGAAATATCGATTTATGACAAAATGGCGAACGTTTGAACATAAATAGTAATTTTTGGGCCAAAAATTAGTTATTATTTTGCCTATAAAACAAAAACTAAGTGACGGAATAAAATCCTATGACAAGTACTAGATAATGGTGTATAGAATAACCACAAAAAACCTCAAGGCAATCGGTTCATTGGTTTTCGAGAAATTTTGGGTACCGATTTTTTTACGACGCTCCAAGGATCATACAATATCCTTGTATATTTTTGATATTTTTAAATAAAGAAAATTAAATATATTTTTGAATGTTTATACTTTTAGATAATTAAAATCCCAATCCGAAATTTCAAATAGTTTTCCTTGAAAAAATGCACAAAAATGACCTTTTTCCGGCTCCTAGGTGTATATCTGCCCTCAAGGAAGCTTATTGTTGCGCGCCCATGCACTTAAAAAATCAAGCGTTCGAATATTCCCGCCGCTCGAGCACGGGTGGCGCCCTCCGCTGGCGCCTCGCCGTACACATTTGCATTTCACTCAGGCCTTTGTTCACAAGCGGCGTATCCCGGAGTGTCCGGGGCGAAGCAGCAAAACGAGACGAAGAAAAAAACTCAACGCGGTTCTCCCCTTCCCTTGCTCCCTTTCGTATATAGTTTATAACTGAAAAATCGCGTTTTGGAATGCGACTGTCCTTGAACAAGCCGAGGAACGTTCATTTCGAAGTTTGCGGCATTGAGATTTGCTCATCACCGAAGTGGTTCAAGAAAAAGCTCGCCTGGTACTTGCCGGCTTGCGATCAGTAAGTTTCAATCGTGCATCCTTCGTGTCTCGTCCCTTTGTGTACATGCAATGTATATACGTGCGCGCATAGCGTAGCCATCGTTCGAAAAGGACGCGCGCTCGTGTACGTGCCAATTCGCACACTCACACACGCGCGCCTCGAGAGCTGTGTGACGAATATGTCGCGAGTCGGGGAAGAACAATGGATTGAAGTTTTTATCTATTCCCTATATGCGTGTACGTCACACGATTCACCGTCGTCATCCCCCTCGGACCTTCGGAACGAGGCTGGACGGTGACTCGTGCTCGTACGCGAATCCTACGTACACTCTATTCGCGTCTGCACGTACGATGGGGGCCGTGAGGCCAATCGTGAACAATCGATAGAACAGTCGGTAATTACAGTCGCAAAACTACCCGCGACACAGTTTCATCCGAATTGAGGTTAAAACTTGCCGCTACGAGATTTCTAGCCAGCAGTGTCAATCTTTCACGTTGCGACCTTTCGATATCACTTTGCTGGCACTTTTCCTTCTGCGAATCAAAAGTCCAAACGGCTTCGACCTTTCTTTCGTCCAGGTGGTCCGATATGTCAAACCCGGCCGATCGACTCATTTATATGCAAGACAGCAGCAGCGACACGGAGACCGACGGCAAAGAGACGGATTGCCACGACAGACAGAGAGTTTACGGCAACAGATCGAGGTGAGCCGGTGGATGGTACACAATCTTAGGAAAAATAAGAATTCTGGTCTTGCGCTCTCTTGTTTTGTGCCAAATGAATGAGAAGACAAAAAATCAGTCGCAACGACTTCCGTTTAGGCCTCGTTCGGGAATAGCGATGGGTAAGAATCAGCAGAGCACGGGACGCGAGGCTCTTTCAAACTCGGGCTCCGGGTTGGGCACGAGCAATCCGCAAGCCAGCGAGGAGAGAATCACCCTAATAGTAGACAACACGAGGTGAGAAAGCATCCTCTGAGGAAGTAGCATGACTAGGCCAAAAACTAATGAGGATACTTTGAAGTTGATTTAAAAAAATATTAACTTAATATTTTTATATTAAGTTGAAAATTTATTTTTTATTTATTTATTTTTAACTTTGAAATATTTTATTTTTTAAATTTTTTACTTTAAAAAATTTATTTTTAACTTTAAAATATTTTAATATTAATTTTAAAAAAATATTAATTGAATGGTATTACTCCCTTGACGGCTTATGTGGGTTTTGGAAGGAAATAATGTATTGAAAAGTAGAAAATAATTTTTTTTACCAATTCATCTATATGTGACTATAAATAAAAGCTTGGGGTGCTCACCTTTTTAAATGTTTAATAAATTTGACCAATTCAGTTTCATTAATCCTATTCAATTTGGCACAACAGTAATTAGAGAAATTATTATCAAATGTTTATATTCAGTTTCAGGATTTCTATTTAAGAAATTTAAGGTTGTTTTACAGTAAATTAAATACAGTTGATATGTTAATGAATTTATGTAAATTAAAGATTATATGTCTATATTTTGAGGGCCTCAATCTTTTATTTATAGTCACATATAAGTGACTTGATGAAAAAAATGATTTTCTACCTTTCAGTACGTTGAATGAAAGCTTGTTTTTTTTTTAAATATTTTTTTTACATATAAATTGTCTGCATCTTTTTAGATTTTAATGGATTTTGTGAAAAAAACATTTTCTCTCATTCTTAAAAAAATATAAAAAGATAATGATTTCATTCAAACTTCAAGCATATAAAAGTACAACATTTAAGCAATATTTTACAAAATTGTTGTCCGAAAATGTTGAAAATTCAGCCATTGAGAACCACACTTTTGGAGAGCCATTAGGAAAAAGGCTTCTCGCAGTGGCCAGGATAAATCATGTTAGCTTAATCGAAATCAAAAAACCAAATATTTTCTGTTAGTAGGTGAGTACAGCTCGTGATTGAACGATGGATTGAAAAAAAATGAAATTTGAATTTTTGGTTGAGCTGTATGCAAAAACAGTACGATTTCTGGTAAAATCTAGAGTCAATCACTAGTCTACACAATCTAGAAGAAGTGTGCGAAATGTCAACAAGATCGGTAGATTAGTTTCTGTGAAATCGTGTACGCCCACTTCAAAAATACAGTTTTGAGAAAAAAGCGACTCCGGTTTTAAGTAGTAATAAAGCGGAGAATTTTTTTTTAAACTTACATGCAATCATCGATTCCAGCTGCTTTGACAAAATATTCTCCACGTGTTGTACTACCAGATAAAAAGTTTGAAAGAAAATGGATTTTTCGAAATTTCAACCCGAACAAACTCATGTAACCCCTTAAGAGCATCTACAAGGAGAACCCAAACTCACAAGTTTTTGAAGATTTCTGTCTCAAAGAGGGATAAGTTTCTCAAGAAACACAAAACCTCAGTCTCTATAGAATTTACTCAAGTAAAGCTTGACAATTTTCTTCCGCTTTAAATGTTATTCTCCTCTGAGAAGTGTCTGCTGGAAAGTTTCTACACGTTCTACTTCGTCTCAATGCTAGAGCTCATATCCGCCACGTTTTTAACGAATTGAAAGACCATTTCGGTGTAACCGGCTTAAAAATTCCTGATTTTTATGATTAAAAGAAAATCGATATTGAGCCTGATTTTCTTCTGCTTATTCAAATGACTTCTGTTGTGAATAAACATTTTTAACGTTTAGGTTTTATTCTTTATATAATTTGTTTGGCCATTCCAAAAGGATGCCTTTAAAAAATAGCGCCTGACGATGGAAAGTCCTCCTTCTTCAAAAACTGTCTGAAAGAACAAAACCAAAAATGGTGGCCATTTCAAAATTAGGTGTTAAACTGGGCCTTTTTGTGACAGATTATCATTATGAAAATGAAATTGAAAAAAAAACGCTTCTGTACGAAGTTAAGAAATGGCGTGAAGAATGATGTGGCAAAATTTGAGGCAGATAGCTTGAAAACTCTTCGTTTCAAACTTCCCACCGATTTGAAAAACAACGTTTCGAGGAAAAGCGCAGCTGGTCGAATCTATTTATCTAAGAAAGGCTGCAGAAGTTCAACAGCATGTTTATGAAAGTCCACCTTTTTGGATATTGCAACAAAAAAAGCGATTTCCAAAAAACGTTACACCGGAATGGTCTTAAACTTCTTTCTCCCTCTCATGTTCCGGCGCAGGTTCATTCTCGATCCGGCTCTCTTCACTGCCCATCCCAACACGATGCTAGGAAGGATGTTCAGCTCGGGCATCGAGTTTGCCCAGCCGAACGAGCGTGGCGAGTACGAAGTCGCTGACGGTATATCGTCGATGGTGTTTCGCGCGATTCTCGAGTACTACAAGGGCGGCGTGATACGGTGCCCACCCACGGTGACGGTGCAGGAGTTACGGGAGGCCTGCGACTATCTTCTTGTTCCCTTTGACGCCAGTACCGTCAAGTGCCAAAATCTCCGTGAGTACAGCGACGATCGCGGCGGGTCGATATCGGCGAGCTGTCAAAATTAGGTCGGATTATTGCAGGAGGCTTGCTACACGAGCTTTCGAACGAGGGCGCCCGCTGCCAATTCGAAGTTTTCCTCGAAGACCTGATACTGCCCTTGATGGTGAACAGCGCCCGACGCGGCGATCGCGAGTGCCACATCGTCGTTCTGCTCGAGGAGGACGCGGTCGACTGGGACGAGGAGTATCCGCCCCAGATGGGCGAGGAGTATTCGCAGAGTAAGTATCTGATCGCGGCAATTAATTGCCAAGAATACGACATCTTTCGAATCATTCTTCACACATTACGAACAATTTCGACGCAAGAATTTCCGAAAGTCAAAATACGGGCTTCGAATACAAATTACGTTTATTCGGGCGAGAAAAAATGATGTACGTTGTGACAATGACCCATATCGCGAACTTGAGATTCGAAGGATTCTGGAATGGAAATTTATATGTGAAAAATATATTTGAAAAACAAGCTTTTATTTAATGTACTAAAAAGTAGAAAATACCTTTTTTTTTACCAAGTCGCCTATATGTGACTATAAATAGAAGTTCGGGCCGCTGAACTTTTTAAATAATTAATAAATTTGATCAATTCATTATCATTAACTGTCCACAATTTGGCACAATAGTAAACAGAGAAATTATTATCACACGTTTATACTCCGTTTCAGGATTTTTATTTGGAAAACCTAAGGTCGATTTACAGTAAATTAAATACAGTTTACATGTTAACGGATTTATGTAAATTACAGATCATACGTCTGAATTTTGAGCGCCTCAAGCTTTGATTTATAGCCATATGTAGTTGACTTGGTAAAAAAAAATAATTCTCTACATGTTAGTACATTAAGGGGGAATATACCTTTGTGAGGGCAAAATCAAGGGTCATTTTTGACTCTTTATTTAAGAAACGCAAAACAAAATTTTCAAATTCGGTTTTTTATAGATGTTAGTGCAAGTCTTAAAGTAAAAGAATACAAAAACTTCTGCGTTAATATGAAAAAAAATCGCCGAAAATGGATCATACATTTTTTTAATTTCAACTTATCAAAAATCCTACGTACTGGGCTAGAAAACGTTGTCAAGAAGCTACAATGAAGATTTCAAGTTAATCGATCGAAAACTCGAGGCGCTACGCATACGCCCGTGTCTAAAAATATAGTTTCGAGAAAAACGCGGTTAAAGCCATCTTGTTGCAAAGTAATTTTTTTTTTTTAAGTTTGTTTTCCTTCAAGACTTGTACTGTATAAAAACCTGTATAAAAAACCGAAATTAAAAATATTGTTTTAGTTTTCTTCAATAAATTGTCAAAAATGACCGGTGATTTTACCCTCACAAAAGTATATTCCCCCTTAAATAAAAGCTTGTTTTTTTTTAAAATAGTTACATATAAATTATTTTCTACTTTGTCGTATTTAATTGATTTGACTAGTAGCTTACTAATTTACGAGATTGTACGTTAGAACCATGCAAAGCTTGTAAAAAATAGCAAAGACTGTAATTGGGATTGAACTTACGACTAATTGCTGCTATTTCGCATACAAACACAGTCGGCTACGAATTTCTAAGTGTAAGGAAGATTTTATACGGATGATTAGAAATCGCTAATTTTACATAAAAAGTTGAACATTTTATGTATATATATTTTTTTTTTTCAAGTCGGTGAAGTATCGACTTTCCGTTTTGCATCTAGCAGAAAGTAAAGTTAAATAAAAGTTCGTAAAAATATTGCGTCTCGATATAAATCGCGGTAGCAAGTTTCGAGCCGCCATCACGATCGCACTATCTCACTAACCGGATTTCTTGCGACAAAATGACCAACAATCTTTCTTTCCCCTTTCTCAATTTGCGTTTCTCCACGTGCGTTCGGCCGGACGCTCACAGCCGTGAACAGCACCGCGATGTATCGCTTCTTCAAGTACATTGAGAATCGCGACGTGGCGAAACAAGTGATGAAGGAGCGTGGGCTGAAGAAGATACGTCTGGGGATCGAGGGCTATCCAACCTACAAGGAGAAGGTGAAGAAGCGCGCGGGTGGACGTGCCGAGGTCATCTACAACTACGTCCAGAGGCCCTTCATACACATGTCCTGGGAGAAGGAGGAGGCCAAGTCCCGCCACGTGGACTTTCAGTGCGTCAAATCGAAGTCCGTGACGAATCTGGCCGAGGCGACCGCGGATCCGGCCCTCGACGCGGGCGGCAATCCCATCAACGCGATAGCTCTTCTCCAGGGAAACGAGATCGTGCGCACGCCCGAGCCTGCGCTGCATCCCGGTGGCGATCACGAGGCCGAGGGCGCAGTCCTCTTTCCCGATCCCGAGCTTCGGAGATTGCTGCCCGACGAGATAATATGAGCGCCGCGGTCGCGCCTACGGACAAACGAAAAATTCCCCATCCGAAGAACCACAACGCCCGTGGCTCCTCCGTCCTCGTTGCTACGCTCCTCGCGTCTCGTCTAGCGCCAACAGACTCCGCCGATCGTCGCTTCGCAATCCGAATACGTTTTTTTTTCCTTCTCGTTTACGTTGCGCAATTCTCCGTGCACGAATGTGCGCCCTCCGAGCAACGAAAATCCCCGGCAACGGACGATCTTTTTCGAAAAATCATACGTCCCTTTGGAACGTTCTTTCCGGATTTTACACTTTGACCAGTTTCACGTGTTTCACATCGAGGTGAAAATAAAACGAAGGGAAAACATCGATGTTGCCTTACGGGAAAATTGGCCAGCGATTGTTCGATGTAACTTTGGATTGAGCAAGATAGGTGGCGCACGGGGCGTAGGCGCGCACGCTAAATTGTCAAAGCACACTAGGGCCCAATGTGATAGCCACGCGTCAGTGGCAATTGCCTTAGATCCCGTACGCACGCGTCTTGTACGATCATTCGAGAGCTAGAGAGAGAGAGAGAGAGAGAGAGAGAGAGAGAGAGAGAGAGAGAGAGAGAGAGAGAGAGAGAGAGAGAGAGAGAGAGAGAGAGAGAGAGAGAGAGAGAGAGAGAGAGAGAGAGAGAGAGAGAGAGAGAGAGAGAGAGAGAGAGAGAGAGAGAGAGAGAGAGAGAGAGAGAGAGAGAGAGAGAGAGAGAGAGAGAGAGACGGACAGTGATAGATAGATAAAGAAAAGGAAAAGAGAGAAATGGATCAACCGGACACGTTCCAGTCTCTTTTTTCGCGTTTAGAGCGCAACTAACGAGAGTTACCCAAGGTGCATCGATGTCTCGTCATACACTTTGTCTCCTTTTTTTTTCGCTCTTTGTATATATACATACACCTCGATGTTTGTGTACGACATATCGCTGCGCTACCGCTCTCCGTCTTGCGTCGGAGACCAGAGGAGGAGAACGTTGTTCTCGTTTTTCTTCTCGTTTTATACGTAATTAATAAAGTTGGGTACGACTCGTGGCTTTTGAATGGATTTTGGCCTGACATCAGTTCATTTAAATGTAGCCTGCGACGAGGGAAGAAATATTTTTCTTCTCTTTCCTCTTGTTTTTTCGTTAATTTTTTCGCCCGACCTACGGTAGACGCAAATCCAAGGCTATTCGGTAAAAGGCGTTTGTGTTATTATTTTTAGACTTTAACTTCAATCGGAGACATTGAATTTGCGGTGAAAGACTCGATGGTCTGGGGAAAAAGATTTTTCCTCGTGACGACCATCATAGGGAGGGGGGTATTTCGGAAAAAGTGTTCCCGTTGAACGTATCCGTCGGGGGGGGGGGGGGCGGGGGCGGGTGATAGAGTAGAAAAATGAGATTCCGTGGCGCCGTAGGCGTGGGTGGGCGGTGTGTCATCGGGGCGGCACATGCGTGAAATCTCCGAGACGTAAAGTTCTGATAGGGTGGCCCGCTCCTTGAACGCAGGCGCCGGACAGATCAATAAATACCCGAATGCGAGGCCTTCGAGCCAGTAGCAAACGGAAATCCGCGCTGTGCGAGCCGAGCATTTTCCGGGACAACCTTAATACCGGGGCTGCAACGAGAGTGGTGAGGGCTGCCCGAGGAGCAGCAGCTTAGTCCAGCATGCAGCCGCCCCCGAGAAAAGTAAGAAGTCTTGCACTTGCTCCCCTTTTCCCCCCGAGGCCAAACTTTAAAGGCGAATTAAAAAAAAAACTGGCACGAAAGTACGCGAATTTAGAGCCGAGAGAGTGTGAAGAAAAAACGAAAACGTAGAATCGAAGTTTGACACGCGTCGATGATGACCCACTGAGGTCTATTTTCCCGTCGATATCGTTCCTCGTTCACGCGGATTTCGAGCGATTTAATTTTACTTTTTACGGGTGCGACGGGTATCACGGGAACGGAGGGTGAAAATCGATCGGCGGTTGTTCGGCGCCCGACCGGACACGATCGAATCGGCGAACAAAACTTGACCTGAAAATGCATGCCAAGGGGCAAAGCCCCTGGCGCGCACTCTTCTACGTTTCGAACGATTCGCGTTTTGAGAATTATAACGCGATTTCACTTTTTTTTTTTCATTATAATTCGAAGTCTCTCGAATTATTCGGAATATTTTTTTTTTCGCTCTACACCCCTGTCACAATTTATTGCGTTTTTTTCTGTCTTCTTTCTCGTAGGGAAATTACGCGAAATTCCTTAAAAATGTACACGCGGAACAAGCGGCTAAGCTGCAAGCAAAGAACCAACACGAGTGCGACCTACTCGAAGACATTCGGTAAGGACGACGGTCCCTCGCTCTCTCTCTCTCTCTCTCTCTCCTGCTCTCGCGCATTTTTGTACGATTATTTATTATCCCTTGAGCCCTTGCGTTATCACGTCGCACGCTTTTTTGTGTAGCTTTTTTTTAGTAGCTTGTAGACGTTTTTTTTCTTCGTTTTTCTTATTTCTTTTTCCGCCTCTTAGACGTGTGAGAAAGATAAAAACGATTCGGTCCGGTCGACCTCGAAGTGCGCGCCTTAAGCGTCCTCAACCGGAAGTGTCAGAGTACCGGACGTTCTGCGTTTATCGTGGGGGGTGGCTCGCACGTTCGTACCCTCGCGCGCATTAATGTCAAGCGTGACGTATGTAGGAACGCGAAGAGGAAGCGAGAGAAAAAAAACGGCGAAACGTTGGAAACGCGGTTAACGCTGGTATTCGAGGGCGTTCGAGGGTCGTGAACTTCTTGAATCGAAGGCAAGAGAGAGAGAGAGTGAGTAGAGTGCAGTGCGCAATACAGTCCAGCGAATCAATGTCATCGACGCCATTTTCAGAGGGGCCAATATGAGAGGCTTGTACTTTGAATTTTTATCTCGTGTCTCTCTCACTCTCTCGCTAATTTAACTTGCACCCGATCGTTGCTCAATAGTATCTTCGTATTCGTAAGTTTATCGAAAGGAGCCTAACGTTATTCCTAAGATGCTCGTATCCAGCCTACTGTTTTACTACATTTTCATGATCCACGATTTTCTTTTTGATGAAAAATTTGCTCGAATCTCAATATATTATCGTAGTGCAAACCCTTTGTGACATACTTTTATACATATAAATAGTTTTTTACAAATATCGATAGAGATAGATTTTCTTTTGTATTCTTGTTTTCTGTCATCCCACTACTTAGGCTTACGAGTATAATAATCGATAACGCCACGGCCCTCTCATCACTTGTCTGTGTGAGCGACGAATAATGCACGCAAATTATTTCTTCTTGCAGTAACTTTACGATTAAAAAATCGGCCATCGAAAAATCCTATTCTGAGGTAAAAATAAACACTTTTTTATTTCATCGCTAGTTTATATACGGTATATATATATATATATATATACGTAATAACGAGAGCGCGCGCACTGTAGTATTAAATGAAAAGATTTGTATTTATAATGTTTGCACGTTTCAGGCATTGCTCAAGATATCGTCGGCGTATCTCAACAAAAAAATCCCAAATATACCGGACCTGAAGGTCGACGGCTCGGACGAGAGATGGTAATTTTGTGATCGCCATAACTGCAGTTCCTCGATGTTTGTCAAATTGCCGAATGATCGTTTTACGCATCGATAGGAACGTGTGGAACGTCTGGCGCACCGTTCTCGAGGAGAACGAGAAACTCGCGAGGGCTCGTTTGGCCGCCGTCGAAGTATTTCAACAACAGATCGCCGACGACGCCAAAGTCCTCAAGATGCACAAAGTGCAAGTAGCGAAAAAGGTACCGAACGGCCATTTCTTTTGCTTGTACGTTGAATTTAAATGACGAGTGAAGATTTTTGAGCCTGTGCTTAATTTTTTCCGCGCAGGCGATCGATCAATTGATGATAGTACAAAAGGAGCTGCAGACGTGCGTCCAGGACGTCGACAAAACGAAAAAGTTGTACTTCGACGAGGAGCACAGCGCGCACGACGTGCGCGACAAGGCCAAAGACATCGAAGAGAAGTACGCGGAGATAACATCCGTAGAGACACGTGAGACGAGAACTGCTGGTTATTGTCCTTCTCTTTTGACGTTTCCAGACTGAAGAGGAAGAAGGGCTCGTTTTTTCAATCGATAACTTCCCTACAGAGGAACAGTGCTAAGGTGACGTATGCGCGCCTTTACAAACCCAAAAGGACGAGCAACGAGCGTTCTTTCTTGTGGGAAAAAGTCTCGGAGGACGAAATGTAATTTTCATTCAAATTGGGTGGTTGCAGGTGAGCTCGAAACGCGACGTTCTCGAAGAAAAATCGACCGGTGCGCGAAACGATTATCTGCTTAGCCTCGCCGCTGCCAATGCGCATCAAAATAGATACTACGCCATAGATTTGCAAAATACAATGCAGGTGAGCCACTAACCGCTCGATCACACCTTGCTCCCACGGGTGTCATTCATTTTTGCAAGCTTTTGTTTAACTTGACTTTCTGTGAGATGCGAAACGGGAAATCGATATTTCACCCACTTCCCGACTACTTAGAGCTCTGAAATTTTGCAAAAATGCATCTTAAACGGTGACTATGCATGATTCGTCTTGAAAAAATGCAACTTTTCATGTAAAACTAGCGATATCTAATCATCCATATAAAATGTCACTAACACATACAAACTAATTCGTAGCCGACGTTTATATGCAGCAATTAGTCGCAAGTTCAATCCCAATTACAGTCTGTTATTTTTTACAAGCATTCCATGTTCCTAACGTACAAACTCGTAAATTAGTCAACTACTAGTAACAACTAACTAGTAAAATCGATTTAAAAAACTACTAGTTTACTAAAACTAGTTTAAAATGACTAGTAAAATCAATTTAAAAAAACGAGATTTGATTCAATGTGCTAAAAAGTAGAGAAAAAAATTTCTACGTCATCTATATGTGACTATAAAGAAAAGCTTAGGGCGCTCAAAATTTAAAGATATAATCTTTAAGGATGTTGAGCCTCTATGAAACATGTTAATGTTAATTGTTCAATAAATAGCTTCTTAATCGTCATGAAATTTTTACACGACCTCCTGAATACTTCATGTAAAAAACATACCAAATTTTCAGAATTCTATCATCATTACTTCAACCTCCTTAGGGGTTGAAATAAAAAATGATAAGAAAATTCTGAAAATTTCATGTTTTTGTATGAAGTATTTAAGAGGTCGTGTTAAAATTTCACGACGATTAGGAAGCTCGTTATTAAAAAATTAACATTTTGTTAAGAACAATTTTTAAAAGAAATAAAAAAAAAATTTATGAATAAACTTCGTTTTGTTTCCTTTGCTTTCAGTATATTGTAGATATTACAAAATTGAGAGGTCAAAAAAAAAACTTATTGCAAAGTTACATCAGTTTCCATAAGGCAACATTTAATTTGTGAATGTTAATCGTTCAATAACGAGCTTCCTAATTGTCGTGAAATTTTTACACGACCTCCGAAATACTTCATACAAAAACGTATCAAATTTTCAGAATTTTATTATCATTTGCGATTGGGGTCGCAACATCCTTATTTTACATAAATCCGTTAACATATAAACTGTATTTAACTTACTGTAAAACAACCTTAGATTTCTTAAATAAAAATCCTCAAACTGAGTTTTAGGATTTTGAACGTGTGATAATTTCTCTAATTACCATTGTGCCAAATTAAATACGGTCAATGCAATTAGATTGAATCAAATTTATTAAACATTTAAAAAGTTGAGCGCCTCAAGCTTTTATTTATAGTCACATATAGGTGACTTGGTAAAAAAAATATTGTCTACAATTCTAGTACATTAGAATTGTCTAGAATTGAAAAAATATAGTCTACTACTTTTTAGTACATAAAATAAAAGTTTGTTTCTGTTAAATAATTTTTATACATGTCAACTTTTCGACTTTCCCTTCTTCCGCAGTACTTGGAGCAAGATGTATACGAGAAAGTGACGGAATACTTGACGCTTATGGGACGCACCGAGCTACTCACCTGTTTAGCGACCCAAAACAGCTTCACGAAGATTCGCGATCAGGCGCAACAGCTCACGAGGGAATACAACATACAGTGCTGCTGCCTCTACTATCCCGTGCTAAAGCTTCACGTACAGTACGACTTTGAACCGTGTGACAACGATCCCGTCGACAGGTCAGCCGCGAAAAAACTTTGATTCTTCTCCAACAATAATCGCTACGACAATTGTAAAAGAAACAATACATGAGCTTTGCGTGTTTGAAAACGTCCAGAGTAACGGCCGATCACTCTGCCGCAACGACATTAGGCAAGGAAGCTCGACGATGGTCGACGAAAATCGCTCGCGAGGTCAGTTGCATACGCGAGAACACGCGAAAGGTCCAGGCGCTTCAACAGATTCGTGACTCCGGGCACAAGGTTCGTTAAAAGCCACGAATTCATCGTCACCACGAGTACGATGCGACTTTATTAACCCACGTTTGATTTCAGACCGATCCGAACGATCCAAACGGGCCTGACGTCGACACGAAGATCGACGAACTTAAGCAAGCAATACGCCGAGCCGAAACTGCCAAAATGGTTGCCGAGGCGCGAATCGAGTGTCTGAGACTGGGCGGAGGTTCGTAACGAGTGCATCATTCTTACGCTCAATTATCATTATTTATGTCGGGAGTTTTTACACGCTTTTATTCAACTTGACTTTCTGTGAGATGCAAAACGGAAAATCGATATTTCATCCACTTCCCGGCTACTTAGAGTTCTGAAATTTTGCAAACACCCATCCAAAAAGTGACAATGCATGGTTAAACTTAAAAATAAATATCCATAAAATGTTCAACTTTTCATGTCAAATTAACGATATCTAATCATTTACATAAAATCTCACTGACACATACAAACAAATTCGTAGCCGACTGTGTTGTATGGGAAAAGTTTATATGCAGCAATTAGTCGTAAGTTCAATCCCAAGTTCAATCCAATTCAGTTATTGTTATTTTTTACAAGCGCTCCATGCTCCTAACGTAAAAACTCGTAAACTAGTAAACTACTAGTAACAACTAACTAGTCAAATCAATTAAAGACTAAAAAGTAGAAAATAACTTAAATGCAATGAAAAATATTTTTCAAATATAAGCTTTTATTTAATGTACTAAAGAGTAGGAAATTTTTTTCACCTTGTTAACAAAAAGCTTGAGGCGCTCAAAATTTAGACATATAATCTTTCATTTTCATAATTCCGTTAACATATCAACTGTATTTAATTTACTGTAAAACAACCTTAGATTTCTTAAATAAAAATCCCGAAACTGAGGATAAAAGTGTGATAATAATTTCTCTAATTACTATTGTGCCAAATTAAATAATTATTATAGTCACATATAGGTGACTTGATAAAACAATATTTTCTACGTTTTATTACATTAAATAAATGCTTGTTTTCAAAAAATACTTTTTTTAACATATTACTGAAAAATTTGCTTCCTCGTCTCTCGCTCTCTCCGGGTGTTCAGTGAACGTGGATGAGTTTATGCAAGAGGCCGAGACTCTGAGTGTGCAGGACATGCCTCGTTCGGCCAGTTCGCTCTCCGTTCGCACCGACGCGTCGGGCGCTGCGGTAAGCGATGTTTTTTTTTCTCTTCCAGTTAGTCACCAAAATGTGTATAAAATATATAAACGTGTATATCGCATTTCCAGGAGCATCCTTCCTCGGACTCGTTCTACGACAGTGACGGCGACGGTGGCAGCGACCTGACGACGGTGGAGAGACCGGGCAGCGGTCGAAACATGTCGCAACAACAGGACGACGACTCGGCCACGGAAGAGCGCGAGAGGCACGATAGCGCCGAAGTTGACGGTGAATTTCCAATCGATCCCATTGAAATGTAGTTAAAACAACGAGGCTGAGTTAGAGAGGGAAAAAACCGAAAATTCTCCTCTCAGCGCTACTGGAGCAAGAGCAACAACGGATAGAACAGCTGACCGTGGGCTGGGACGATCCAACATCCGTCGACTGGGACAAGGAGCACAGAGACGAGACAGCCGAGGGTCAGGACTCCTCGGCGGTTGTCGACAACGCCGTTCAACAACAGGTCTACAAGTGCACGGCCCTCTACTCCTATACAGTGAGTTACGAAGTGAACATTGCATCTGACACTAGCCGATGAGATTCGATCGTCTTCGCTTGAATTCCATTCTTCGCATTCTTGCACTCTTCCCATAGGCGCAAAATCCCGACGAGTTGTCGATCGTCGAGAGTGAGCAGTTGGAAGTTGTGGGCGAGGGTGACGGCGACGGTTGGCTGAGAGCCAGAAATTATCGGGGCGAGGAGGGCTTCGTGCCGCAGAATTATCTCGACGTTGAGAGAGAAGAAGCCGTGGCACCGAGCGGATTGGCCTCCCACGGCCCCGGCCTCGTACAACAGATATCCTTCTCCTCGGTCGACTATACGATCGACGATCACGACGCGGTCGACCCGGACGCCCACTTGTACGCGGACTCGGCGAGAATCGAGGAAGACGAAACCTTCGGAGGTGGACCGCCGAGTATTGCCCCTCCAGCCCCGCCCGCACCCTCGGAACAGGAGGAAGTCGTTGAAGCCGTCGTTTACAATCGTCACGAGGAAACCGGCCTCGCCGACATTGGCCAGATTTACTGCATCGCTCTTTACGATTACGACGCGACGTGCGACGAGGAACTTACGTTCCTCGAGGGCGATGTTTTGCGCGTACTGAGACAGGAACCCCACGACGTGGACGACGGATGGTGGGAGGGCGAGTTGCGCGGTCAGCGAGGCCTCTTTCCCTCTCTCGTAGTCGAACCGTGCGCACAAGATGGCGCTCCGCTCACTCCTCAGGTTCGCTCATCCATCGATCTTCACTCTCAACTCCGTCGGATGAAATTGCGCGCGTTCACGTAGTTTTTGTCCTTTCGCGACAGGAAATGATGACCCCGCCGAGCTCGGCGCCACCCGTCTTTACGCCCCCGGACGTTCCCGAGTACGCCCTCGAAGAAGAGCTTGCACAGTCGATGATGAACGGTACGGGACGGGTTGAAACGACCCGCGTGCACGCGTGATATATTTTTCTTTACGTTTTTATTGCATACGAACAGTGCCCGGAGCGGAGGAAAACGTGCTCGTGAACGGAGAACAGCAGGGAGAAGGATTCGCCATAAATCTCACCAAATTCCAGAAGGACCACTACGGCCAACAGTTCGGGGAGAACGGGGAGCCCACGGCCCCGGGCATCATAGGTACGTACCCACCGTAACTCTCTCGCTCTCTCCCTATGCACTCGACTAATCCGTGTGTCACTTGCTCTCGGACGCACGCCGCTCTCAGTCGTCGAGGTGTCGGACGAGTCCGGCGATCAGGTAACCATTCGGAAATCGCCGTCCTTACACTCCCGAATAGCGATTGACGGAGTCGTCCCATGTGACAACTACTTTTTTTTCGCTTGGCTGATTTTTTTCATGCACCATTGAAACACACTCTCTTGGAATTTTTATCACACATTCATTAACATTTTAACAGTCATTCGAAATTTAGTGAAACAAAGATAACGAGTTGAATAGACTTGACCACCGTTCGGAAGACACTCATGGGTCAAAAAAGTTGGTTGACGGGTGCCATGAATCGGCAGCTTTTGCTCATCTGAAATTGAAAAATCAAACGGCATTTTAATTTGCGGAACCGAGGCTATCGCTGGAACTAGAGTAAAGTAAAAAGATCGAAAATTGGATTTTTGACAGGGTTTTAAAGATTAGATTCCAAGTTTCGTCTTTTTTTTCGACTTTTTCAACTTAAAAAGATTCTATGGCAGATAGCGGAAATATTCTAGTTCGCGTGAGAACTATAGATGTCCTGACTATACCATGAAAATTCGAGCGAAATCCGTTGGATCGATTTTTAGATATCACGGAAGCCAATTTGAAAAATACAGTTTTGAGAAAAACGCGTTTAAAAGTTCAAGTATGATTTACACAAAGAAAGTGTTGACTCGCCATTAGTCTGCTATGCCGGGTCTGCATAACAAGCACACATTTCTTGCAATTTGTGCATTACGATACATTTTTAGATTTTTTGGACCTGTCGCATGGGATGGCAGCTTTAAATATTCCCTATTCCGGAATTGATAAATCTGTCGCGAGCAGAAGTGATTACCCTTTCGCGGTAACTTTCAGGTAGGTGAAGAGGAGAAGGAGTTGGCGAAGCCGTTGAAAGCGGTCGAGAAGAAAGCCGCAGCGGCATCCGAACTGGACGATTTGGGTCTGGGCGTGGCGCAAATCGTCATAACCGCAGCGACCCCGATGGAGGAGATCGAACATCCGTTTCCCGGTGACGAGGACAAGTCCGAGAAGAGCTCGAAAGCCAACGACGAGGCAACGGCGAGCGAGGAGACGTCAGAGGAGAATGTTTCCACGGTACCACCGCCACCGCCGGATGTAGCCGAGGTGAAAACCAACACGGAGGAATGTCACCCAGTCGTGGTGGCATCGGTGCCTGAGGAGGTCGACGAAAAATCAACCGTCGACGATTTGCCGACCGATTCGGCGCCTTTCCCACTGAGCAGCAGTTCCGGCAGCGAGGCCGACTCCACTTCCGGTCCGAGTACCGCCGACAATTCGCAATCGTTGCCCTCGCGCGGCACCGTTATCGAGATGCAAACCACCGACGACGAGCCACCTGAAATAATACCCGAGAAAATGCTCGTCGGCGGTCGGGCGAGTATCCCGGACGAGTTGCAGCCCGATCAACTTGAGAAACTCCAAAATCTCAAGGAATCGAACGCCTAGGATTGACTGGGCCTCGGAGACGAAAACAATTACGACACCATCACGTGCGAACTCGATCCTGCCTTAACGAACAAACTGGCTCTTCCGAAGAATCACCAGAACAAGTTTCAGCATCTGCTGGAATTCTGGAATTCTCCTGAGGTTATCGGGAATAAAGACTAAAAAAAAGAAGAAGACGCGTCGCGAAAACGGAACCACGACTCTCCGACGAGCTGCCACGCCCCTCTCCCCCCGCTCGCGTAACTCGATATTTTTATGTTAATATTATGTACACAGACGAAAGACGAACGGAAACAAGAAGAAACGAACACAAAAGCAAAACATGAAGAACTTTTTGCTAGGCGATAATCTAGTATAATTAAATATACATATATATACATATGCATATATGTATATATATACATACACCGAAGGTAAGTTGCGCTTTTTGCAACCTTATTTACAAAGAGTGAAAAGAAAATGGATACCATTGAACTGTACAGTCGTTGAAGTAATAAAGAGAATTGTCGAAACCTGTAATAGAAACGGATGCGCAGAGAGCGAGGCAGGAAAGACATCGCTCACTCAGGGACTGAGAAGGATGCGGAGGTCAAGACAGTGACGACGTTCATGTACATTATTAGGGAAATTACAGTGGTGTTGCGTGTGAAAAACAAGCCACGGTTTTTCTTTATTCACAAAAAAAGATATCAACGTTTCATATACAATATAGACATCTAAATAAATGCGGCGTGGAACTGTTTCGTAAAAAAATTATCTCTGTGCGTCGCGGACTCGTCGTTTGCGCATAAGGTTGGTCGGAGGGTTGAGTTCCGTTTCAAGGCTGCATACGAAGAGCACCGTCCAGTCTTATGGTCTCGCCGTTCAAGAGAGGATTTTCAACGATTGATTGCACGAGCTGAGCGTACTCATCGGGTGCACCGAGACGCTGCGGAAATGGTATGGATTTGGCAAGAAAGGCGCGTACCTTTTCGGGCAACGAGCGAAGCAACGGTGTATCGAAGAGACCCGGTGCGATCGTGACTACGCGTATACCGTGGGAGGATAAATCGCGCGCCAGTGGCAAAGTCATACCGACTATAGCGCCCTTGGAAGCGGAATAGGCCGCTTGGCCCATCTGGCCGTCGTAGGCGGCGACACTTGCCGTGTTGACGACGACACCCCGTTGACCGTCAACGTTGGGCGCGTTCTCGCCCATCAGACCTACCGCCAGTCTTATCACGTTGAACGTGCCGATTGTATTGACCGTCAGTACCCTCGTGAAATCATCCAGCGAATGGGCTGTCTTCTTGTTGAAATTGTACGTCTTGTAAGCGACCGCTATACCAGCCGCGTTCACCACGACGTCCAGCTTGCCGAACTTCTCCTTCGTCACGTCCAGAGCCTTCGTTACTTCGTCCGCCGACGTCACCTGCGCGCAAATTACACCCAAATTGTCGAGAAAGCAAAAATACTTCGAAACCCGTGAGACTCGAGAAATTTTGGACTTTGACGAAATCGCGTGATGATAAAGCGAAAAATTGCAGAAGGCTCACGTATCATGGACGATAAGAAGAGACACTCACATCGACCGGAGCGAATACGACGTTATCTCCCAATTCCTGGGCGACCGAGTTGCCCTGAGAGCTCGGTAGATCCGCGATCACGACCTTAGCTCCCTGCCGGACGAATCTTTCGACCGTGCCACGACCCAGACCGGAAGCTCCTCCAGTCACGAGAGTTACGACACCCTGGGGACGGAACGGAGCAGAGTTTTCACACGGGAAAATAAAATGTAGCGCGACGTGAGTCGAACGTTTATAAAAACGGAGTCCAAAGTTCGTGTTTTTCGAACAACAGACGGCACGTTGAACCTTTACCATTTCTCGACTATAATTATTCATAAATACCTTGAGCATTTTTATGATGTAGATAGAGCGGAGTGGCAATGTAGTTGGGAGACTGGCTCGATTGATTGTGATATAGAAAATTAGAGTAGCGATAGAAATAAGCGCTTCACTTGGAAGAGCTGGGCACGTGAGAACGGTTCACTAAGGACTGCTGGCTCGCCGGCACGGCGACGAATCTCCTAGTTTCCACACATCATCGCTTCAATTGTACATTGAACCGAAGTAATTTGATAATTATCAGCGACAGTTTACAGCAGTACCGACAGTCAGTCAGAAACGAGACCACTTCATCGACGATTAGTAAAAAAAAAGCAAGTCCGCCTTACCGACGGTCAGTAAAACGAGTAGACTTTACCGACTGCTGGAAACGCGAACACCGCTGCCTACTAAGTGCAACTTAAATAACCGGTTATTTTCCCGCTGTCATTTTACCGATGGCAAAGCCCATCGAGAGCGGTTATTTGAGCAAAAAAATGTCCAGGTAGCGATTTCATGTGTCATGTTGCTTTTTCAATCGTCATCGTGTGCGTGCGAGAGGCACTGACGGTCACTCCGCGACACGGGACGAAATTGCACGCAGCGCGAGTCGTGAGGGCGACTGTGGGGGTAAATAGAAAAATTCACGGTGGCTGGATATCCGTCAAATGAAATTCCGAGTGGAGACGAATAAAGTCGCGTTTTGCTTGCGAACCAGCGTTCGTCCAAAGGCGCCTCGGATCTGAGTCTCGTCTGTGTCGCTTTTTTTCTATTTCGCACGCTCCCACATACACGCTCGATACGTAATTTCGTTGAATCACGACGTTCTCGAGTGCGAACGAGTGTGCAATTACATACACATACGGGGCTAGAGACGTCGAGTATCGAAGGTTAGCACAAACCTTTGTTTCCACTCTTCGTGTTTCTCTGGCACGCGAAAATCGCAGACTTGCAACGTGAATGTCGACATTTCAGGCACGAGAGGAGTGATAGCGATTGACCAAGTTAGACTCCGCGGCTTCGACGATTCGGAACAATGTGGAGAATGGATTGCGAGGACACGCTGCATATTATGCCTGAGTTGACCAACTCCCTGACCCTCATAGTTTCCGGTACCAGCGACGAGGACGTGGCCAGAGGATGGGAGTGTCTGCGCGAATTGGAGGAGAGCAGCGTACTGGGTAGTTGCGTAGATCTGGAGGACGCACGTTCCATAATGAGAGGAATATTGCGAGGCGACGTGCTGAACGTCCATCAAGTGCCCAAACTCATGGTCTACTTTGCCAAGTACGTGAAGAAAAAGAGCATCTCACAGGTCAACGAAGGCGATCGCATAGTGGACGATTACGTAGCTTTCGTGAGGGTGGCGGGCAACAGAGACGTAGCGCTGTTGGTCTCCATGGTGGAGATACTCAGGGATTACCCGATATATCGGGGCAGCTGCGTCGCTACGGCCAAAGTCTGCAGAGCCGTCGTCGAGGCTCTGGGCACCTTTCAAATGCCCAAACATTCCAACGAGGTGGTGCACTTTCGCGAGTGTGCCGGGAAGATCGGAGAGTCTCTGAGGCTCGTCTGCAAGAGCCGCGACGGCTCGGCCAACTCGGATCTCGTTACTGTATGCTTGGAGACCGTTTACGGCATGATATCGGACACGGACAGAGCGAACGTGCCAGGACCTGGCTTGATAGCCGTTCTAGAGCTCGTCGAGCCCAAGTACATTGGCCACGCGGTCAAGTGGATCATGTCCGAGCCAAGGAGCGATCGACAGCTTGAACGCGCCCTCAGGGCGCTATGCCACTGGATACCCAATTGGCTGAGCATCGAACATCTCAGCAGGTGGATCATGGAGTTCATGAGCGGCCTGGAGAATGCTAAGAAATATTCCATCCTCGACACAGTCGCCAAAGCCTCTCTCAACAATATTCTTCTCTGCGTCATCTTTCCCATGTCCAGCCTACACGCTACTCTCCTCGTCACAGTTATACTCTGTCGACAACCCAATCCCGTCCTCTTTCACAAACTCATACGCGTCTTCAAGATGGTGTTCGAACAGCTCAGGAGACAGGAGACTGAAGTTGCGCGCAAGTGTCTGCAGGTAGGATTCTATCTCCGATAATTGGCATTCCGAAAAAATGCAGTGGTTTTTTTTTTATTACAGCTTTTATTTAACTTGCTTTATTCGTGTGTCTTTCCGGTTCAAAATTTGTAATTCTCATTTCAAGCACTTGCTGGCTCCGATTGAGATGAAATTTGGCTGTGTAATTTCAGTGACAATGCAATAATATGGTACCAAGAAGCTGGTCTGTTGGAGGTGGGAGTTGGGCAATGCAACTCCTTAGTAGCATATACTAGGACAGTCGAGTTTGTGCTCATTTGTTTTGTTATTATGAGGACTTTGCATTGCAACGAGAGTTGCATGATAACGAGAGTTTGATAATGGCTGTGGGAGGTGGCAACTGAAATTTCTTAATGGCAAATGGTAGGACAATCACGTTTGGGCTTATTAATTTTGTTGGCTTGAGCACTATTTACAATTACACTATTATAAAGTTTCTCGCGTAACCTCTATAAGCTAAGGCAAGGTCTTTTATTAGGCCAATGTCTAAATGGCACGGGGGTCTGGCATGGTAAAATAAATAAACAAATCCTGATACTAAAAATCATAAAACAAAAGAAACGTAAAAAATCTTTTAAAACCAAACCTTTATTTATAAATTATTGAACGAAAAGTAAAATTAATATTTAGTATAGGAAGTTAAATAGTAAAGCTCCAGAAGAACCCTTACTCTTGGTCACTGACCAAAGGCGCAGGCAGTACATACTTAATAAAACTTACATAAACACAGAAATTTAAAAAATGTATGTATTTTCTTAAATGCTCGATGCGTGAAAAGTCACTACACTTGAAATAAAGCAACAAAAATTTAAGAAAATATTTTTTTAAATTAAATTCCATGTTTATGTAAGATTTATTATGTACTGCCTGTGACTTTGATCAGTGACCAAGGTTCGAGTTCTTCTGTAGCCTTACGATTTAACTTCATGCACTGGATATTATTTTTTTACTTTTTAGATCAACAGTTTATAGATAAAAGCTTGCTTTTAAAATGATTTTTTACGTTTATTTTTTCATACGCATATGCCCTTTGTTGACTCGATTGATTACCATTCGTAGGATCTCGTGGACGTGACGAAAGCCCTGATCGAGCGTTATCCCGGTTATCCCTGCTACGAGGAGCTGGAAAAGTCGTTTCCGGTCGAGCCGCGTATACAGAACGTAATAGCGTTGAGGAACGAACGCGTTTGGTCGGACGAGCCGGCGTACGAGACTCTTTCCACGTGCAGCGAGATGGCAGCGACGAGCGCGTCCAGCGATCATGGCAAAGTCGGCCTCACCAATCTCGGCAATACGTGCTACATGAACAGCGTACTACAGGCCCTCGCGATGACAAGACAATTCAGCTGGGAGGTCATGAGACACAAGTGCTTCCCTCGCGGGACAACGGAAACGCAAGATGCATCCTCGGTCGCCTCATCGGCCGAGCAGGCCGCCCAAATAATGCCCAAACTGCGGGATCTCTTTGCTCTGCTCGCCTTCTCGCCACGGCGAAGCTTGTCGCCGAGCGAGATACTCGTCGCCTCGAGACCCGAGTACTTCGCGCCGAGACAACAACAGGACAGCTCCGAGTTTCTGTGGTCAATATCCTTGCTTTTCCTTCGGAATTTCGAAAAATCACGCGTCTTTCGACAAATTTTTATTTAATTGTTAATATCGCACGTCGAGTGTGTCTTTGTCTTACTTTTCTGCCCCCTTTCTTGTTTCTCGACGCGGCAGCCATCTGCTCGACGTTCTCTACGAGCAGGAGAAAAGTCTCCTGAGAAAGTGGAGCATCGCGACCGACGAGTCCACCGTTACGAGGGCCAAGTGCAAGCGAAGCGGCGACCTCGCGAGCCCCGATCGCGGATGCATCAAGAGATGGACGACCGAGGAGGATCTGAGCGAGGGCATATCCCTCGAGCGGAAAACGAGCCAATCCTTGGGCGATTTTGCGCAAGGTAAGGGAACAATCGCTTGTATCTCCGACACGTGACACTCCCTTTTCCGCGCTGCCCGTGGTTCTCGTTCCTCGGTCAATCGTCATTTCTCTACCTACCGGATGTCCTTTTCTCATCGATATTATACCAATCCATTTTAACATTAATACATCGTTAGTTCCACTTTTGAGTTCAGAAATATATTCCCGCAACCTCATTGCCTATTGACTGTATGAAATTATTTATTCAATTTCGATCCAAACTGATGCATCGATACATAAATGTAGTTTTTTGCAAAGATCTATTTCGTAGAAAAAAGTACCCCAGGGGTCATCACAGTGTAACGGGTCGAAAAATAGCTGAGCTGCGATTTTTTTTTCGATGATTAAAATACGCTAATCAGTATGAAAGCCACTATCTTGCTGTGGAGATTTTTTTCAAATCGAAATTGACCAAATGGCGGTGGTTTGAAAAAAGTATCGAATTTAGCCGATTTTTCGAGAGTTTTTCGTTCACAAATTATGAAGATTTCAAACAAACGAAAAGTTTCCATAGCAAGATAAAGAATGACACGAAGAATGCTGTGTCAAAATTTGCGACGGGTAGTTTGAAAACTCTTCCTTTGAGAGTGTGCACCGTTTTGAAAAACGACATTTCGAGAAAAACTTAAAGTTTCTAAGGAAAGCTTAAAGTTTCGAGTGTGGAATTTTCACATAAATTGTCTACTTACGGTCAATCGGCGATGCCAGGTCCATCTTCTTAACCGTCTATCATATCGGATAATGTAAAACAAAAAATCGATTTTTGCAAAATTTCACGCTGTGATGATCACTTAACGCCGATATATTTTGATTTTGATTTTATCAATTAGATTTTATTTGATAACGAATACAACATCAATGAGATGTTTATTATTTTTCAAAATTTATCCCGATAATTATTCCTATTATCAACATTTACCATCAAAGTTTTATAAAAAGTTTCACAAAAAGAAGAGTTTATTTTGATATTGTTTCTCACGTACGAAATAATGAGGCGAAATACTCAATTGTAATTTTGATTCGGCAATATTGCGTATAAAATGTGAAGAATATCCAGAATATACCATAGACGAAAAAAATGAACGAATAAAGTATGTACAAAGCTTGTTCGGGCGTGCCCACAGGTGACGAGGCGGACGATCAGATCGGTCAGGCGCAGGTAAGCGAGGCGCTGAGCGACTGTCACTCGGACTCGACCGACAGCGGCATACAGTCGGTGGACGGTGGTCCGGTCGCGAGTGCTTCGACGATCAACGAGGCCACGAGATTGTCGCGTTCGATTCTCGTTCATCGGGTTTTCGGCGGTGAGTCCCGAATAACGTATCAGTGCGCCCAGTGCGACACAAGCTCGGACAATACCGATCGTTTTCGCGATCTTCAATTGTGCTTTCCCGAGGAGATAAGCGACAATCAGGAGGTGACGGTGCAGGATCTCATGAATTATTATCTTACGCCCGAGAAGCTGACGGGCGAGAACAAGTACCGTTGCGATCGTTGTAGAAAATTGTGCGAGGCCCAGCGTATAATAAAGATCCTGCGTGCGCCGTCGCATCTCATACTGACACTCAAGCACTTTCGTTACGACGCGGAAACGCGTTTGCGCACGAAATTACGACATCGAGTGTTGTACGACGAGACGATAAAGTTGCCGGTTGCGCCGATCGACCCAACAACAACGATTACGACGACATCGACGACAACGACGACGACGGAGACGACAACGACGACGACGACGACGACGACGACGACGACCGAGACGGGTGCGGCCGCCTCGCCGATCGCCGAGACTTACAGACTCTACGCCGCGGTCGTCCACTCTGGTTACAGCATGGATTACGGTCATTACGTCACGTACGCGCGGGACTCGAAGCAAAATTGGTTCAAGTTCAACGATAGTTTTGTGTCGCGTACGAGCCTCGAGGATTTCAAAGCCCTCGAACCACCGGTCACACCCTATATACTCTTCTA
This sequence comes from Ophion costatus, assembly GCA_951751655.1. Classification (NCBI taxonomy): domain Eukaryota; kingdom Metazoa; phylum Arthropoda; class Insecta; order Hymenoptera; family Ichneumonidae; genus Ophion; species Ophion costatus. Next base: position 14,130,699 of record OX632367.1, read on the forward strand.
CGAGAGACTCTCTGAAAATGCCGACGAGACGCGGGATCGTCGGGCTTCCGGAGACCTCGAAGACAACGCCGATGATATCGAAAGGCCCGATCTCTCAACGCTCAGTGAACATGTGCGCGATCTCGTCGCCAAGGATCGTCGGGATTACGAGGACGAGATTAAATCACGCGCCGATAAAAAACGCGCCAAACGATCGATCCCAACCGGTCACGCGATCGCTCCGTCCCTCAGACGTCACGACAATTCGGACGACGAGAATCCACCGCCGAGCAGCTGTCGTGGGCCCATCGACATCCCCCCCAATCGTTTTCTCTTTTAACGACCTCCACCGACAAAACGCATCCGTCCGCTCGCGCTTCCTCATCTACCCCTTGATAATTAATATCCCTCCCTTAGCATCCAACATCCCCGCCGAGCAGGCCTCTCACTCAAATATCTCGCCTCTCGATCCCGACCCTTTCCTACTCGTATTTCACCGTATTCCAGTGCCGTGCTCGTTACGACGACACCCCTCCTCTACCGCCCCCGCGCAAACGGCTCGCGTATCTGTAATTGTAAATAATGTTATACCCTCTTAATCGTATGTCTTCGAATCATAATGAAGTAATTTAATTAACGGAAATACGAAGAGCGGAAAGGCGATACAAAAGGACTCTAGTGAATCGAACAATTAATAAATCATATATATATATATATATATATATATATATATATATATATATATATATATATATATATATATATATATATATAGGTATGTATGTATGTATAGGTATGTATATGTACGGTTGGAAATCTGTGATATATGTAACATTTGTACTGTCGCGTTGACAAAATCGAGATCTTACGAATACAGTATTCGATGCGAATGTTGCGGAACTATCGTCTCTTTCTCTCTGGCTCACAATTCCATCTTATTCTTACAGAAAATGGATTTCTGCCATTTCCAATTTCATCAATTAAGGCGGGAAATCAGTTTAAGAGTACGTTATTCTGTACAGTGATTGTTTTTCAGAAGAACGAATGAATAGAATTTATTGAAACTTTGGAAATATTTCATACATATATTGAAGCAAATATTTCAATATTTTCGAAGCATTTGTTCTGAAAATATGGATCTGACTTCTGCCGCCTATCGAAGGTCGCCACCAGACTTTGCTGTGTGTGTACACTCTGGAGGCCGGTTTTCATCGGAAATCAATACGGTTCGAATATTAGTTTATTAACATGTTTTTATTCAATATGAACCAAACTCTGACAATGAAAATTGAAAATTGCATTTTTAGAGGTTTTTAAACAAAAGGGTATCATTTTTGACATAATTTTATAACGTTTTTTGCTATAAAAAATATACTTTTAACAATACTACCCTAAATTTGGGTTCATATAGAGCGTAGTTATATAACGGATCACTTTATAAAATTGTAGGTTAGAAACTCTTTAAGCCGGAGTGTACACCAATTGAAATAGTCTTTTCGAGAAAAAATCCCAAAAGCGAAAAATTTAAGACAGTCATGAATTATTTATACTGCTCGTCGATTAATCAGCGATTAGTTTTACTAAAATTCATGGTATTTAAACAAGTGGATTTTTTAAAAGTGATCTACACTGGTTTTCCGCCTTCATTAATCCAATGTTGTCTCTTTCTGCCTGGCTCACAATTCTATTTTATTCATGCAAGAAGCGTATTTTTACGATTTCGAATTCCATATCAATCAATTATTTTAATATTGTCTGACTGGCTCACGATACTAGGGAGCGTCCATAAATTATATAACGCAAAATTTCCCAATTTTTGACCCCCCCCCCTCCCACGTAACGGAACCGCAACGCCTGGCCTGAACCCCCCTCCCCTATTCCGTTACGTAACGGGTCCTTTGTCGTCAATAATTGCGTTTTTTTTTTTCAAAGAAATAACTAATTATGAAAGGGACGGGTTTATACTCATTTTATAAAGTATATACTCATCTAGTTGTATAGCAATCTTTATGAATTAAAAAAAAATTAACCCTGATTTGACGACGAAAAAAAATTCTCTTCATTGTCCCATCGATATCTTTATGAAAGGTTATCTGTAAATAAAAAGTCAACAATTTATCGATATCTATACAAATGTAGCTAACGTTATGCGTAGCCGTTTTTTTTTCGGTTTTTTTTTTACCAAATGCCGACAGTGGACATTTTTTTCTATCTTCAAGGCCCTTTTTTGTAATCAAGCAATTTTTAAAAACAGTAGTAATCGACATTTAAAAAATCGTCTACGTACAACCTTAGTCACTGCGATTACAAAAAAGTTTTTAAACAAATTGAAAATCAGTTGATAAGTTTTTGAGTATTCGCTGAGACAAGGTCGAAAAAAATAGTTTCGAGAAAATCGCGATAAAATTTTTCCTTCCCTTCTTCTTGATATAAAGTTGTTTTTTATTCCCCAGAATATTGATACTTACATTAAAGTATCAAGTCGCGGTCGATATGACGGTTTTTCATCTTCATTATATTTCTCAAAATAATAAGAGCTTGCACTTCATCTATTCTGAACGATGCGTTTTAAATTTAAAAACTCGAACATGCAGAAATTTTGCTATTTCTGAGTTCTAAAATCGTCACGTAACGCAAACCTCGACCCCCCCTCCCCCCCCCACGTACGTAGATCGTAACGCCAGTCCGAACCCCCCCCCCCCCCCCAATTACGTTACGTAATTTATGGACGACCCCCATCTTTTTTTTGCAGGATGCCTATTTCGGCCATATCTAATTTTATCAATTAAAGTCGGTCGAAAGATTCGGTTATTCGTATGTTTATACGAATAATCGAATCTTTGTTTCGTCGGCAATCAACGCGCTACTGTTTAGTAGCGCATTGATTGCCGACGACGCGACACGAAGTGGGCGCACAAGTCGCGGTGATGTAACGGAGTCGGGTGAGTATGAATTTCACACACGCCTTCACAATATTCGCCTCGTTTATTTACTTTCAGACTTGTATAATCATTTGTGGCAACTTCGTAGCGATCGCGATATGTCGCGATCTCATAAAACACGAGATTTTCGTCGGCGCGGGTCTCTATTACGCAAACTCATCACGTTTTACAGCGATGTGCATAGGTTGGCAAAGCGTTGTAGAACGTTTTAGTAACGGCGGCTCGCGACCGATACGTGACGAAGAAATCTGAGTTTTTTTTCGTCGCGTTTATGTCGATCGTATATCGATTGAGATATCTCGTGGTGAAAAATCTCGTGATCGCGTTCTACCAAAAAATCTTGATGTTTCGTGGGGAAAAATCACGCGGTGTTACGTTATAGCGTTTAAGGGCCGCGAGCCGCCATGACGCCAACGTCGGAAAACGTTTGCACAATGGCAGCTCACACACTTTTAACTCGACAAAAGCCGCGACCACGGTCTTACATACAGGTCTGGAAACTCTGCCAGAATTCGGATGGTGGGGGTAGGCCGCTTACTGACGAAACTTTTTGTTGAGAATTGACACTACGCGGCGCTGAAATATTGCCCCCAGTTGAACATAACCACCAAAAATAATTTTTCTAAACCCACTCTTCGGGGATCGAACTCGGCTCCTTCAAAACGCTAGCTCAGCACCCTATCCGTGCGACCACGATTATCATTGCACGAATAAGACGATTTTCTAACATTTAAGTTATAGCCACGCTTGGGGTTGAATTAGATTTGGCGGCTTGTTGGGTTGGTTCACCGCTTTATTTAATTCATTATAATTAGCTATATTGGTAGATATACCACCAATATATACTGCGGAACCAATAATTGAAATGAGGTGTTACGGAGACAGGCTGATGTAGACTATTGCGGCGATTAGCTCTGTCTTTTTTCAATATCTCCGTCTGCCCCCGTACCGCACTTCGCCACCAACTCTTTTGAGATAGCAGCGCCCCCTAGCGGCCAGTGTATTAAAAAAATTTCGTCAGTAAGCGACCCTCCTCATCCGACGGAGTTTCCAGACCTGTACATAAGACCGTGGCCGCGACGTTCGAATGTTTACATCAATTGTGTATCGACCGCGATAGTTCGTGGCAAAAATTCTCGTGATATTTCGCGTCGAAGAATCTCGTCATGTTCGTCGTAACGGTCGCGAGCCGCCATTACGCAAACATTTCACAGCGTTTGCGCCCCCGACGACGAAAATTCCGAGCTTCTTCGACACTTGAATTTCGCATCAATTCCGATATCTTACGCCGATAAAATGCGATTTTTATTTACATTACGCGTCGATCGTGATATTTGGCGTCGATGGAACTATTGCATGAAACTCGTGCGACGTACGTCGTTCGACCGTTTTTATGTCGCACAAAATTCGACTTACAAATCGCGCGAGTGAAATTCGGGCTGATAAATATATTTGTTTTTTGTTTTCGTGTATAACGGTGGGATTTTTTGGATGTTGAGGGCCTCGCGTCCCGTCAATGTTGCGATATTAAGCTCGCCATTCGCGCCGTTTACGATTTGCCGTCGCGTCGAATTTCCGTCACTAAAGACGACGTGCCCGCGTGTGTCGTTTCTTTCTCGGCCCCAATGATTGCGCTGTTGTCTTCTCGAAGCAAAAAGAAGCAACGAAAATGAAAAGTTCGCACCTATTACTTTTCCAAGTACGTTGAATACACGTCGATTTACTTTTCATTTCACGCCTACCTGTCGAATACGTATTCGAGATACTGTCGCGTTTTTGATCCGGAAACTGTACGTGCTTTCGGGCAATTTTTCCACTTGGGCCCGTCGGCGCTAAATTTGCGTCCGGGGAAGAAGCAACGATTTGCCGATTGTAGGGCACAGTCGGGCTTTGGGACGGGCTGGTCGTGGTGGTTCCAGTCGCGCTTGTCCCCTTAGTCTCGCCGTTCGCCGCGAGGGCGCGCCTCGCGCTCAGACAAGAAGTTGCGGTGGTAGCCGTTGGTTGCGCTGCGTACCGTATCACCGGTATCTGAAAAACATTATTTTCCTTCATTTCTTCATCAGAGGTATCTTGAAAACATGGTCTCCATTTATTAATTTATTTATCGGAAATTAATTAATTAACATTTTCTTAGTTTATTAATAAATCAAAGCATTTTTTCTTTCCTTTATGTATAACCGGTTTCTGAAAAACCTTTTTTCGCGTTTATTAATTTATTATCAGATGTTTATCAATTAAGTAATTAGTTAATTTTGTTCTAATGTATTCGTTTATTTATCGAAGCATGTCGTTCATTTTTTTTTATAACCATCATCTGGCAAATGTAAATTGCTTCATTTATTAATCAAAACATTTTTTCTTCGTTTATTTATCAGCGGTATCTGAAATCATTTTTCTTCATTTATTAATTGATCAATTTTGCATTATTTCAACGTTCAATCGTATACTTCAAGATGGGCTCAAACGGATGACCAGCGCATCGAAATTGTAATACGGCCTTTTCCAGAGACGCCTTAACTCGGAGGTGACTTATTGAAAGAGACACGACCGAGGAGAGAATCGAGAATGTGAGCGCGTGCTCTTTCGCGACGATCATGTCGCCGACGCTTTGTTCGACACTTTTTTTCCACGTATGCGCGATTTGTATGAACTTTTATTTCTTTCCACATCTCCGTCATTTTTCTCCCGCGCAACCATCTCTAGGGCAAAGTCGAAAAAACCGACTACCGCGTACACAATAGCGGCTCGGAGTCACCCGTGATTTTTATCTCGTGTTTTTCGCTTCAGCGGAGCCAAGCCCTTGTTTTGATAGTTTTTTTTCACTCAGGGACTCGTAAACATCTCGCGCACGCGGGAGTGTCTATACCTGTATATTTATCTATACACATATGTATGTTTCGTACCCGATGCTCCAAGTCGTCGCTGGCTCTGCCACGGCCGGCCACGTACTCCTGGTACTGCGATATCACGCAGAGCACCGAATAAACCTGTGCCACGACAATTCTATTCATAAATATTCTCCATACATATGCATCGATGTTGGTACATATAGTGTACTCACGTTGAGGCACAGCAGAAAAAAGTCGAGCGTGTACACAAGTGCAGTTATGGGCTCGAAACCTTGCTGGAACGAAAAGTAGTTTGTTTTTATCCCGTAAAAGAGATAGAACGAGGGAGGAGTAATCGGGGCAACGTTGATCGATCGATCGCTTAAACGAACACTTTGACGGCATCGCACGGTCCATTCGTCCATGATAAAATTCGTTTGTTATCAAGGGAATCTGTTCGGCTAGCTCGATGCCCTTATTTGCTCAGCGACGAGAAACTTCATTAATCACTGGAGCGCGCGCGCGATCCAAACGAGGTGCGATCAAACGCTTCCCCCTCTTCCCTCTTCGACGAATTATACTCGATACACCAAAAGAGCTGATAAATGTCCAGATTAATCGGCAGATTTATTATTTCATTCAACAGGAGGATAATAATTTTCGTCATTGTACGAATTTGTTTGACAAACTTGTTTAAAAAAAAAATTTCAATGTTTATTGTCTAAGCTTTGTCATTTGTATCTGTATCGATCGTGAGTAGATATTAATCAGTTTAATAATAATTGAAGATTCGATTTATGCAATTATCAACATTTTTTGTTTTTTGCAATAATTATCGAAAATTATTGTTTTTCTTGCAGGGATAATAAAAAATTTATTCACAAAAAAAATAATAGACGATCGTCTTTGTTTGCAACAATGATTAAAAATTGTTCTTTTCTGCAATTATTAATTGACGATATCGTTTCTTTGGAATGTTTTGAAATTTCTTCCGCACAATGATAATTAGGGTTATTCTTTTTTGCAATATTAATTGAAAATATTATTTTTTCCGGAACAATAATTAAAAATTCAATAATTTTCTTCAAGGGTTCAAACAAACCCGTACAACCCTGAACAACCTCAAACAACCCCAAACAAATCCAAACGAAAATTAGCCTGATTCAAGCAGGAGCCCCACTTCCGAGTATTTACCAAAAATGGCAGAAACGAAGGTTGCAGCGAGAAAGAGAGCAACATTTTTTCTACCAAGTCACACATACGTATAATAGGACGAATTGAATCTCACCGAAGCTAAGAGATACAGCGTGTGCGCAACGTCAATCGAGCTGCACGCTACGACGTTCATGATCCACGGCACCAGATACGCCCGACGATCCTGCAAACGTTGTTATCACTAAATGAGAATTTTTCTAACCTAGAAAAGAACGTCGAACAAATATCCTCGACTGGGAAAAAATAAATTATAGCGAATAATGGCAAGTACGTGCCTGTCGTCGCGCATTTATACCTCGATTCCAACAGGCGGAGAAATATATTGCCTCGATCGTGAGGGTATGGCGGAGTATGCGATGAAGCGGCCGGGAAGCGGGGGGCGGTAGGGCTTGACGAGAAAACGGAAGGGGTAGAGACGAACGCCGTCTATTTGTTACTACGAGTCAACAAGTCAGCGTTAATTGAGTCGCTGCGGTGGGCTTGCATGTCGCCGGGCTACTGTCGCGATTGATTGCTTTCTATTCAAGAGACTCTGACAATTTTCGGCCGAGTCGGAAAATGACTACTTTTACGCGAAGCCACGGAAAATGAGATGCTTCACAAGTTTTACCTTCCAGCACTCACGCGCGCGTCCACACACACGCACACATTTGTATTGGGATGTTGAATAAGTTCCCGTTGTTTTTTTTCGCGAAAATTAATGCTTTATTTTAAAGAGTCGTTCCTAATGCTTTTAAGGCCTTCCGCCAGAGTGACGGGTATAAAATCATGTGCGAAATTAACGATTTTTTTTCGTATGAAAAAATGATTCGCTCGTAAAATAAATTACATATCTATTTCGTATGAATATCAAGCTGTTAGAAAAAATATATATTTTTTTTCGATGCACAAAATGGCCGACTACTCGAAACTTCTCGAAGCAGCTTTTTTCCAATTGGCGTCACAAATAACTTCAACAATATTCACTCGATTTACTTCAAATTTAAAAGTTATGCTCCTAATTGCATTTCGCAGAGAAGTACGTACGGAATTTCTAATTAATCGAAAACTTTTCATTTTATGAGCAGTTATGACGAAATTTTTCACTGAAAATTCATTTCTTAAGTTCTAATACCTACAATTTTTGAATAAAACAATATTTTAAAAATTCCGTACCTAAATTCCATGCCTAAAAAAAAGATAACAGAAAATATTAGTAGTCGGCCATTTTGTACATCGAAAAAAAATATAGATATTTTCTAACAGCTTGATTCCATACTAAATAGATGTGTAATTAATTTTATGAGTGAATCACTTTTCCATGTGAAAAAAATGGTTGAAATAGCACATGATTTTATACCCGTTACTGTAGCCTAAGGCCTTAAACGTTTGGAAACTGTTGTGTGATCAACCCCTAACGATTCTGCAAGTAAGCTAACGTCTGACGTGAGTCTTCATGCAGTGATGCTTCCAATCCAACACAAAATTATTATCGTTGAAGCGTCTAAACTAACCTCCATGTCGTTTCCGGCAAAGCATGGTCACCGCAAGTCTCAACAAGAATTCAGCGTGCTTCAGCTGCAGATTTTTTTCAATGAAGTAGTACAGTAAAATTCTTCGTAAATACTTTTTTTGCACGAAATTCGACATGTTCATCACTACGAAAAGAAAAATTCTTTACATTTCCGCGAAATAACATACACTGAATTTTAAGCTAGCTTATAGTATTTCTTCATAGGGGCGGTACCATCTTGAGGGAGGACACCACTGTAAAATTTTCGAAAGGTCGTCTTCTTTAACACTTCTAAAAAATCCTTTTAACCTTCAAAAATATGATGCATATTCGTTTATAACGAAAGAAACAGTTTCAAAGTGGTTTTAGACGCAGTTCCCGACTCTTTTAAGCCTATTATCTTTGGGGAAAAAGTTACCGACTAAATATAGTTTTATTTTCTACCGACAGGTGGCATTACATTAGGGGAAAAAATCATCAGCTGTAGCGCCTATAAAACCGTTGACTTCGAACACGCTTTTCTCAAAACCAAGTTTTTGAAATCGGCACGCATCAGAACTCGAACAATTTTCGTCCAATTGACTGAAAATCTGAGATGCAGGTTTTTAGATTGCTTTCAAGTACGAGCACTTTTTTCGATCAATTGAAAATTGAGAAAAATATATATCATGTTTTACATAAAAATGATGGTCGGAAAAACGATTTTTTTTTTTCAAACTCGCCTCTATTTTCTTTTTTCATTATCTTTTAATCCCCCCCCCCCCCCCCCCGAACTTGACTGCTAAAACTAATATGACCAACGAAAGTATTTCACTCTTAGTTCCAGGATTAAATTTACGAGAGTTGTACTGCATTCCGCGGAGAAGTTTAGCTGAAAACCAATACTGCTATAGCGACTCGTGCGCCGCCATTTTGTATTCTTTTAACGAATACATTGTTATGGATAAGGTTCCGAAAAGCTCCACCCTCGAGTTGAAATTTTGCACAGACCTTCCTTTTAACATTAAATTATTAATAAAGCCACAAAGTTCATTTGAATTCGTATTTTGTTTCTTTCTTTAAAAAAAAACGGTCGAAAAATGGGCAGTTACAGTGGCGTCCTCCTTCAAACTACACGCATGCAGTTCTGGTATAACGCCATCTGTTGGAAAACATCGAAAACTCATTCAACGTCCTAATATACATTTATCCTTCAAATACACGAAATATATAAATCGTTGCGATGGTCCAGTGGTTAGCGTGCTCGGTGCTAAACCTGCGGACCGGAAGGTCCCAGGTTCGAATCCCAGTCGTGTACATTTCGCAGTGAAATATTTTTTTCTGCATTTCGAACTTCATGACCGGGCTGTATATTGGTTTACCGCAATTTCCCTATACCCATGACAGAAATCCCACGATGAATGTGATACAGAGGGGGAAGTCGGCTGCGGCCGCAAGGGAACTAAGGGAGAAAGAGTAAAAAAAATTGCGGGAAAAACCAGTGCAGGAACGAAACAGCCACAGTGGGGGAAACAATAGGTACCAAACGCGAACAGCATGTATACCTTAGGGGAAAAAAATACGATATATATATAGCAGAAAATTCAGTTTATATATATTCTTATTTATTTCTATATGCGTCCATATATAGATGTGTTCGATTTGGATATCGATTGCGTGTTATACGAGTAGGCCAATTTCGATGTATATATTTAAACACCCTGTACATATATATAAGATGCCTGCGGTGGTGTACTTTGGCCACAAATGAACCTTCCCACCCGTTTCGTTCTTTACGGGAGTTAAATCGTTTCGTTATTGCTATATCCCTCCCTTGGGCCCGCGACCGTCTCACCCTCCCGATTTCCGCTCCGTCTTTGTCTCTCTTCTCTTTGCCTGCCTCGAGCCTTTGAAACGTTTTGCCCTCACGGTGTTCACGATTCACGCAGACGTTTTATTTCACTTGATATATTTATACATTCGACTCTAGTGCGCTCTCTCGTATCATAGAATTATCATTGACCCGTTAAATAGCTGGATTGTGCAAGATTTACCTTATTTGCAACGCACTGGCAAACAAACCAACTTCCCTAAGCGGATAAAAACACAAATATCTCTCTGCTTGTTTTAGCTTTCTGACTTCGCTTGAAGGAAACAAAAATACTCTCTGGCTCTCTCGTTGATTCTCCAACGATTCAATTTCTACGCACAATTTTCTCGTTTATTTATCTTTTGCTGTTTTTTTTGCCACTTTTTCTAATCGTTGCCAAATTCCAAAGGGCGATAAAAGCGCACGCGAATGTATTTTTCGATGTTGCATAGGCAATGGTAAAAAAATCGTATCGCAATTTATCGCATTGTTCCCGATGTGTAGAGCACTAGTAAAATTAGGTGTGTGTATATACATACATACATATATACATACATATACATATATATATATATATATATATATATATATATATATATATATATATTATATATATATATATATATATATATATATATATATTACCTTGAACAATCCGAAGAGCAACAGGAGGCTAGAGATGATACCGCAGCACGACCAGACGAACAGACTAACGTAAAATCCGACGGTTACTGAAACAAAGAGAGAAAAAAAAACGGCAGAGTGTAAAACGTGTTCAAATCCAGCGACGAGGGTTGAGAGCTAAGCGTCGACGTCACGTTCTTGTTTTCTTTTTTTTTGTTTTTCCTTCTCTCCAATCTCTATGCTTTTACACGCTTTGTTTTTTTTCCTACGTTTCCAAGACGATTTACCGGGTGACATATTTTCAGCCTCTAAAAAACTCATCGACTCCGGCTGCGAGCGGTTGCCCAGCATGTATTCGTGCTCATCCTTGAGCACGTTTCCCGTCGTTATGGCCAGCAGGACGAAATAAATCTGCAAATTGGAAATATCAGGGCAGTGTGAGGTGGATACAGAGACGAAAAAGAATAATTACTATTATTATGTTGTACGTTATTTTTTATTATATTTTTGTCGTACGCCAATACAGGAGTGTGGAACTAAGAAAACAATTGTGGATCAACCAACCAGCTGACATCGATCACTCTATTACTATTATTACTATTCTCTGAATATTTTAGTATTAAGGCCTTAGGCCACAGTAACGGGTATAAAATCGTGTGCGCATTTAACATTTTGTTTCGTATGAAAAAGTGATTCACTCATAAAATTTATTGCACATCTATTTAGTATGAATATCAAGCTGTTAGAATTTTTTTTTTTTTTCGATGTACGAAATGGTCGACTACTCGAAACTTTTCGAAACAGCTGTTTTGCAATTGGCGTGACAAATAACTTCAACAATTTTCACTGAATATACGTCAAATATAAAAGTTATGTTCTTAATTGCATTTTGCAGAGAAGTACATACGGAATTTCTGATGAATCGGAAACTTTTCATTTTACAAGCACTTTATGAGCAGTTTTAACGAAATTTTTCACTCAAAATTCATTTCTTAAGTTCAAATATGTACAATTTTTTAATAAAACAATATTTTTTAAATTTCTTACGTACTTCGCTAGGTATTCTAATGTAGATTGCCGAGAATTTTTGCTTTTTATTCTAGGTAAAAAATTGTGGATGCTAAATGTCACGCCGCGGAGCGTTTAAAAAAGATAAAAGAAAATATTAGTAGTCGGCTATTTTGTACATCAAAAAAATTCTAACAGCTTGATATTCATACTAAGTAGATGTGGAATTAATTTTATGAGTGAATCACTTTTTCATACGAGAAAAAATTGTTAAAATCGCACATGATTTTATACCCGTTATTGTGGCCTAAGGCCTTAATAAAGAGTGTTCTTAAAATGACCTGACATTTGAATTTACGTATTGGTTATTTGGAATTCGTTACGTATTGGTTATTTGAAAATTATGAATATTTTCATTTCAATATACGGTACAGTCGGACCCCCCAATGAGAACGCTTCCTCATTATCTCGCTCGAGCGCTCCCCCCACTTCGACTCGAACCCCGAGCTCGAGTCATTTCACGTGCGGGTTTCTGAATAAGAACGCCCAGCCTAGGAGAGCTTAGAGGAGTAAAATGAGACAAATGTTGCAACATACAATACGAAATTGACACTTTTTGTTAATCGAATGCATGCATTTTTCGAGTCAATTATAAAAATTGTATTTCCATTTATAACAAGTAATGTCCGTATATTTGAAGATTGACGTAGAAAATAGCCAAAGATTCAGATAAATGATTAAAATTATTTTCGTTGTGTTGAATCATTTTGATTCATGGGGCATTCAACTGGAGGTGGAATATTTTCAAGGGAGTCGAATTCCTCCATTGAATATGAAGTCTCAGAGAAATAGAGTTTTTCAATGTCTTCTTTTTCGGTATAATTAGTACTACTTTGCGGTACAGACTTTGTTCGGGTTTACAACAAACTATTTTTCATAAGCAATAGTCTATTTTTCGTTTTTTCTGTGGCATCTTATATCGTTGGTGATCATCCACTATTATTCAATTACTAATATGTATGAAAAATATTGAAAAGAAAACTATTCCTTAAGTAGAACAAATGCGACAGAGAACTACTCGCGCATGGGCTACAAGTTGTAGCTCGTTCGAGCACGCGCCTGGTGGGGGTACTCTAAAGCTCTTCCCCTTGAGAGTTTTTGTGTTCTTATTGGGGGGGTCGGAGTCTATTTACACGTAAATACACATATTTATCTACATGCTCGAGCATGTAGAGATTCCGTTATAACGTGACTGTTGCTTATTTCGTATCGATCAGCCTGATGAAGTTTTCACGATGGAAATGATCAGCACTCCACATCATGCATGCCCCCGCGTCTTGCTGCCCAAAGCCCAATGTATATGCGTGTATAGTCAACTACTTTGTCCAACTGTCGAATTCACTTGGATCTTTCCTCCCGAGAGCACGGACGAGCAATTCTTTCCGTATTTCCGTTAAATAAATAAAAACAGGGTGACGTGTGTGTCTATAAATATATATACACACAAATACATTAGATACGATAAATTGGCCATCGGTCGACATCTTCCCCTGTGGCGTCGTTCGTCCGTCTAGCCCTTCTCTCGCTCGCATCACTCGATATCCCTCGGATTTTTCTTTCACCCCTAACCTGATCCAACCCCCGTCCACCTACAACCCGTCTCCTTACCGCGCCGCCTTCTCGAATGTCCGTGTCGTGTCGTGGACGTCAAATTGAGAAACAAAGTGGACACGAGATTGAATTGAAAGCCACCTCGTGTACACACACACACACACACACACACACACACACACACACACACACACACACACACACACACGCGCGCGCGCGCACACATATATATTCATTCTTCCTAGGGATTTATCAGCCTGCCCGAAAAAGCAAGGAGAAAAGAATACGAAAAATAGAAGTTGATAAAGAGGGAAAAGGAAACGGAACGAGAAGAAAAAAATGTTAACCCCAGTCAGTTTCCCCGTGAGAGAAGTAGAGACATTCGTGGCGGGCAAGTATACCGACCAATATGTGCGACGGCAAAAAAAATGAGAAAAAGCATGTTTACAAAGGGAGTATTTACATTGCCAAAATGGGACTAACCGAGAAAGGGAACATTCGCATTGATCATCCCTGGAACGAGAAAACTGGCGGCGCGGGGTGGAGAGGTTGCTAAGTGTCCATTGTCGCGAACCCTCCGTTTATTTTTCGCCGCTACTTCCGTATTGGCAAGAAAAACAGGAAACCTACCAAAAAGCTCTCTGCGACGTTCGTAGGGGCGTAAAAGAGGGAAAAGAGAAAGGTGGCGAGTGCAGCAATCCGATAGCAGCACTCGCGAAATGGGGCGACGTGGAAATTCGATGCAAACGCGACGCGGCGGCATGCACGAAGAAAAACCGGGCCCACGTTTTATTACGGCGCGGTGCACTTCGCTGAGAATTCCTCCCGTCCCCCGGCTGGCCAGTTCGGCATTATTATTGTGTACACCACACCCACCTGTAGGTCGTTAGGGCAGGTGGATTTCGGGTCGTCGAGTGGCGCGAGGGTCATCCGGATGTGACTGACGAGAAATAGACATTCAATAATAATCATTATCTCGGGGAGGAACACGGAGAGAATTAAAAAGTAATTTTTGTGGTGAATTTCACGGTAAAAATTACCGTGATATATTTCAATGTGGTGACAAGTCAGAAAAACATAATAATTCGTATGCGTCAAGTTTTTTTTAACTCACGTTACAGAAAATTTCAAATACGTAGTTCAAATTTTACTATACAAGAAGGGTAAAAATTGGAGACAGTAAAATTTAGCATGTATGTTCGAAAATTTACCTACTGTCGGTTAAAAATTACCAACCGCGCCGTACGTTATTTTTACGGTGCTGCACAGTAAAATTTACCTGCGTCAACCTCGGAAGAAAAATTCCCTATAAGTGAGTCAGAGATGTGTGCGGCCGTGTAGATGACAAGATAGTCTTTGAGGATTCGGCTTCGATCCGGCCAGTGAAGGTTATTCCAAAGTCAACAGTGGAATTAGAAGATGTTTACGTTTCGGCCCTCTGGTTCGGGTCCTCTTCAGAAATTTTATTTTTCTGTATATAATATGATACACATTTTGTCATAATAATGTTTTTACATTATTATGACACAACAAACATTATTATGACAAAATGTGTATCATATTATATACAGAAAAATACAATTTCTGAAGAGGACCCGAACCAGAGGGCCGAAACGTTAACATCTTCTAATTCCACTGTTGACTTTGGAATAACCTTCACTGGCCGGATCGAAGCCGAATCCTCAAAAACAATTCCCTATAAGGCTGGTCAAATTTAAATTCTTCGATTGAAGAAATCCTTAGTAAAATGTATTTTTTCTTAAAAAACTGGTGCTATAATAATCATAATAATAACCGAAATAACAATAACCATAATAATAATGATGAATATTATTTACTATTGAAAAATTGGTACAAATTAATGCTGTTTGTTTTTTGTTGGGAACATTTTTTTCTTCCATATAAATTGGTATAGTCAACAAACGGACAAGGAGACAAATTTAATCATTAGAATTTATTTTTCGTTTAATACTAACATTTATTTATAATACATTTTGTACCATCGTAGGCTCGAGTGATGTGACTAATTTGCGCACATATTACTTCGTCATCATTTAACACGATCGCTACGTGTCACTTTCTCGCAGCGAGACACTGCATGCGACTGAGGCTTCAGGCTAAACTGAACCGGCGATGTACGAAGTTTAGACGAAATTTTTTTGGGAAGTCCCATCGTGCCATAAAGAAATCGCGCTCCCCTACTTACCCCCACCACCATACCATTCTGAAGTGAAAGGAATGAAGGGGAATTTTTACAATGCAGTGCCTCAAAATTCCCGTACCGTACCGCACGATAATTTTAACCAAGCGCGCGCGATAATTTTTACCGAGAGCACAATACATTTTCCTGTAACATTCATTAAATTTTATAATAAATCTTAAAATAACTTTTATAAAGACGATACTTTTTTATAGACATTTCTGAAAGGCATAAAATACTAAAATGCACAGTAAAATTTCGCTGATATTATATATTTTTCAAATTTAAGTTTTGCGTATTTTGTTACACATCGAAATTTACTAGAAAATCTGGTAAAATTTTCTATCTGAAGAAGAAATTTTATTTTATTTTCGTGAAAATCTGTGTTCTACCCAACAATAATAAGCGAAGTTTCAGGGTTGTCATCTGGTTACCGTTACTGCACGGTAATTTTTAACATTTAATTCTCTCCGTGAAATAATTTCGTAACCCGGATGAAGTAACGTAATTATTGGATTCCTAGTGAAAACAATGAATTTAGTTTTCAATATTGATTTGAACTTTTTCGTGGTGTCTGTTGTATATCGTATACAGTATACCTCTTATCCCTGCCACCCGAAATAACTCGGTAATTATCGACGTCACAAAAAAATGTTCCAGACGAAAGTTGTACGGTGTGAAGAGGGCCATCAAATGCGACCAATTTTTTTTAAATTTAGGTGAAGGCGCTGACGCACAGTGAAGGCCACCGCTACTTTAAGGTAGAACGAGCGCGCTCTTGATTTCTATAGATTTTGTTCAAATTTTAACCAGACATTGTTCATATCATTATGCATGTTTGAGTGAAATTTCAGAACAGTCGACTGTTCCGTGGGAGATAATAGGATTTAAAATTGCAGCTTTTAACATTGCAGGGTCTGCATTGACCGGAAGCCAGGTCACCTAATTCGTCGCACCATTCTATAGTGTTTATAAATTTTGAAGAAAAATTATTTTTACGTAGCAAACTAGTTAATGAAGGAGTAAAAAAAGTTTGGACTGCCTCTACTATTCGGTTTTGCTAAAAACGTTCAGTAAAGAAAGAATAATGTCCTGTGAAAAATATTTGTCCTCTATAATAAGAAGAGATACGGCAACACCGCATCGTTCCACGTTTCCGAGGACGTAAGTTTGCGCGGCATATTTAAAATAATACAGCAACACAAGGTTCTATTTGGAAGTAAATTCTAATCGAACAAAGTTTTCAATTAGTTATCAGTTAACCAACACTTTTATTTGTTAATGAAGATAACATAACCAATATTAAAGATAAATATTTATAACGCAAATATGTTTTTATTAACGATACGTCTCCCATCAAATAGCGTGCTTGTCGAGTGTTTTTTTTCTACGACTCCAACACCTTCGACACATTTTTTCTTTTTGGCTTCGGCCATTGATGTCATAGCTTTTATTTCACTGTCCAAGACTTTTTTAATCCGCCGCTTTCCTTTGAAATGAATTCTGTTTGACATTTTTATTTTTTTCCGATAATATAACCAACTAGCTTGGTCCACATTGAGCTGACAGAAAAGTCTAAGCATCACGGAAAGTTCCCGTGATGCTCAGATTTTTCAGATGCACAGATTTTTCAGATGCAAAACCGTATAATTATTTATTATTATTTTATTTTTTTATTCATTTTTTTAATTTTTTACGTTCCATTGTTTTTAAAATTATTTATTATTATTTTATAAAAGCTTTACACCGTACAACTTCTGTCTGGAACATTTGTTTGTGACGTCGATAATTACCAAGTTGTTTCGGGCGGCAGAGACAATTCGACAAAAAGTGCCCAAAATGGCAGGAACATTTTTTTATCCTGATAACTTGTACCCTAGGGTTTTTGAGGGTGCTGATTACGAATCTGAACTCAAAATTCAGGAATTCACAATGACGAACAAATATGGCGAATGAAAATACAAATAATACAGATTGGTTTAGATGAAACTCGGTACTCATAGGTTGTGTAGGTCACTGATGATGAGGATGAACATAAAATTTGCAAATTCAGTTTGCGGACACAATAGCAGTTTGTATGAAGTTGATAATTCTTTTTTCGAATTTTGTGTTCAGATTCGTAATAAGCGACCTCGAAAATCCCAGAGTACCAATTTTTATCTAAATCGAGTAAAATTTTCTATTTCGGCCCGCCATTTTGAATTTGCAACTTTAAAGTTCAGATTTGTAATAAGTGACCTCGAAAATCCCGGAGTACTAATTTTCATCTAAATCGAGTGAAGTTTTTTATTTTTGCTCGCCATATTGGCGCCGCCGTTTTGAATTTCCAAATTTTGACTTCAAATTCGGATTCAGCGAGCCCAAAAACTCCCGAGTGAGGCTCCGATTTCAAATCAGAGAAAATTAAATAGGGAAACAAAGGTTGACGCACTATTGCGTCAATGCCAACGAAGGGGTTAAAGATGGAGTCTCGGTTAGTAATAAAATCAGGAAAATGAGCGTTGCATTTTTAGTGGATAAAATCGGTACGGCTGTTTTTATTACTTAGCTCAATTTTTACCCTGATACATGTATACACACCAGGTGTCCTATTTTAATCTTACACCTTATATATCTCGAAAAATACTGCTCCGATCAAGTCTCGAGTATAGTGACATTTTTTGAGTTCAAAGGAGGACGTTAATAAACCATTTTGGTCCCAAATTCAAAATGGCGACGTTAAGATGGCCGACATGGTTAAGAAAATGGAAACCTGAATGTTTCACCACAAAAGTTATCGGGCCAAAGCTAACAGCTTTTTCAGGATCTTTTTTTTTCATCAGATCCATAATTTTTAGGTTAGAACACGATTTTTTACTATCTTAGCGCTATACGGGATGTACCACGAGGCGATTAAAGTTTTAACATCCCAAGTGTGCGTGTGAGTTTGTTTTTGTTTGATAACCCAAACAAACCCAAACGAGGATTAGATCTCTGCGGCTCGTCACTTCCGTTGTATAATTCCGTTGTAAAAAAAAAATGTCGGCCGCCTTAACGCCGCCATGTTGAATTTTGGACCGAAAAGAAATATATTTTTTTGAACGATGCCTCCTTCGATCCTCAAAAGTTTGAGTGTACTCAATACTTGATTGGAGGAATATTTTTCGGGATAAATCAGGTGTAAGATTAAAGCGGAACACCTGGTATATGTTTTGCTCTGTATTTTTCGAAAGTAGGGTAAACAATTATGATGCATCGCGTGTACCATTTTAATCTCGCGATTTATCTCGAAAAATAATGCCCCGATCAAGTATGGAGTATAGTGGAACTTTTAAGGTTCAAGGAGAAACGTGAACTTCTTTTTTTGCTTCGTTTAAAATTCAACGTGTGATGTTAAGATGGCTGACATGTTTTTCAAAAATATGATATAACGGAAGTGACGAGCCGTGGAACTCTAATCCTTGTTTGGGTTTGTTTGGGTCGTCAAACAAACCCAAACAAACTCACACACACATGCATACTTGCACTTGGGATGTGAATAATTTTACCTGGGCTTGGTACATCCTTGATAACGCTCAAATACTCAAAAATGGTTTTCTAACCTAAATAAAAATCTAACTTAATATAAAATCTATAAACTATAATCCAAAAATCTAGCTTAATATAACAAATCCTACAAAAGTTGGTCTTGGCCTGACAAATTTTTCCGTGAAAAAACGTCGTTGCCTTCTTTTTAACTTCGGCCATCTTAACGTTGCCGTTTTGAATTTTGAAGATTTTTTTTTTGTAACGCTCCCCTTTGAACCCAAGAAGTCTCGCTATACTCCATACTTGATCGGAGCCGTATTTTTTCGAGATAAACCAGTTGTAAGATTAAAATGGCTCACCCTGTATATTTTGATTATTATTTAGTTGTATTAGTATTAATTCAAATTATTTAGCTACATTGATAATAATTGTATTATTATTCTATTTATTATATTACTATTATAGTTTAGTAGGTCCAAAATAGGTGCACGCAAGCACACATATGTAAATTATTAATAAATTAATTAGAGTCCGGCAATACTGAATGGAGTGTCTGATTAAATATTAAGTTGACACAAAGGGGGTAAACTCGCATCCATCTCTGCCGCCTGCGGCATTTTCTTTTTCCGTGGCAGTCCTTTCCTTTGGATTCGCTTTCCCGGCCTCCCCTCCATTGCACACGATATTTTACAGTTCGTCAAGTTTTATTTCATATATACATAGATCACGTTTCCTAAGTACGCAGCTCGTATAAATGATCGTATCCATGTTGCTTTTAATGGAAAATTTTACCGCGTCGCCGCGCGTAAACAAAATTCTGTACATATGTGTAAATCTCCATATATATATATATTATGCAGAGGATTATCGGCGCGGAGGCGAGTGTATCCCACAAATGGAACACGCGAGAGCAAAAGAGCCATATACGTCGAAACGTTGAACGAGCCCAATACGTGGAAATTTGTTGGAATTTTCCAGATGCAAAGTAAATAAAGCCTCGGGATGCGTGACGGGGTGGAGAAAAATATTTTCTCTTTGTACGTACTTTGTGGCTATGTAAGAATATGAACGTTTTGTGGATCACTCACACCGGTGTAAACGGCGCAAGCGAAGCTGCCTCTGCGCACCGATCTCCAGCAGCAACAGGACTGCATGATTGCCATGCCGAGAGCACATGGGTCCGATGCTGCAAAGCCCCCAACTTTGTTACCCGCACGCACGCACTTTTCGTAAACCACCTTTCTTTTCTCAATTTTCTTCCTTCCGCTTCCTGTCACTCGTACGACCATAACCTACCTTTTCAAACTCGAGTTTCCGCCGCCCCGTCTGCCCTTCGTTTCCCACAATTCATTCCAAGGCTCCTCGCTCACGAGGTTCGCAACGTTTCGCAAAGTGTTTCCACAAATCATCCCACCGCGTTCGTTCCGTTTCCCAACACGAAACGGAAGTGACGAGCCATTTCGTCGCGGTTACCAAAAAAGCCTAATTCTCTTTTACGCCCTTTTGCGAGCGAATGCAAAAGCATAAACGGACAAACATCTCATTTTTTAAAAAACTGGCCCAACAAAAGTTATCGTTTGGAGAAATGGAATGCGAGAAAACAAAAGCAGATGATTAGAAAAAAATAACACAAAGGCAAAAATTCGAAAAACGTGGGACTTTTACTAAACTGGAATTCCAGCATATACGCATACATGACCTACGACAGTTGCAGGATTATTCATACCTTACAGGACACCCTGTGTGCATATATATATGAAATTATTGTTTTATATGATTCTTTTAATAAACAGAGGGCGCGAGGAGAGGAGCGAGGGCGTGAGTGACGTGAAGCACGCGCGGATTTTTCGAACGTGTCGCGAGTAGTATTTTTCTACGTTTTGTAAAAGGGAGAACGCTCGCAGAATTTATGTATATCTATATGTATACACAAAAAAAAATCGGTGAACTTTCTCCCCTTTATAAAACGTAAAAAAAATGGTATACTAAATATATATATATATATATATATATATATATATATATATATATATATATATATATATATATATATATATAGACACGTGATTTCACTATGTACTGCTCTATACAAGTCGGTCTCTTTCTGTCGCGCGCGCGTTTTCTATCGGGCTCCAACAAGTGTATATCTCTCCGTTGTTGGAGCTATACTAGCCCGTGGCGAACTGAACGTCCACGAGGACCACGCGCGCTGTAGCCTCGTACACTCGGGAGAGGCGGAAAACAGGCTATAGCTGTGGAGGAAACTGCTAGGACCTGATACGAGCACGTAGCTCATGACCGCGCTCTCGCTCTCTCTCTCTCTCTCTCTATCCCTGTATCCCTCTCCCCCCCGACGCTCCGGCGATCGTGGCACACGCATGCGCCACCCACCCTCTTATTTATATGTAGATAAAAGTGTATATACGCTTCCGTTAGGAATTTTCGGCACACCGTTTCTTTTCTCAAACACCTTCGTCCGTACTCGACCTCCTCGCGCATCCCATCCGAGTGTATCTTTAAGTACGTATGTACGCCCGTGTACACATATATAATAACACGGCGTATCACACGACTCAACAAACCACCGCGGCTTGTGCGTTCCTATTAAGGCTCAATATCAATTTACCGCGATCGAAAAATCGATTCATTTGTTCTTTTTTCTTGTTTGAACGATATAACATGTACGTTGAATATTTTTCCAGTTCCAAAGCGAAAGTCGAACTTCGAGCGTTGGAGCCCGTCAACGCTGTGCTTCCTCGCTCGGAATAGAAGCGGGCGTACACTTCGAACGCGTTTTTCTCAAAACTGTATTTTCGAAATTGGCGTGCGGGATTACTGGAAAACGGTTGAGACGATTGAGTTGAAGCTTGGTAGAAAAATTGATAATATTGTTACCTTCTACGTGACGAAAATTGTTTCTGAAAATAAAATTAAAAACTACTTTTTTAATCGAAACTTTACAGAAATTTTGCGTAAAATGTTGATTTTTTTTTTGTAAATACGTACGTGTTAAATTTTAATTTTCTTCATTTTAATTATTGTCAAAAGAAGCGATACGTGTTCTAAGTGAAAACATTTTCGAATTTCTTTGCAAATCAAAGTCTTTCTGCCACAGTTTCGCCATTTAATGATAAATGAATTAAAAAAAAAAACTGTTTTGTGTATCTAAGGGGCCAGTCCACTATGAAAATTTCAAATTTTCAATTTGAAAATTTCACTCGAAGAAATCGACGATGATGAGCAATGAGAAGGGATTTTGTACGGTGGAGGAATTGCCGATTGAGTTTAGGTAAGAGTTTTTCATAGTATAAACTTCAAACGCGTTTTTCTCGAAACAACGTTTTCAAAATCTAGCTCCATCGTATCTCTGAAACTAATGAACCGATTCTCTTGAAATTTGAACCACATATTGTAAACATGATTCGCAACAAGATGACCCTCGATGGTTCGAAAATTTTAATTTTTACTCTTTTTTTGCGAAAAACTTCGAAAAAACGCGTTTTTTTTACTCTTTCCGTTTTTCATCTGCCTTTTTTATTTTTTGATAAAACTTTATATCCGAGGGTCATTTTGTAGCTGGTTTCATACTGAATCTAATGGACTTTGATTTTTTGTTGTTTCAGACGAGCCGTTGCCGAGTTGTGATGGAGCTACCTAGTCCACCTATTTTTGAGGCGTTACGTTAAACTATATTTTTTGTACTTAAAAATGAATAAAAATAAATTAAAATTAAAAAAAAAATGGATTTCAAGACTTTATTTATCAGAACCAAAAACTTTTGTGTATCTTTTGTAAAATCCTCAAAAAAAAACCTAAGAAACCCCTTAGGTTTTAAGGGGTTTAACCAGATTTAACCTACGAAATCTCTTAGGTTTTAACCTAAGAAATCCCTTAGGTTTTAACCTAAGAAACCCCTTAGGTTTTAAGGGGTTTAACCAGGTTTAACCTAAGAAATCTCTTAGGTTTTAATCTAAGAAATAACCTAAGAAAACCTAAGATCCCCCGAAATAGCTTCACCTTTTTCCCGTCTAAATGCACATCCCACCTTAAGGGACAATACCACTCTAGGATTTTGGAAAAATCGTTTTCTTTGGCTTAAAAAATACTTTTAATAAAAACGACACGCACTGCATCGCAGATTAAAGGTAAACAAAAATTTCAAGGATTCAAGTGCTCGTACAACTTTAAACGTGTTTCTTTCTCGAAATCGCTTTTTTTCTCGTTTTTTGATTAAATGTAAATTTTTTTTTATAAACAATTTACTGCTTTTTTTCGGGCGAAAAATCGATTTATTTCTTTCAAATTGCGCCATTTTCGTCAAAATTTGATAAAAAAAAATTCCTAAGTAGTCCCATAGCTAATAATATATAGATCAGATTTTTTTTTTGGTTTTTGTCCCGGGTCTTATACTTTACGAGAAAACCGTCCTCCCGTGAAGCTATTTGTGAAAAACACGTTTTTCAAGATGGCCTTCGTCGTCGCCATTTTGTGTGAAAATAAGGATAAATTTTTTTTTAACACTTCAATATGTGTTAAATAAACCCTGACGAAAGAAATCCTATTCCTTTTTCCTATATCCTTTAACTTCCGGTCCGTCTGGAAATTTATCCGTACCGTGATATCCATCGTACGTTTTCTGTCCAATATTTTCATTTTATTTATCGCTAAACAATTGGCATTGACAACGTCGTCGGCGTCTCTTTTTTTCTCTCGATTTCCATCGCTTCCTTCAGGCAGAAAGGGGAACGAGCGAACAGGAGATCACGGCAAAATATGGGCGAGTTTGTAGTTGAGGATTTACGAGAGGACGTAGAGATCGGCGCCGCGATTTGGTTCCGTTGGGAACACAAGATTATCGAGCTCATCTTCCGTCGATACATCGCGTGCCCGCTTCAGTTTTTCCCTCAGAGCTCTCACGAATTGCGATACCTCGCCTTTGGTCGTTATGGCGACGACGCAACCACCCCACCTGCGAACACCCCGAGACCGAGAAACATAGAGAAACGAGAAGAGAAAAAGATGGAGAGGTGGCAAATCAAGTTGAACAAAAAAAAACGTAGAACGATCGGGGCGGGAAAAAAACGAGGGAAGAAAAAAGAAAGTATACGCGGGATGAAGCGAGAGAGAGAGAGATGGAAGCTCTACCGTCTTATCCTAAAAATGCTTCTTAAGGATGTTGAGTCCCAAATGGCAAATGATAATGAAATTCCGAAAATTTGGCATATTTTTGTATGAAGTATTTCAGAGGTCATGTAAAAATTTCACGACAATTAGGAAACTCGTTATTGAACAATTAACATTCACAAATTAAATGTTCTCTTATGGAAACTGATGTAACTTTGCAATAAGCTTTTTTTTTGACCTCTCAATTTCGTGATATCTACAATATATTAAAAGCAACGGAAACAAAACGAAGTTTATTGATAAATTTTTCTTTTCATCTCTTTTAAAAATTGTTCTCAACAAAATGTTAATTTTTCAATAACGAGCTCTTTTTTGACCCCGTGGAAGTGATCGTACATCCTTAACGCGTTACCCCCACTTGTAGCGCAAAAAAGGCCTTTTTCATGAATTTTTTTAAAGAAAACTACAAAACTTCTTTAATCGATCAATATACCATCTTAAAGGACACATCTTGAAGAACTTTCAGTAATTTTTTTATTGAAAAATATTACATTGTTTAGTGGCAAATGGCCGTCAATGAAATAATGTTTTTATATACACGGTTTGCGGTGACCAACATTGCGGCGAAGTGGATCATCCGAAAAAAAAATGCGGATGGATTTAGTCAAATATAAGTATAAACTAGTCTTTAATCGAAGGATTTTAAAAAATATTCATTTTTCACAAAATGGCGGACAGTCAAAGTTAATGGTTCGACTTTAACGAAAAAAACGGCCGTTTTTTGGCTATAAAACGGCCATTTTTTTTCGAAAAAAAAAATCGAACGATTAAAGACTACATTTTTATGTATTAAATAAGCCTGCAAAATTTCAAGAAGATCGGTTCATTAGTGTTCGAGTAATCTTGGTCACCGACTTCAGAAATGCCATTTTGAGAAAAACGCGTTTAAAGTTTCAATTTCAGTTCTTCAATTCACGGATTCTTCTCTTTCAACGCTCATATCTCAGTCAATTTTGTTCGGATCGACTTGAAATTTTCAGGACATTCTCAGATACTTACACTTCAAAAAAATGCAATAAAAAAAATCGATTTTTTCAAAATCGCAAGTGGGGGTAACCCGTTAAAAAGCGCGAGAGCCTAGCGTGAAATTGCCAGGAACGCCTTTTTTCATCTACCATAATTATTTTTTCCGAGCGAGAACAAACGTTCTTCATCCCGACGATAAATTCCCCCCCCCCTCTTTCTCTCGCGCGCTTTTTTTTCGCTACAAGCAACGCTTTGTCTTGCGATGCGATTATCAGTGGAGCGGAGGTCCGAAGAATTGTCGAGTCGCTGGGGCGAGGGCAGTGCAGGCTGGCATTAGAAGAAGAAAAATAAATAAACACGCTAACTAACCCGGCACCGGTGAGTCGCGCGCCCTTTGCGCCGCAATCCATCGCCATTTTCACGAGCTCGTCCACGTACGGATGACTGCACTCGTAAAGTTTGCTCAGGCTGGCGTGACTCTTGCTCATCAAGTTACCAAGATTCTGTATGCGTTCGTCGTCGGTCAATTCGGCGTCCTCGCTCACGCGACGAAATGTCAATACCCTCGCTGCCTCTGTCAATTATACAAGCACGTACGCGCGCGCGCGCGCACACGCATACCCGTATATACGTATGCGAAGGATCTAGATGAGACTTTGATTGCAGATAGACAACAAACCCCAACAACCCGTGGATTACTTCTCATCCCGACCAATCTCTTACTTCCCGTGGTTTCCGATGACATTCGAAATGGCTTTCTCCTTTTCACAGAGTTATCAAACTAATATGGAAGTATGAATATAAAGGGTGTCTCAAAATGACCTGAAATTTTCATTCGTTGGTCAAACGTATTGTTTGTTCGAAAGTGACGAATATTCGTATTTCAATGTAAGGTACGAACGTTGAGGTTATGTGTGGAACACGCATATCCGATAAGTGCGATTTGACGTCATTGGACTTTTTGCTTTGGGCTTATCCGAAAGAAAAAGTGCACGCCAATAAGCCACAGATCATTCCGGAGCTCGAGGAAGCCATTATACGCACCATTGATTAAATTAGTCCGCAATTGTGCCAAAACGTTATTGAAAATTTCGTCAAAAGAGTGAAGAGGCAGCCATTCATCGGATATTACACACATAACCTCCATGGTTGTACCTTGCGTTAAAATAAAAACATTCGTACTTGTCAAATGAATAATACGTTTTATCAATAAATTTACACATGCCATTTTCAGACACACCCAAGATCGCGAATACAATTTATTTCGCGACGAGTCCTGGCATCGGTGAAAAGAGCGAAAAAGCTAGTGTTTGCGCGTTCGTGGGATAAATATATTCATTTATGCAAATGCACTTTTTTGACGAGGAAAAGTTTGCAGCGCAAATCAACGCGATGTATTTTTGTGTCGAGTAGGTCGAAAATTGATGCAAAGCATACGAGGAAACTTTCAGAACCTGTCGACCCAAAGAGAATTTCCATCAGTTGCACTCGTACGAGCTGAACTTCCGGGAAACACAAATTTACACGTGATGGCAAATCGACGCACGCGCCCCTGTCGCCATAGCCCTGATCGTTAACCGGTTTCTCATCGAGACCTCATTTCTACACACGTACATATGTATACGTGTTTATAGGTTTATAGGGGTTGCCCATAAGGGCTGAAAATAAGATATGGCCAGATAGCGAAAAAATTCGTCCTATGTTGCTCGTGTATGGTATACGTATATAGACCCGTGTCCACTCGTACGTCACGTTTCACCTTTTCTTTCGTCCTTTTTTTCGTCGCACGAGACCGGAAATCGATCATTCGGGAATTTCCGTCGACGCTCGCGGGAAAATGTATTTCTGATCGTTTTCTCGAAAGAGAGATAGAGAGGGAGCGAAATCCCGCAGTTTTGATATTCAAACACCCGATTACAATTTATACGATTGATATTTGACGCGGTTTCGCGCCGATTAGATACGATATTCCAATTCGAATCTCTCTGTCGCAAATATTCGTTATCAACGAGGCTCTGTATGCACGAATGCAAAGGGGGAGGTTCATCTCTATACGCTCCCGTTTACCTGATCACGCATTACGGAAGAGCAGACGGCGCGAGGCGCACTCGAAACGTGATTATAATATCCAATGTACGAAGCGTGCAATCTATTAAAGTTCAGGCTTCGATTCGGGGGATTTTCATCATTTGAGCTTCACTGAATATATTAATAATCGTCTCTGTAAAATGTCAGGCTCGATTATCGACCTTGTTTCAGAGAAAAAATCATTACTTCATTATCATCATACTTTACTTCAACCTCCTTAGAGGTTGAAATAAAAAATGATAAGAAAATTCTGAATATTTGGTATGTTTTTGTATGAAGTATTTGAGAGGTCGTGTTAAAATTTCACGACGATTAGGAAGCTCGTCATTAAAAAAAATAACATTTTGTTAAGAACAATTTTTAAAAGGAATAAAAAAAAAAGTTTATCAATAAACTTCGTTTTGTTTCCGTTGCTTTCAGTATATTGTAGATATTATAAAATTGAGAGGTAAAAAAAAACTTATTGCAAAGTTACATCAGTTTCCATAAGAAAACATTTAATTTGTGAATGTTAATCGTTCAATAACGAGCTTCCTCATTGTCGTGAAATTTTTAAACGATTTCTGAAATACTTCAGACAAAGAAATACCAAATTTTCAGATTTTTATTATCATTTGCGATTTGGGACTCAACATCCTTAAGGGAGCTATCCAGTGTGAAATTTTCAAAAAATCGATTTTTTTTTTTTGCTTTATCGAATAGTATACACTCTTCCGAATATTCCCTGAAATTTTCATGCCGAAATTCAGATTATTTCGGTTACTGTACAGCATTTCTTGGAAGAAGGCAACGGAGCGCTACAGCTACAGCGAAACTTTGAACGCGTTTTTCTCGAAACAGCATTTTTCAAAACGGTGTCCAACTTGGAGGGCCGAGTTTTAAAGCTATCGAGTTGAATTTTTTACACAATATTCTTACCGTCATTGTTTATCGTGCTATGGAAGCTTTTTTTTTTTTGACATCTTCCTATTTTTTTTGTAAAAAAAACTGCCAAAAAAAATGCTAAAATCGATACTTTTTGTTCAAACCGGCGCCATTTTTGCAAAAAAAAAAAAAGCCTCCATAGCACGAAAGCCAATTATATACCGATCAATAATCTTCTTGTGTTTTTTGTTTCAGATCAAAATTGTGACCCCCAACGTGGACACCACATCCAAGTGCATTTTCTGCAACAATTGTTTCATCATTTTTATAGATATTAATTAATAAATAAATCGATCTTTAAAGAATTGTTTTGTATTCTTCAATACCCAATTAATATACAAAAAAAAACCAGACCGATTAGATTATTTTTTCTTTAAAAAAAAAAATCGCGAAAAACAGCGATTTTTCGGGCTGTCACACTGGAAAGCTTCCTTAACGCTTCAATGTTTGCCTGATAATCCGATCAATTTTTATTCCCTTGTATATTCATATTAGTGAAATTTACGGACAAATACACATATCCATACATTTTTCGATTTTTTTTTCAAATGCATGACGCCAAAAAAAATATTATACGTATCTAGAGTGGGTAACAAAAAGTATTTGTACATCTCGCATGGAACTGTTGATTTGGCTTCATTTTTTTGTCCGTGTTTTCCCAAGATTTTTGCAAACAGACACCACGTGTATTTAGGATGAGGTATCGAACACAGAAACCAACATTTTATTTTTTTTCGAAGGATCATTTGAAAAAGACGACGTGTACGAATACTTTTTTTTACCCACTGTAGGTTTGTGGTGCAATCGCAGGTGATAAGTGATCGTTATTCTGAATGTCTCTCGTTCTGGCGTTTTAGAAAAATATACACAAATGGTTGATATTGAAATGAACAATATTAATAATTATATGATGGATATTAATCGAATAGTCACAGGTCTGAAGAAATAATAGCAATGATGCCAGGATGGAGAGGAGTGAAATGTGCAAAAAATGATCGAAGTTATACTTTGCTCGAGGAAACTGAGGCCGTTTGGATCACCACACTCCTACGTTTTCTTGTATGTCATACAAAGTGTCTCAAAATGACCTGACACTTACATTTATTAGTAAAACCCATTATTTATTGAAGTACGAATTTCTTTATTTTAATATAAGATACAAACATGGAGGTTGCTCTTTTGACAATATTTCCAATAACATTTTGGCATAATTGCGGACTAATATTCGCCCGCAGTGCGCTGCGCCATCTTCCTGCAAGGTCTTCCAAGTCCATACCGTTTACGCCATCTATCGGATATTGTGTTCCGCACATAACCTCCATGCAAGTATGTACCTTATATTGAATTAAAACTATACGTACTTTTCAGATAAATAATACGTTTTATCAATAAATAAAAATGTCAGATCATTTTGAGACACCCTTTCATCTCTCTCTCTCTCTCTCTTCCGCTCTTACTCTCTCGTCCGTTTACCAAATCAGCGATACAACATGCTCGTATCCACTTATACAAATGAGAAAACGATCGATGATCTCCGTGAATAAATAACGAGGCTATACCCTCCCAACCGCATGTGCCCGCCATGTAATTGTTCGCTCAGAAAAAAAGTACATTTATAATCCGCTAATGGCGCAAAATCTGGCGACCCCCGAGGGGATGTACGAGAAAAAGCTCGGAACCGTTTTTCATCACGCGCGATTTTACCTTCTGCCCTAAACTCAATTTCGACACTAGAGAAAACAAAATACCTCACGGCAAAAAAATTCCGATAAATAATCGTGGTGTATTTTTTAATTCGCGACGTCCAAATTTTAGGATTGGTCGTTTCGTTTAATTCCGAAGCACACGGTGGTTTAAAAGTAGTACAAAATTACGACAAGAGTCTCGGACTCGAGGCATTACATTTTTTTTTTGTAAAAAACTGTACACCAGGAGCCCGAGATACAACGAAATAAAATGTTTTTTTTTTCGCTTTTCCACTCAAGCCCCAATAAGTATCGGGTTGTATCTTTACGTGCTGCGTATCTATACATGTATATGAGGTTACCTTGGAAGACGTGAAGGGCTCGCTGTCTAAGCTTGAAAACTCGTTGGGAACCCTCGAAATCCCTCACCGCGAGTGACTTACTCTCAAGATTTTGCTGCGTCGTCTCAAGTACATCGCAGAGCTGCGAAAAAAAAGTTGAAAAAAAAAAGAAAGAGAACGGGCGTCCGCCCGTGTGTGGCGGATAATTTTTTATTCCTTTCACGTGGGCTGTACAGTGAAGTCTCGATCGCGGATTCGTACCCTTCCAAATATTGCTCATAGTCGAACGAACGACCAGCGAGTAAAAGCGATAAAAAAAAAATCAACGGCAAGTTCGAAAGTAGTTTCACGAATTTCTTCAACAATGAAAAATATTCCAAACAAAAAATGTGGAAGAAGTCGTGAACATTGAATTCTTTAAGGATGTTGAGTCCCTATGAATCATGTTAATGTTAATTGTTCAATAAATAGCTTCTTAATCGTCATGAAATTTTTACACGACCTCCTGAATACTTCATGTAAAAACATACCAAATTTTCCGAATTCTATCATCGTTACTTCAACCTCCTTAAGGGTTGAAATAAAAAATGATAAGAAAATTCGAAAAATTTGGTATGTTTTCGTACGAAGTATTTACGAGGTCGTGTTAAAATTTCACGACGATTAGGAAGCTCGTTATTAAAAAATTAACATTTTGTTAAGAACAATTTTTAAAAGAAATTAAAAAAAATTATCAATAAACTTCGTTTTTTTTCCGTTGCTTTCAGTATATTGTAGATATTATAAAATTGAGAGGTCAAAAAAAAAAACTTACTGCAAAGTTACATCAGTTTCCATAAAACAACATTTAATTTGTGAATGTTAATTGTTCAATAACGAGCTTCCTGATTATCGTGAAATTTTTACACGACCCCTGAAATACTCCATGCAAAAGCATACCAAATTTTCAGAATTTTATCATCATTTGCGATTTGGGACTCAACATCCTTAAATATCAAGGAGAATGATCGAGTCCGTTCATTCGAATTGTCATTTTGACAATTGTTTCTTATGAGTTATTACACAAGAGAGGCCAACGGATCAATAACTCGAATGGAAGCGCGGAGTACTCTTTATTCGTCGGTACCGTGTGAGAAGCGAATCCTCAAACGATTATGATTATTTTTGTTCCAAAGAATGGACGCCGAGTGGATACTTGTTTGAAGTGAGGTCGGGTTTTATCGATCGCTCGAAACGCGGCTCTACTGTACATTTTAACGAATGGTTTGTCGCCTGCAGGATCGGGTCGTCAGATTCAAGTTTTTCCATGTACATGCCGTATGTGTGCAGAGAGTAGGATTTACCTCGTGAAGGCTGTAGGGCTCCTCGTGTAAATCGCTCAATACCAAACGAACCATCTCGTCGTGGCTCTTGACGAGTTTATCCTGCAGGTCGCTCAATTTCTCGATCTCCTCCCATTTCTCGTTTCGCCGCTTCGCGATTACCTATTTAATCGTGTGTCCGCCCCCGCCCAACAATAAGGAAAACTTTATCGAGCTTTATCGCATCTGTGTGCACTGCGATCGATACTTGTATCCCCCGAAATAATTAAACCGCACCACTCCGTTTTCCCTATTAATCTTCCGAAGCAGAGGTAACATGCTCAAGGTCATTGCGAAGAAAAGAATCGCCTCGTAATCGTCAAAACAGCAAGAACAAAGGCAAAGGAAACAAATGGTACGAAAAATGAATATGGGGTGGTGTGGAAATGAGGAAAGATGGACTGACGTAACGATACCTGGGCGGCGAGGCGGCACTCGCTGACTCTGAGATTATAGTCGCCGCTCGAGGCTTTATTGTGATAAGCCAAACTGTGAGCTATTACGAAAACCGCCGAGGGTGGCAGCTCGACGTCACTCGCTCGCAAGGGGTTGAACTCGATGAGTTTTGCCGTACCTTCGAGAAATTAGAAGAGCCCCCCCCCCCGCCACCCCCCTCTGTTTTAATCGTTGCGAATACGTTTGTCGCATTCAGCGCTGCGTCATTTGGGAATAATAAATCCCTCACTTTCCGGACAACTGTGCACGAGCGCATACGAGGGTCGTTCGAAAAGTCCGTGCAAAGTCAAAAGTGCCGTTCAAAAGGAATCCGCAGGACTTTAAGGGGTTACCCCCACTTGCGATTTTGAAAAAATCGATTTTTTTTATTGCATTTTTTTGAAGTATAAGTATCTGAGAATATGTCCTGAAAATTTCAAGTCGATCCGAACAAAATTGACTGAGATAAAAGCGTTGAAAGAGAAGTTTTTTTTTATTGCATTTTTTTGAAGTATAAGTATCTGAGAATATGTCCTGAAAATTTCAAGTCGATCCGAACAAAATTGACTGAGATAAAAGCGTTGAAAGAGAAGTTTTTTTTATTGCATTTTTTTGAAGTATAAGTATCTGAGAATATGTCCTGAAAATTGCAAGTCGATCCGAACAAAATTGACTGAGATATGAGCGTTGAAAGAGAAGAATCCGTTCTTCGTGTAAACTGAAATTGAAACTTTAAACGCGTTTTACTCAAAATGGCATTTCTGAAGTCGGTGACCAAGATTACTCGAACACTAATGAACCGATCTTCTTGAAATTTTGCAGGCTTATTTAATACATAAAAATGTAGTCTTTAATCGTTCGATTTTTTTTTTCGAAAAAAAAATGGCCGTTTTATAGCCAAAGAACGGCCGTTTTTTTCGTTAAAGTCGAACCATTAACTTTGACTGTCCGCCATTTTGTGAAAAATGAATATTTTTTAAAATCCTTCGATTAAAGACTAGTTTATACTTATATTTGACTAAATCCATCCGCATTTTTTTTTCGGATGATCCACTTCGCCGCAATGTTGGTCACCGCAAACCGTGTATATAAAAACATTATTTCATTGACGGCCATTTGCCACTAAACAATGTAATATTTTTCAATAAAAAAATTACTGAAAGTTCTTCAAGATGTGTTCTTTAAGATGGTACATTGATCGATTAAAAAAGTTTTGTAGTTTTCTTTAAAAAAATTCATGAAAAAGGCCCTTTTTTTTGCGCTGCAAGTGGGGGTAACGCCTTAAGCGTCGTTTCGTCACAGTTGATGAAACATGGATACATAACTACACTCCTGAGACCAAAGAACAATCTAAACAATGGATTGGCAAGGGGGAATGAGCACCGAAAAAGGCGAAGACCGTTCCCTCGGCCGGGAAGGTTACGGCGACTGTTTTTTGGAATTCGCAAGGAATAATCCGCATCGACATCGTAGTTTACATTTTTTGCACGGACTTATCAAACGACCCTCGTACATTGGTCGCACTTGAACGTGGTTTTTTCGTTCCGCGTGAAACATTGCTTCGACCCCTCTCCCTCCCCCCCCCCGTCATTCGAAACACGAGGCTTGTATTTTTTTCTTCGCGTCCTCATGAATTATACAACAGGCGTCTGCATAAAAAGCCGGCGGGGATGAAACGCGCGCTCGTTTAGAAGAGTAACGTACGATAACGGGGCTCGCGATGCGCGAACGCACGCATACACACAGCGCGAGAACAACGAGGAAGAGGAGTGCAAGAAAGTGTGAGGTAGATGCATAAAACTTACCGCGTTTACCGAGGAAAGCGATCGCCTGATCCATTCCACCCCCTTGGGTACCGATATAACGTTCGGCTTTCGCACTCACAGTTGCTAGCTTTTCCTTCGATACGCGACACTGAAACGCACCAAACTTCCAATCATTTATCCCGCGCACTCAAGTACGTACGTGTGCGCCACCCATGTGCAGGATCGGCAAATGGTATTTTATATCATAACAATAATGACAGCATCTGAAGTATTATTGTAGAAGAGAACTGTGAATAGAAATGGATACTTTCGCGCGCAGTATGACCTTTTTATTATACTGTGCACTAAAAGCATTATTATTGTTAGCTATAGTAGCTTTTTCCTCAATTACACATAACGTTACGAAAATGGTAGAGTCGAACCTCGATATAAAGAATATCTGCACGGAGAAAAATACGGCCTCAAATTCTAACACTCGTTGCCGGAATTCTAATATTCAGTGCTAGAAAATATAGCAGTTTACTGCCAGTTCGGAAATTCTAAGACTTGTTGTTATAGAAGTGTAAAAATGATTCTCACACCGTGTAGTAAAAATGATGCGTGCATATTACATTTGAAACTATTCTCGCATAGGCGCGAGTCCTATACGCTGTATAGTAAAAATAATGCGTGCTTTGTTAAATACCAACCTTTATTACACGCTATATTTTCATATGGATTTTACTATACGTATAGCATGAATCTTCGTGTATGTATAGATTTCGCTATACGCATAGCATTAATCTTCGGCGTATAGCGAAAAATATTACCAAGTTGATTAGTAAAATGTGACTCTTTATACCGTGTACTTTTTGTAGAATACTGGAAACTAATTGTTCCAATCACGTGGGCAAAATATTTCTTTGAATACTACGAAAAATCACAATATGCCGAATAAAATGTATTATTTGTGTCAGTTTACGTGCCATATCGTAGGTTAAAATTTAAATTTCTTCATTGTTACTATACCATAATTACAATTTTTATCTTCCATTCAATACTTTTTCATATTTAATGATATTTTTTTTTAGAAGCATAGTATTAATTCTTAACTCCGAGGCCCCTGTTTTCTCCGTGTAGGGAAGTTCCGCATATGGAGTTTTCGTTTCGTATTGTGGTTTATGGAGATCATGCTCATTGAAAGGCTCGTTCATAAAAATATACGAGGTTTTGTTAAAAAAATAAGGTGACTTTTGAAATGTCGCGGACTACGTACATTCGATTTTCGATTCTTTTTTTTTTGTTATGTTGATACACGTGTTCCTAACACATGTTGACATTGTCAGCCATTTTGCGTGTTTAGTTTGTTTTTGATAGATACGAAGGTTAGACGAGTTTTGGTGGGCTTGGCGATTTTATGGTATCGATTTGTGGCAGAACAATTCATGGCTTTTGCATCACGATAATGCACCTTATTTTATTAAACAAAGGTTAAAATAAGAGCAATTTTCACGAGCAATTGGCAATTAGAGCACAATGTACATCATTTTGTCGTTGTATCAAGGTTTTGGGTGTCTATCGAAAGGGAATGAACAAATTCTCGTTATATCGAGGTTCGACTCTACCATTATATGAAATCGATAATGTTCAGTATAAAACGAAAGAAAACTGCGAAAAAAGAGTCGTCATAGTCGTCGGATACTTTTGTGTTTCAAATTTTATTCTGTGAAGGAAATCTGCACGCCCTGCCGACCGCCCTCGGTTTTCGATAGCAGCAAATCTAGGGAATGGCTGGATGGAAAATAATGTCGAATGATTAATGACGGTCCGGGTGACTGAGGTGCTTTCCAACGTTGCGGAACATTCGAGGGTGTAGTTGCTACGAAATTGTTTAGTTCAGACATAATGCCACGTATGCCACACATATACGGGGTGTCCTATGAATGGATAATCCTGAAACTGTCGATAGGTCAGATCATGTCCTATGCGGGAACTTCAATTTAGTTAGTGTCCCACGGTTTTCGAGATTAGGGGCTTGGTTATTTGTTGAATAAAAAAATCGTCTCCCTGCAGTTTTTCGCATGCCATTTCTGCAAATGATATGAATCGACAATACCTAAGCAATTTTTTAAAGTACTCATAAGTATGTTATGAGTACACTCATAAAATTAATTACACATCTATTTAGTATGAATATCAAGCTGTTAGACATTTTTTTCTTTCGATGTACAAAACGGCCGACTACTCGAAACTTCTCGAAACTTGAAATTCAAAAGTTATGTTCCTAATTGCATTTTGCCGAAAAGTACGTACCGAATTTATGATTAATCGAAAACTTTTTATTTTATGAGCAGTTATAACGAAATTTTTCACTGAAAATCCATTTCTTAAGTTTAAATATACCTACAACTTTTAAATAAAACAATATTTTATAAATTCCGTACGTACTTCTCTAGGTATTCTAATGTGGATTGACGAGAATTTTTGTTTTTTGTTCTAGGTCAAAAATTGTGGATGCTAAATATTAGTAGTCGGCCATTTTGTACATGGAAAAAAAAATTCCAAAAGCTTGATAATCATACTAAATAGATGTGTAATTAATTTTATGAGTGAATCACTTTTTCATACGAAAAACGCGTTTTTTTTTACTTTTTCCGTTTTTCATCTGCCATTTTTTTTATTTTTTGATAAAACTTTATATTCGAGGGTCATTTTGTAGCTGATGCCATACTGAATCTAATGGACTTTGATTTTTTTTGTTTCAAACAAGTCGTTGCCGAGTTGCGATGGAGCTATCTAGCCCGCCTATTTTTGAGGCGTTACGTTAAACTATAGTTTTCGTGCTTAAAAATGAATAAAAATGAATTAAAATAAAAAAAAATGTATTTCAAGACTTTATTTATCAAGCCCAACAACGTTTATATTAATATCTTTTATAAAGAGCTCAAAAAAAAAAAAAATCGCGAAAATAGCCTTTTTTTCGAGGCTCCGAAGTGGACTGGCCCCTTAACTAAACTGAAATTCCAGCGTATAGTAGGTCGATCCGACCTACCGACAGTTGCAGAATTCCTAACAGGCCACCCCGTATAAATATGTGTGTGTGATGATGATTTAGAGCGGTAGCGGGTATCGGCCACTCGTATCGAATCGTTCTAAAACCTACCGAAGCGAGCAGCCAGAAAATATCACGTGTATGCCCGGCTGGAGGAGCATGATGAAACGTTTTATATTCGTCTTACTTTTTCGTTTTCTTCTGCCACCATGAGCATGTGCAAATGGGCTAAGTGTGGCACACGACGAAACGTGGGCTTTTTGTTGTTGTTTTCCTTGCTGTGTACTCGGCCTGAAATATTATTCATCGAGGCGATGATGCGGCGATGACGTGTGCGTCATCGCTTGTTCGGCCTATACGCCAAGAAGACCCTCGAAACGTGGGCTTTGCGCAAATTTGAATACCATCTCTCACTTCGCTCCCGAGGGGTTGGACGAACGAAGCGGAGGGAAAGAATATGTGGCCGTTTTTTCAGGGATCCCGAGGGCGAACAAAAACCAAAGTCATGATTTTTTTTAAATTTCGTTTTCTTCAAGTTCTTCGAAGCGAATTGAAAAATAGGCACGAATAGGTGAAGTAACGGCTACGCGACATCTGACCCGACGACAAAATATCCGAGGACAAAATATCCGGAAGACAAAATATCCTCATGACAAAACATCCGCGAGACAAAATCGTAAAGCTCGTCCGGCACTAAACCTTCAGTGTTCTGCGCGCCAAAACACCAAACACCAAAAACAAACAAAACACCAAACAACACAAAAAACACCGAACAAACCCAAACAACCACCATAGC
This sequence comes from Ophion costatus, assembly GCA_951751655.1. Lineage (NCBI taxonomy): Eukaryota > Metazoa > Arthropoda > Insecta > Hymenoptera > Ichneumonidae > Ophion > Ophion costatus. The sequence goes on from OX632367.1 coordinate 14,168,531, forward strand.
ATTTAATTACCGACAGCTGATATAATATCGGCAACCAACCCGAACAAACCCAAACAAAACACCAAACAACACCAAAACAACACCAAACAAATACCTCAACATTTAATTACCGACAGCGGATATAAGATTGGCAACCAACTCAAACAAACGCAAACAAAACACCAAACAAACGCAAACAAAACACTAAACAAACACCTCAACATTTAATTACCGACAGCGGATATAATATCGGCAACCAACCCGAACAAACCCAAACAAAACTCCAAACAACACCCAAAACACCAAAACAACAACAAAAACACCAAACAAACACTTCAACATTTAATTACCGACAGCGGATATAAGATTGGCAACCAACTCAAACAAACGCAAACAAAACACTAAACAAACACCTCAACATTTAATTACCGCCAGCGGATATAATATCGGCAACCAACCCGAACAAACCCAAACAAAACTCCAAACAACACCCAAAACACCAAAACAACAACAAAAACACCAAACAATCACTTCAACATTTAATTACCGACAGCGGATACAAGATTGACAACCAACTCAAACAAACGCAAACAAAACACCAAACAAACACCTCAACATTTAATTGTCGACAGTGGATATAATATCGGCAACCAACTCGCACAAACACCAAACAACACCAAAAACATCAAAACAACACCAAAAACACCAAACAAACACCTCAACATTTAATTACTAATTACTAATACTAATACTAATTACTAATACTAACAACAACTAATTAACTCAAACAAACGCAAACAATACACCAAACAAACGCAAACAAAACACCAAACAAACCCAAACAAACACCTCAACATTTAATTACCGACAGCGGATATAATATCGGCAACCAACCCGAACAAACCCAAACAACACCAAAAACATCAAAACAATACAAAAAACACCAAACAAACACCTCAACATTTAATTACCGGCAGCGGATATAAGATTGGCAACCAACTCAAACAAACGCAAACAAAACACCAAACAAACGCAAACAAAACACCCAACAAACGCAAACAAAACACCAAACAAACCCAAAAATACCAAACAAAACACCAAACAAACACCTCAACGTGTAATTACCGACAGCGGATATAATATCGGCAGAAATTTTGTCCTGCGGATATTCTGTCGTCGGATATTTTGTCGCGGATACTTTGTCGTCGGGTCAAAACGCGTGTTACCGAAGTAACGCGTGCCTCGGTGTATTTACCTTAGCGGCGTGTGTAGTGGCGAGCACGGCAGCCGATACGAGAGCACTCGAGCTCGAAAGACCTGAATTGGCGGGTATGCTGCCCCACACGGTAGCCAACATTCCCCGAGGCGTGAGCGGAAGACTTCCTTTATCCGCGTGTTTCACGTTCTCGCTGTGCATCAGCTCCATTGCACCCTTGACGCCACAAAGGAAATAACTGTGCCACGAGGGAGTCCTCCCCTCCGACGTTTCCTCCTCCAACACCCGCCTGCGCGAAAGCTCGATATACGAAATATATTGGAACCGTCGGCGAACTCGCATAGTTCTCGATAAAAACGTTATTCTGCATACTCCACACGCGCATACATTCTTGCACAATTCTCAATCTCGAAGGTACGACACGACCGAGTTGAACAATTGCGAGGTCGATATTGACCACCTCGCGACTTTTTCATCGTCTGCCTCTTAATGAAGGCGAGCGTACCTACCCGAGGTTCGTAAAATCGTCGGAACGGAATTCCGGATACAGCTCGTCCGTGAAATTGGTCAATCGGAATTCGTCGCTCGCCGGAGTAGTCGCGATCGCTACCAATATGTGCTGCTCGATCGCCATCGGGCAAACCGCGTAGCCGCAATAGTCTATATGCTCACCTATCAAATTCACCCTGCCAGCATACACAGAGAGAAATGTATAGTAACTTCAACCATATTTCAACCATATTTTATATTACACTGAGGGGACTATATTTTATAGTCATGATTACTGCCGAAAGTATAGTACTGCTTATGATATTTTAGCAGTTGTGCTAACTATGATCACATGTTAACCGCATCTAGCAATCTTCTAAACATACGTTGATTGCCAATGCTATAGAATATAGTAGGTTTTCATAAAATAGATATTTCCTTACGCTATCAAAAATAGTGGTTTTTACCATATTTAATGGTATGTCTACTAAATGTATATGATAATTCATAAATTCAAAAATGTTCAATTGGGAGGACTACCTGTGTGATTGTTTGTTATGATTTGTTATTCCCTGACCTCCTGAAATGATTCCTATGGAAGAAAACATTTCACCTACATGGAGATTCGAACCTACGACCTACCTATCAATATTCAGGCTGCCACTATGCTACGGGGTACTTATGGTATTTCGATCGTAGATTTGGCATAACGGATAAAAGTAATTCCACCTGCATTTCCGAATAGCTGCTACCTCTGATATAGGTGGAAGGCTGCTTAAATGGATTTTTGGCCCGACCCAATAGTTTTCGAAATATCGGATACTAAAAACTGATAAATGAATGCGCTGATATATCTGTATCGATCATAGCGTGCCACCGCTGGCTCTACTTTATTGACAAATGATTTACGTCTTCACTATACGATTACCATACCACTATATATATTATTAAACGTATATTAAACAATACGTCGTTCGTATAGTCACTTTTCGTAAGATCTTGTAACAGTTTGTAGTCAACAAGTGTTAATGTCAACCATATAAATAGTACAAACTTGCACTGAGAAAAATGTCCATAGTATTTATTTAAAAAAACGCTCATGGTAAAAGTGGGCATAGTAAAATTCATATACGTATACTTTTCGCTTATAGTTGTGTTGACCATATTATGATTGCGGTGACAATAAACTATAGGGAATTCGACTTTACTATCTTTTACAATGCGCGTTTTTTGTAAATACTATGCACTTTTCTCTCAGTGTAGTTGTGCGCGTATATTAAACATTTTCCATAGATAGATAGCCCTGATATCGGAGCATCACTGGACTCGAGCCGATCGATATCGATCGCACAAAATGCTTATAATCCTCATGGTCAACGAGGACTTACCGGCCTGGCACTCGAACGATGAAATCCGGCCGAACGTTGAATCTCTTGTGGAATACCGTAGCTAAATCCACGATGCGCCCCCTCAACGGATCCTTGCATTCGTTTGGCTTTAATACCGGCACGAATTGCTCGAAATCCTCCCTTGTACTTGTCCGTAAATGTGACATTTTTCCCGAATATTGCTCTTTCTCCTTTTTGCCCTATTGACGAGAGGGAGGAACGGAATTTAGCCCTTAAATGTGTTCCCAGACACTGAAGGGAGCAACGGAAAGGTCGTGTTCTACTTTTTGCTTCTGCGAACTCCCGCCAGGGGCCGGGCGGGAGTTCGCAGAAGCGAATCCTGCATGTTTCACACTCGCAGGATTAGCTCTTTCGTTCAGTCTTTGACATTTTTGACGGTGCCTTAATTGTGGGTATCTTGTCCCCACAATTTTAAAAGGTTAATGTTTACATTTTACTTGATTTCGTCACACTTGGGATAAAAAAACAAACAAAAATTAGTTTCATCTTCTCAAGGGGTCTTCTCACTTTAGACGGCTTTATTCATGATTTTTTTTTATAGGTTTGTATTATAGATAATTATATAAAAGTTGTTACACTTTCGAAATACATTGACATTTTTTTTACGTGTTTATGTAACCCAAACAAACTTTAAACGGGTTTTCTCGAAAAAACGTTTTTCGACGGCTTGTCGATAAAACCTTTGAATCTACTGAACCGATCCTTATGAAATTTGAGCCGAATATTTTTTACAACTATAGCTATAGTGCATATCAAGGGTTTTTTTAAATTTCGTTTTTATTATTTTTGTTTTGCCAAAAACGGTGAAAAAAAATGTTTTTTGTTTTTTTTTCCGAAAAATATCCGTCCTTTTGTTATTTTTGCATACAGCAAAAATCGGATGATATGCGCTATAGCCATTAACATACTGAATCTAAAACCGTTTGATTTTTTGGTTTCGGATGAGCCATCTCCCAGATTTCATCAACAGCGCAGACCTACCATTTTTTTGACATTTTTTTTCTACCATTTTCGTGTAAAATAGTGGCTTAAATAAATAAAACAAATTTTAAATGTATTTCGAAAGTGTATTTATTAAGTGTAAGAACTTTTATACCAATATCTATAACATAAACGTATAAAAAAAATCATGAAAATAGTCCTTTTAGCGTCTAAAGTAAGAAAAATGCTTTGAAAAATCCTTTGAACCTTCAAAAATATGACGCACATTCGTTTATAGTTGAAATAACAGTTTCAATGTCGATTTCGAGCTATTGTTGAGGGAAGTCTCCGAGCGCTGAGAAGCGCCTTCGGCAATGTCACGCCGGCGGAGACAGTTCTCGACTCTTGTAAGCCTATTATCTTTGGGGAAAAAGTTACCGACTGAAATAGTTTCATTTCCTACCAATAGGTGGCATTAGATTACGGGGGAAAAAAAATCAGCAGCAGTAGCGGCTATAAACCCGTTGATTTCAAACACATTTTTCTCAAAATCATGTTTTTGAAATCGGCATGCAGCGGAACTCGCACAATGTTCGTCCAATCCACTTGAAATTTTAACTGTAGTTTCTTAGATTGCTTCACAGTCAAGTACGAGGGATTTTTTCGATTAATTGAAAATTGTAAAAAATATATCACTTTTTGTATGAAAAGATGGCCGACAAAAACTTTTTTTCAAACTCGTCTCTATTTTTTTTTTCATTATTTTTTAATTTCCCACCGTACTTGACTGCTAAAACTAATATACTTAACGAAAATATTTTACTCTTAGTCCCAGGATTATATTTAGGACAGTTCTACTACCGCGGAGAGGGTTGGTGGAAAACGAGTAGTGTTGTGGTGCCACATTGAAGTATGCAACAAAATACTTTTTTTAAAATAAGATCTAAAAGTCCTCTTGACCATGTGTTTTATGTCTTTCTTTAAAAAAAAAATCCAAAGACAACGGTCGGCAATGGCCGTTGCAGTGGCGTCCTCCCTTAATGAAGGTAAATGCGCGAATGTTTAAGGGGTTAGGACACAGTAACGGGTATAAAATTATGTGCGAATTTAACAACTTTTTTCGTATGAAAAAGTGATTCACTCATAAAATTAATTACACATCTATTTAGTATGAGTATCAAGCTGTTAAAAAATATATTTTTTTTTCGATTTACAAAATGGCCGACTACTAATATTTTCTTTTATCTTTTTTTTAGGTGCTCCGCAGCGCGACATCTAGCATCCACACTTTTTGACCTAGAACAAACAATTTTTGACCTAGAACAACAATTCTCGTAATCTAAATTAGAATACCTAAAGAAGTACGTACGGAATTTAAAAAATTTTGTTTTATTCAAAAGTTGTAGGTATTTGAACATAAAAAATGAACTTTCAGTGAAAAATTTCGTATAAAACTGCTCATAAAATTAAACGTTTTCGATTAATCAGAAACTCCGTACGTACTTCTCTGCGAAATGCAATTAGGAGAACATAACTTTTAAATTTGAAATAAACCGAGTGAAAATTGTTGAAGGTACTTGTCACGCCAATTGGAAATAAGGTAACAAAAGAATATATCAGTAGTCGGCTATTGTGTACGAAAAAAAATATGATAATTTTATCATTGAATCACTTTGTCATACGAAGAAAAATTGTTAAATTCGCACATAATTTTATACCCGTATGGGTATAAAATATGGGTATGTTATATGGCCTCACCCCTTAAGGATCTAGCGAGGGAATGAGCCCGTCCATTGCACAGCGGGTCGCTTCGTATTCGGCTCGAAATTAGACGCGAAATGTGCCTGGTACAGAACTACTTGGGTCACACGTATATAGCCATCGAGGTGTTGCATCTGGCTCATGAAATCGGACAGCACTGTTCTCTGAATGCAATGATAGGATTACTACGACCTTGTGAGATTACGGGGCAAGTTCTTCCCGAGGCATATTGCAGGAGAGCACCGCAACGCTGACTTGCGTAGAACTTTAGTAACTTTAGTGTTACAATCAATTAGTAACATTGCTTTCAACGCGATGCGTTGGTCTATTGGTTAATGTGCTGGCCCGCGGATCGGGAGGTTGCGGGTTCGAATCCTAGTCGCGTACTTTCGTCGTGAAATTTTTTTCTTCGACATTTTTCGGCGAAAACGACTAGTTCCGCGACTGGGGCAAACTTTTGTGACCGGCTGTTATCGGTATAGGTTGGGCGGGGGGGAGAGGCGTGGAAGGGGCGATAGAGGAGGTTGAGAACGAAGTTGAAGCGGATTGTGGAGCTCGCAAAAAGCGAAAGCAGGGCTGGAACGAACCCATAAAAAAATATAATAGTAACACCATTTTCAACCAACAATAGTTTATTTTTTTTCACGAATCTTAACGGACTTCCGCGTATGATTTGTCCTTCCCGGCGTATACTGATATTAATTTGTCACGCGCGGTTGTATTGTTTATTTATCACGTTTTTCAACGACGTTTTCTCTGTTTTTCGTTGGCATTTATCATTCCCGTTTTTTTTCCACACCGTGTATGTTATAATTTTGCAGGTACGATTGTATTTATTTATGACGTTGTTTGATGAAATTTGACGGGCTTTCGTTGACGTAAAGCATTTTTGTTTTTTCTTCACGGCGTATAGATTACAATTTGTCACGCCTGGCGACCAAAAAGTTTTAGTCATTTATTATTACCGCTGAGACGGACACCAGATGCAACGTGGAAAATATCCGAGTATCGATGAGACCCGAAATGTTTACATGTTGACACACATAATGTGTTGTATATATTTATTTATTCATTCCATTCATATGTATGAATTGAACTCAATATACGTATGACCAATTACCCGTTTCTTCATATATATATATATATTCTCTTCATATATATATATATATATATATATATTCATTTTCGTGCCTATTATTTGATAGCAGCAGTAGGCAGTCCGCCGTGCGTCACATGAAGTCGGACAACGTCAACTAATCAACCTGAAGCAATACGTACACATATAAAGGGCGTCCCAAAATTCACGCAAGATTTGAATTTTGCGCCATTTGTGCGGTAAAGGGTTGCCAACGAAAAAAGGCTTAAAAAGAAAAGAGGAGAGTTCAAGGTTATTAAAAATGGAGCGCTACACGAAAGAACAACACGTTATCATGGTTAAGCAATATTAAAAAACAAAATGAAAGTTTGGTAGCTACAGTTCGCAATTTTCATACAAAATCGTACAAAATCGTCGGAGTTCATCAACCGTGAAGGTATTAGTTTAAAAATTTAGGGAGACTGGATCAATTAGCAATCTTATACGCTCTGGGCCGTTTTCAACAAGTCGTTGAACACAAAACATCGAAGCAGTTCGCGAGAGTGTTGCTGAGAGTCCAGGGGAACATCAATCCGGCATCGTGGTCAAGAATTGGACATTTCGGCAAGCTCTCTACAGCGTATTCTCACGAGAGATTTGCATGTTCGTGTGAATCATGGCCGTGGAGGCCATTTACCCGATATGCTATTCCATACATAACCCTATACTGTATACTTTACGAGTCAATAAAAAAATGAAAAGTTTAAAATTAAAAACCTGTGTTTTCTATCAAAATTACTGCTTGCGTGAATTTTGGGACACCCTGTATATATTCAGTATATATATATATATATATATATATAGGGTGTTTGTAATGCTGTACACTTCTCGAGTCGGAAATGATCACGTATACTCTAGAGTTACGCTAATTGTGAACCACTCCCCTCTGCTGCGGTGTCAACCAAAGTTACGTGTGACCATTCGTAACGAACAGTGAAACGTTGCGTTTTTCCCCAGATTCCCGAAACTTTTCGTCCTTGCATATGTACGTCACGCAGTGGTGAAAAAAAAACCTCAAAGGAGCACGAGGCGTAATTTGATAAGCAATAGAGTTTGTGTAATAACAAACGTCGCACAAAAAATGCAATATAGGCTGCTTTCCGTCGATGCCAGGCGGACAAAAGCGAGGAATGAGCGAATCGGCAAGAATTGATACAAAGTATCATCAGCAATGTCAATAATCGGGTAGAAATAGCTATACGGAAACGCCTGAGAACTTGCTGCACCGGAGGATTATGATTTAGCTGGCTTGATTTGTTAAAAGTACTTTTTCAATTGCTTCATATATTTTCACACGTGGCCGAACAGAAGTTCGATTTTCTCCCAATCCGATTTTAATTCGACGAAATAATGCAACGCCTAGTCGAGCTCTGACAATCGTTGCTCCGCGATAATTCAAACAAGCAATTGCGATTGGATCGAACGAGTGGTGTTTTTTTGTGTGCTGATTTGAAAATGTGCTCGGGGAATTTTTGGGTCGTCACTGCACTTGTGCAAACTTCAATGTTGTTTTTGTAACGGCAATTGACAAAATAATCCGTGTTATCAAGTATTTCGAGCCGAATGTCAGACGAGTAAGAGAGCACGAGCATGCGTAGTAGAACGGACGAAACGGAAAGGACGGTCTGCTGCGCGTCTTCGCGAAGCTACGAGCCACCGAGAGGCACGAATAAATATATCCGAGCGCGTGTGTATGCCCGTCGCGAGGCGAGACGTCGAGAATTCCGCAAAATGAAGCTTCAATGTCGCGTGTAAAATAATTTTTCTCGAGACACTTACCTCGGCGAAACTGACGGCCGTGGACGTCAGGAAATCACTGAACAATAAACCGTGGCGCGTTCTTATCGCAGGAGGATGTGTTGATTAAACTTATCGCGTCGATTTTTTTCCACCACCCCACTTGGCGTACTACTATTGCCTAGATGCCACGTGCCCCGTCGGTTTTCTGTCCGGACGACGAGCACTTTTATCGGCAGTCTTCCCACGAGGAAGCCCGTCGTCACAGCTGCCGCCGATACGAGCGTTTCTCCCGTTATCGTCGGCTAACCGAGAACCTCCTTACCTACAGCCAGAATGCCGGCTACCCACCGTAGATTCGTCGGTTTTCTGTTTTATCCAAAGTTGGTACATCGGGCATGGAGAACCCAGTCGCGATTGCCGATAGCTAAGCGGCGTACGTCAGACACGTTTCCCTGTGTACCGAGCCGCGGGTAAGCACTCCCATCTCGAAAGACGTTACCGAGCGGGAGCGAAAGTGCTAAAGTTTGTTGTACCTGCGCTCCGGCCACTTTATGTTCCTTTCAATAGCAAATCTTTGCCCGCGCTCGCATCCTCGAACGATTCTCGGAGATCTTGTGCACGAAGAACGCCCACGGTCGTTAGCGGCCTATCCGCGCACCATATACGTGCGGACAAAGATCGGCAGGCATAGCGAGGGCAGGCATAGAGAGGCAGGGAGAGATACAGAACGAACGAAAGGACGGCTATCAACCTGACGGACCTGAGTCGCGGTTAGCGCGGTCAACCAGGTGATTGAAGGGGTGGGGGGTGAGAGCGGATCATAGGCAGGGGAAGGGGCGGCAGAGAGAAGTTGATCGGCAGGGGAACATCGTGACGAGTCACGAATCGTCCGCGCGAGAAAAAAGGAGATTGAGTGGAGAAGTGCTCGTGAATCGTGACGCGACCGAGCGGCGCCTGATTTAGCCACGTTCTCGCCTATATGCACACACTCGTTTGATTGGAAATATACTCGGAAGAGCGAGAGAGAGACGTTCAAACATGGCGATCGTAGAATGAACCGTTCCCCCACAGCCTCCGGTTCCCAACTAGAAGCTGGAACTAGAAGACAAAATTAAATTTACCAGCAATTCAATCTTGGTAACTAGCAGGTCCAACTAACCCAAAGGAACTGGAAGTTGAGAGAAATTTGACTTCGAACTAAAGGATGTCTTAAGAGGGAATGATAACTTATCGCGGTCGGTATGGTAGAACGATTATAGATTCCCACGAATCTCTGAAACGGCTCTTCAGATCCCGTCGAAACTTTGCCAAACGACGTCAAATAGATAGACGAATGGCTCTCTTCTTCTCGAATTTTCTGATTTTGAGAAAAAGAATGTAGATTGGCTTATGATAACCCAATCTACATTTTTTGTCTCAAATTCGGAAAATTTGAGGAGAAGACAGCCGTTCGTCTATCTATCTGGCGTCGTTTGGCAAAGTTTCGACAGGATCTGAAGAGCCGTTTCAGCGATTCGTGGGAATCTACAATCGTTCTACCATACCGACCGCGATAAGGTATAATTCCCTCTTAAAATGACCTGACATTTTTATTCATCAATAAAACTGTCATTTACTAATAAAATCGGCAAAACTTATTGTTCACGTGGAAAGTAGAAACATTTTTATTTCAATAAAGGCTCAAAACGACCTGGAATTTTAAATTGCACGCCATTTTTTCCGTAGCGAACAAAATGTTATTGAAAATTGCGCCAAAAGAGTGAACGTTTGCAAACAGGGACCAGGCGGCCATCGATCGAATATTGTGTTTCGCACATAACCTCCATGTTTGTACCTTATATTGAAATAAACATACTCGTACTTTGCCAATAAACGATACGTTTTATTTAAAAATTAAAATGTCAAGTCATTTTAAGACACCCCATAGAAGTTGCTACAGACGTTTCATTAGATCGTTGATCAGCGTTAGACAGTTCCCAACGATAAATTGCGAGGACTCGAAAAATACCACGAAAATATTAGAGACGATCGTCGGGCCGATCGAATTTCGAGTAGAACGAGAGACGGGGAAAACGTTAGAAAGACAGAGTGTATGGGAGAGTTCGATCGAGCCACAAGTGCCGGCGGTGCCCATCAAAGGTTCGTCCTATCTCGTTGAGCTCTTGGATATCCTCTCGCGGAGAGGTGTACAAAGAGAGCGAGCGGGAGAGGCGACGGTATCCAGAGGACTCGATCTTCCGTTGCTCGTCGACATCATCTCGAATGACAGTCCCAGGTATACCGTACGTATATCTCCCCGAAGATGGGTCCTGCCCTGTGTCCTCCCGTTGTCGCTCTCGTTAGATTACAGTCGAAAGAAAGAAAGAACAGGGAGCGTCTTCAAAATCACCTTTTTCCCTATACATATATATATATATATAGGGAAAAAGATATTTATATATATATATATATATATATATATATATATATATATATATATATATATATATATATGTGTATATCTTCTCCCAACGATGGAGATCACGTTATCCACAGAGTCGAGGATGTTGGAGGCTCATCTCCAAGGACCTCAGGGAACAAGAGGCAAGATAAAAAAAAAACGAGGCGGAATAAAAAGACAGAAACTGGAAGCGAGCGACACGAACTCTTGGCTTAATGATGTGTGCCGATAGAAAGAGAGAGAAAGAGAGGGAGTCCGTAGGCGCGATCTCTGATCTCCTATCGGCATTTCTTCCTCCCTATTCCACCTGGTACAACGGAGCACCGTCGCAGCATCGATTATAATTACCCATTGACGTTGATCCCCCTCGAAAATGGGCATTCCCACAGAGAGCCAAACAAACCCGTACCCGATCATTGAAAAAAGAAGAAACAAAATAGAATGAACATTGGAAATGGCCATCCTCGGGTAAGGAGCTGACAGGATTTTCCACAACGGGATAGAAAGGAACGATACAAAGTGGAGGGAGTGGGAGGAGGGTGTATGGCAAAGATCGTAAATTATTCGCTGCCATTAGCAGAGCCTTTCGCGATGTGATAACGCGCAGGCATATAAGGTACACGCCAATCGCGGGGTTGCTCTGGATCCGAATCCCCCTCCCCCCTCTCACTTTCTCGTCCACCTACATCTGTTGGCACCATAATCGTTTATACGGGCATGCCAGCTGATGCCGCCGTATAACCAACTTGTATGCAAATTATATTCATGCAATGGGATCTCGTACGATTACGTTGGACCTGTCTCCCTCTCTCTCTTGCTCTCTCGCAACTCTCCGGGCGTAAGAGCAGCGAGCGCCGCTTTATAGCGCCAGCAACACGCGTATGAACCACGGGCCCGGATAGATGGCCGTGTTAACGTGTCGCCTTCTCTCTCTTACTCTTTCCCTCTCTCTCTCTCTCTCTCTCTCTCTTGCCATTCACGCGTACATACAGGGTGTCCCGGCTGTCGCCACCACGTACGTGCACAACCCTCCCCAGCAATGCTCGTTTTACGTTTTTTATTTTATCAAGTTCAACGTCACTTTTGCTTTGGCCACACTGCAAAAACTATAGTTTTATAGGCGTGTTTGACGTGTGTTCAAAGTATGTAGAAGTAACGCAACATAAAGGCGAAACACGCGTTGCCATATTGATTCTACACACTTATGCATTTGGTAACACTTAATTACGCATTAGATCGTTACACACCTTCGTAGCTGTCCCCATAAACAACGCGCTGATTGGAACACACATGAAGTGTGCAGAATCAACATACAAGACGCATATTTACACACATTGAACTAAACAATACACGTTGATAGCAACACACGAGCAAAAATAACACGGGAAAAAGCAACACAGTTTACGTGCGTTAATTGCGAGTTATTGATCATACGTTTTTAAAATTACCTTGGTTACGCCGTCACGTGAAACTCGTTAGTTGGTTTGACATTTATTGATTGATCGGTTAACAAGACCACATTCGATCTTCAGTTGAGGATGTTGAGTCCCTATGAAACATGTTAATGTTAATTGTTCAATAAATAGCTTCTTAATCGTCATGAAATTTGGTATGTTTTTGTATGAAGTATTTCAGAGGTCGTGTAAAAATTTCATGACAATTAGGAAGCTCGTTATTGAACAATTAACATTCACAAATTAAATGCTGTTTTATGGAAACTGATGTAACTTTGCAATAAGTTTTTTTTTGACCTCTCAATTCTATAATTTCTACAATATACTGAAAGCAACGGAAACAAAACGAAGTTTATTGATATTTTTTTTTTATTTCTTTTAAAAATTGTTCTTAACAAAATGTTGATTTTTTAATAACGAGCTTCCTAATCGTCGTGAAATTTTAACACGACCTCTTAAATAATTCATACAAAAACATACCAAGTTTTCAGAATTTTCCTATCATTTTTTATTTCAACCCTTAAGGAGGTTGAAGTAATGATGATAGAACTCTGAAAATTTGGCATGTTTTTACATGAAGTATTCAGGAGGTCGTGTAAAAATTTCATGACGATTAAGAAGCTATTTATTGAACAATTAGCATTAACATGTTTCATAGGGACTCAACATCCTTAAGTAAACTTCAGGGCCAGTTATGCTTATCAACGTGCCAAATGTTTTTATGTTCATTCTGGAGTGATTAACATTTTTTTCTCGATACAAACGGAAATAATAATTTCTCACTTTTCAGAAACCCTTGACAGGTCTCAATGCATTTAATGTATGTACCGAATACTGCTTGCGCTTATATTTTTTTGTCCACCTTAATAAAAGATAAACGCAAATGCGGAATTTGATTTCGTAGTCCATGGCCGTGCTTCTTCGACGAAGATTGCGATACGAATGGCAAAACTCACAGAAATTTTACCGCGATGGGCATACCTAATCTGTTGCGGCATTTTTTCGTTGCGATTTAAAAAACCCACCGCAGTGCGGACTAATTCTTAGGTACATCCTTTACATTTACGCTACGTCTTTGGAAAAGAAAAAAAAAACAATTGAAAAAAAAACTCCGCTACTTTGGAATATATGAGGGGGTAATTTTGCTTGGGAAATAAACGGCGGGGTGGTGAAATAATGCGTCTTCGTTTGCGCGACGGTGGACGGCCAAGAGTCTTTAAGGCGAGGAGTTCTCATAATTGGACTTGTGCTGGGACGCGAGAGGAAGAGAGACAGCAAGATCGTCCTTCTTCCCTATCATAATGGATATTAATTACCCATTAACCCTCCCGGCACTTTCCCCTTTTTCGCGAGCCCCTCGCGGATCATCTTTCAAGGTGCGGACCGATTCTTCCAAGTGTCATCCTTTCTTGCATTCGCCCTCCCTGACTCCTCATTTACTACGGAAAGTATACGTCCCGAACACACGCTATTCTACAATTTAAGGGGCTACGTGTACCTAGGGGTCCGATAAATTTCCAAATTCCGATTTCGTTTCTGGGAAATGGCTGGTGAAAAAGAAATCCATGTTTTTAAACAGAGAAGTGCAGATTTTGAGAGCGCTTAGAAAAAAAAATTACGGAAAAACAATAAAAACACGACTGCCGACAAATGATGATATTTTGTTTCGCGACTTTTTAAAATCTTGTTGATTTTTAAAATCTTTTTTTTTTTTAACAACGTGTGGACGAGTTGAAACTCGAGCATACAAAATGTATGAAAAACGTCGTCATTTTCACGTAATTATTGTAAAATGAAGATGGATTTAAAAATCCAACTGCTTACTGTTACAAGCTGTAGTTAATTCAATTGTAGGAATATTTTTATGAAATTTTCAGGGAATATACCTAAAAAATGATACTCTAGAGTAAAAATATTTTTGTAAAATTCAATTTTTTCACCCACTTGGGTAGATGTAGTCCGATAAAAAATAATCCTTTTTCGCACTTCTTGCTAGCTGCCCTCGTGGTATTTCACGAATTAAAGCGGGCAATCACTTTGGATGCATCAAAAATTCAATTTCTTTTTGTTTCTGAATCGTTAGCAACATATATTAAGAATACACCCTGAAAAATTCAAAACGATATAGGGATTCCTTTTAACGATATGTAAATAAATGATAAAGATTCTTTGCTCGACTCCCAACCACTGTGACTGCTCAAAACATTCGATTTTATTTTGCTTTTTCTCAGAGTGTACATATTCGCGAATATGTAAAAAAATGTCACGTTAAAATATTGAAGTGTGACGAAGTGACAGACGATTTAGTGAGAACAGGTAGCGCAACGATTTACATATACTAAAACTTGCAATTGCGTTTTTCTCGAAGCGACATTTTTTCACTTTGCGGGAATCATAACTCAAAAACTAATTAATGGAGCATCTTCAAAGTTGGACTGCGCTTATATAATATAATTTGTCGAAACATGAACCTAAAGTTGGAAAGATTAGATTCTTTAGAACATTTTTACAATTGCGAAATGCCGGGGAAAAAGGCTAAAATTCGATCATTTTTTTTCAAACGCATTCCAACATTCAATTCTGGATTTTTTTTTCAAAATGTAGGTTCATGTTCTTAAAAAATATCTCAAGAATATATGAAAATTTGTTAGATTATTTCAGATGCGAATTGCGAGCTGCACAATTCCCGCAAATCGACAACGATGACGAGGACACGCCAAGGGACACAGCGGATTGCACCTTAATTAATGCATAAAATAATTTAAAAAAATTACCAGAGATGTATGAAAATATGAATAAATTATTGTCAGCGTTGCGAAAATTTTCGTTCTTATTTTCACAATAAAAAAAATCCAAAAATCATCTAATTTTCGTTCTCCTGAAGCCCGCCTCAAAATTCCCTCGAATGACTTTGCCTCGGCAAGAGCGTAGCAAAGAATCGAAAAACGTAAAACTGTAGAAGCGCGTTTAAAATGGAGAGGCAAAGTGCTGAATTGATTGGCTTCGTGCGAGAGGTTCCTTCGGGGGTTAGGTAGTCGTACGATAAAACACGTAATCGTCAGAATAGTGAACAATACTCGCTTTCGACACATGTGTGTATTATTTAATAACCATATATCGCGATCTTTAAATATTTATATTTATCCGAATACGTATATATGTTGAAACGATGGGCTGTCCAAAATTCCTTTTCTCCCTTCAGTCAAACAGTTCAGAAGCAAACTTGTTATTCAGTACTCTTATGTTCGACAGACCGAAGATGTATTAGATCACTGCCTTGCTCCACGTGTTTCGTTTACGTTACAGATCTCCCCTGTGCTCCTGTATCATTCACTCTCAGTCTCTCCAATAAATATCGCCTAAGAATCATCATCGTAATTCGTGAAACTCGATCAATCCTTGAAACCTCAATAGTACATTAATTCCATATACATTTGCGTATACATAATATATGCGTGTAAATAAGTGCTAGAAAAATACGAGCCCACATAGATCAAGGATGTTGAGTCCCTATGAAACATGTTAATGTTAATTGTTCAATAAATCCCTTCTTAAGGGGTTACCCCCACTTGCGATTTTGAAAAAATCGATTCTTTTATTGCATTTTTTTGAAGTATAAGTATCTGAGAATATGTCCTAAAAATTTCAAGTCGATTCGAACAAAATTGACTGAGATATGAGCGTTGAAAGAGAAGAATCCGTGAATTGAAGAACTGAAATTGAAACTTCAAACGCGTTTTTCTCAAAATGGCATTTCTGAAGTCGGTGACCAAGATTACTCGAACACTAATGAACCGATCTTATTGAAATTTTGCAGGCTTATTTAATACATAAAAATGTAGTCTTTACCCGTTCGATTTTTTTTTTTCGAAAAAAATGGCCGTTTTATAGTCAAAAAACGGCCGTTTTTTTTTCGTTAAAATCGAACCATTAATTTTGACTGTCCGCCATTTTGTGAAAAATGAATATTTTTTAAAATCCTTCGATTAAAGACTGAGTTTATACTTATATTTGACTAAATCCATCCGCATTTTTTTTTTTTCAGATGATCCACTTCGCCGCAATGTTGGTCACCGCAAACCGTGTATATAAAAACATTATTTCATTGACGGCAATTTGCCACTAAACAATGTAATATTTTTCAATAAAAAAATTACTGAAAGTTCTTCAAGATGTGTTCTTTAAGATGGTATATTGATCGATTAAAAAAGTTTTGTAGTTTTCTTTAAAAAAATTCATGAAAAAGGCCTTTTTTTGCGCTACAAGTGGGGGAAACGCCTTAATCGTCATGAAATTTTGACACGACCTCCTGAATACTTCATGTAAAACCATACCAAATTTTCAGAATTCTATCATCATTACTTCAACCTCCTTAAGGGTTGAAGTAAAAAATGATAAGAAAATTCTGAAAATTTGGTATGTATTTGTATGAATTATTTAAGAGGTCGTGTTCAAATTTCACGACGATTAGGAAGCCCGTTATTAAAAAATTAACATTTTGTTAAGATCAATTTTTAAAAGAAATAAAAAAAAATTTATCAATAAACTTCGTTTTGTTTCCGTTGCTTTCAGTATATTGTAGATATTATAAAATTGAGAGGTCAAAAAAAAAAACTTATCGCAAAGTTACATCAGTTTCCATAAAACAACATTTAATTTGTGAATGTTAATTGTTCAATAACGAGCTTCCTAATTGTCGTGAAATTTTTACACGACCTCTGAAATACTTCATACAAAAACATACCAAATTTTCAGAATTTTATCATCATTTGCGATTTGGGACTCAACATCCTTAATCTTTCCACCTCCGATCTTGCTCTTTTCAATGCGACTTGGCTCACTTATCACTTTTTTTCATCTCCCCCCTTTTTTCTTTTTTCTGTATGTGTCTATCCTCTCTCTCTCGCTCTCGCTATCTTCCCTCTCCGGTTTCGCTGTTTTCCCTCTCGTCCATGGTGCTCACTTCTCTCCCTCGGTCCCCTCTCGTTGCCGCGCCTCGTCGTTGCCGGCACTACCGCACCAACGAACCGCTTACACGCCAAATTGTTCCCATTCGAAGACGAACCGCGGTTTCTCCCTGAAAAGACTTCTTTCGCTTTTGCGCTTATAAATCGCCCTCTCTTTCCTTCCCTCGCCGCCTACCTCTTACCGTCGCCCTTCTTCGCTCGGCTATGTCGGACGGTGTCGAATGCAGGGGCGGTAGCGCCCGAAGAAGCGACCGGAGGCTGTTCCTTAGCGGTGTGCGTGTGCGGATTTTTGTGTTTGTGAGCGAGCGGAAGAGGATCGTCACAAAGCGCCAGCGTCGCTTCCCTCAGCGTTTCGCGGCCCTCTCCCCCCCCCTCTCTCTTGCCTTGCACACCTTGACGACCCAGCTATACGTTCTACTCCCTTAACCGCGAGTATCCCCCCGCACCGCACTTTCTTCCCCTTCTTTATTGGAGTTGGATCGCGCGAAGGGAGAGAGGGAGAAAGAAAGAGAGAGCGAGGGGGAGAGTGAGAGAGGGGGGAAAGAAAAGGTTCACGCGTTCTGTCGCGGCCTCGGAATTCCTAATTCTTCGAAACCGTCGGAGAATTCCCGAAAGGTTCCATTGAGAGAGTGGAGGCGAGGATCGGGCATATCATTAGCGCCCCCGAGTTCTCAGAGATCAGGTATACGTACGTATATATCTGTAGAATGGAACGAGACGTTTCTCTCGTACACACGTAAATTATAAGCTATATGTATACATCAGGCTACTCTCTCACGCGATGTGTGAATGGTGCACACTTTAGTCACTCTCATCCTCGCGTCCTTTCTCTTTGTTTTTTAATTCCAGTCCTGCCCCCCTGTCCCCCCCCCCCGTTCCCGCGTCTCGTTTTCGCTCTCTCGTTCTTTTCCCTTCCATTCCTTTTTCTACACTGCTGCCATCCGATCAACGCGAGAGGCAAATCCAAACGAGACAAAGAGGAATTTAAATCGTTCGAATAGAGAAAATGAGAAAATTAATTTTTCGTACGCGGATTAGCGTCGTTGGTAGTCGTCTGCATAGACCTGCGTACGGACACGATCGTATTCGTGTATAGACGTATACATTCGCATCACCAGGAGAGAAAAGCGAACGTGGGACGAAAGAGAGAAGGGGGCGGGTGGCGGGGTGGGGGGAGGGGGGGTTGGTTTATTGTAGATACGTATTATTCGCGGTCGGTCGGTCTCGTCGGCCGCGAGAGAAGCGCGTTGTACGGGTAAGATAACAGGAAAGGCTGCGGGTAATAGGTGGTAGATCAGCAGGGCCCCTATAGCCCGGAGAACATACGCTTCATTAACGGATCATCTCGTGTTAATATCTACTTTATCCCGAGCTGACCGTATCAGCATTGGGCAGGCGAATATCGCGCTACTCCCGCCAACCTATATATGCACAACAATTTTAGCCCTCCGACACCGAGCGTCATCCCTCCCACGGGTACACACGTTTCCCTGCGGACAATATCTAGTTCGCGTACCACGATACGCGTGTATCTCCGCGGTGCATCGCAGTACACCACGACCAAATCCACTCGCGTTTAACGCGGACCCTCTTCCGTCCTCTTCCTGCTCGGCCCCCCCCGCCCCTTGCTCGCTTTCTATAGCACTGATTAACTTTTTTAATGTAGAGATGAATTGGGTTCGAGGTTGCCCAACAATCAGTCGAAAAAATAAAAAAGTAGGCGATTTGGGTGTGACATCTCGGACGTGTCCCGGATCGGGGGGGGGGGGGGGTGGTCGTAGTTGCCCTGGAAATTTAATGGGGCGCCAAATTCACGTGTTTGAGGAATACTTTTTTCACTGAAGCACCTAGCATCCAGGGCACTTTAGCGAAAGTGAGTTTCGATGGCCTCGCGATCCTAGCCATCGAAAATAAAATTGCCTGACGAACTTTGATGAGGTGATCTACCATCCTATGGAAAAAGGCGGTATCTACACAAAAAAAATCGAAAATGCATTTTTGGTGTCGTTGGAATCGGTACAACGCTTCCCATCGTTTTGTATAGTAAAACGCATTTTCGATTTTTTGTAGATGCCGCCTTCTTCCATATGAAGACAGGAATAGACTTCGCGGGAAGGAAAGGTTGATGTGTAAAGCTGTAGCAAGATTAGATAGTAAAATTTCCTGGGACCTGAAGGTTGAAGGTGTGTGTACCGTCTGGCTTGTGTGTATGAGAACAGAATGCATACACTGATTGTATGCATTCTGTGTTGATGTCACACATAAGGAAAAGTTATTAGCAAGTAGGTAACAAAGAGTGCGAATTTATTTAAGACTTCTTATTTCCTCGGTTACAAAAAAATGCACTCGGTAAGTGGTTTTATAAGATTCTTAAAGTCATTAATCTCAAATGCTGGAGGGGAGGGGCGCAGATGTCAAGCTTTTTCCCCGGCTCGGAAAAATCGTAGATCCGCGGCTGATCGCGACCGGGAAATGTTATGCATGGAAAGGGATGCATGTAGGGTTGCTTTGTAGACGCGTAAGGATACAGTACGCTATGTAAACGTGCTTTAAAACAGGGAGACAGGGATCGGGAGTTTCCGAGGCTTGAGAGCATATGCATAGTCTTACGAGGATCGTCGTGTGGAACGTAGATACACATATGTACACATACACCTGACTCCACGATGCTCCGGGCTGCTCTCACTTACGGGCGACTTGTATAACGTCGTAATCGCAATGGTTGAAGTGTCGCATAAACTCTACTATTATTATTGTATAATCGGTGTAAATATAGGTACACATCGATAGGGTGGGGGTCAAAATGTCGAATGACCAAATATAGAACGACAAAGATTTCGAAACGACAGAATTATGAACTCCCAAAACAACGAAGGTTAAATTATTCAAAATTTTATCCGTTAACCGATGAAAAACCGAATAACTATGAGACCAAAGGATTATTTATTCGAGGGCTCATTTTTTCGAGAACATATATTCAGATAGTCGGCAGTTTGAGTCATACAAATACAGATTCGAACGATCTACAACATTCATATCTCAGAAATAGAAAAAAGCGAGTATCTAATATTCGTAATACCGTCTATAGCAAAAAGTCATAGATCGAGACTACGAACTTCGAATGTGTAGATCTCAGAAACGCAAATGATCGATGGTTCGAAATGGCGAATATCTAAATGACGAACATGGCATGGCTGCCTGACCCGACTGACCGCCAGCGTCATCTGCAAACTTCACTCTGAAGCGCAAGTAACGTACTTCTCGATCCATTGCTCCATTGTTTTCGCTGTCCGGACCGTTCGCCTTTTTGACCCCTCGCCATTTTAACTGATCGACTTTTTGGCCCTTCGCTTTAATGAATTCGAAATTGTAAACTGTCGTAATATTTACAATTCGACGATTTAACGTCTCGAATTGTTTGGTGTATATATAAGGCGAGTCGATACTATATCTCTTGTTATTTTGTTAAATCTGATATTTGTTTTCGCTATAAATCAACTTCGAGATTTTTGTATTCACAATTTCGATTAACTATTTATTTTACAGGCTATCATAAGATTGATCTATGTATATTGGAACGTTCGTCATTACTGAATTCGACATTTCAGTCGTTCTGAATATTGATCGTCCGAATTTCCGATCCCCACCCCATATCGGTAAACTGAAATTTCTCTACGGATCGTCCTTGTCGTTTAGAGCTATACCTATTTTACGGAGGAGCAATACTATTTGCTTCATCTATACATATGAAAGAAATTGTCCTGACTGTTGACATATGAAATAAATGCTGACATAAGAAAGAAATTGTCTTGGAACGCCAAGCAAAAACCGCTGAAGGAGAAAAACGGTAGCAAAGTTTGTATGTAAAATAAAAAGAAACTGGTCAGAAGATTTACTCGAAACTTAGTATTAGAGCTCTTCGACACAATTAATAAAACACGTATTCCAGCGTTTTTCGAAATTCAACTTCTAAACGATAGGGGGTGGCAAAGATTGTACGGAAAATTGTAAAAGTCGGGTCAAATTTACTCGAAACGTATTATTGCTCTTAGACACAATTGGTGACATTTTTTTTGGAAATTCAATCCCTAAGGGGAAAAGGGGGTAGCAAAGTTTGTATGGTGAAAGAAACATCTGTTCAGATTTACTTGGAACTTAGTATTAATAGTCTTCAACACAATTCTACGTGTTTCCTAATGAAACATTTCAGGAGCACATTTCATTAAGGAGCATTGAACAGAAGTCTACGCGAGCGAAGCTGCGAGCGGAAAGCTACCGTACAATGGGGTTACTTTCAACAGGTTTGGCAACTTTTATGTAGGTAACTTTTTTTAACACCCTAAATTTCAACTTTTTCGCCCCAATTGAGCAATGTGTGTTTTGGCTATCATACGCATAAGAAAGTCAAGTCCCTCCACAAGTTTATATATATTTTCTAAAGTGTCAAAGTAACCTCGAGTGTGGGATTTCTTTGACAAGGCATCAAAGTGCAACTTATGTCAAAGATTGCGGGTTTACTTGGACATCATTTTGATACAAAATTTAATATTTCATGTATTATACATAGAATTAAATGAAAAACAACGATTTTGTACAATCAAATTGTCATTTTTATTGAGCGAGGAGACTGTGACTGGCCGGAAAAAAGTTGTTTTTACTGATTCTTTTTACGCATTGGATTATTTATTTTCGGATTTAGAAAAGAGGTATGTTATTGAGCATTCATTGAACTTATTTCGAGTAAGTTTTTTTTTAAATTTAGACGAAAATAAAAGAAAATGGTTTTCTCAAAATCATGTTTTTGTAATCGACACGCAACAGAAGTCGACGAATTATCGTTCAATCGACTCGAAATTTTAATTGTAGCTTCTTAGATTGACTTAACAATCAACTACGAGTGGTTTTCCGATGAATTGGAAATTGTAAAAAATATATCGTTTTTTATATGAAAATTGGGGTTGAAAAAGCGAACTTTTTTTCAAACTCTCTATTTTTACAAAATTATTGTTTACTTTCCTCTCGTACTTGACTGCTGAACGTAATCAACGAAAATGGTTCACTCTTATTTCCAGGATTAAATTTACTGGCTGAAAACCGGTAGTGTTATAGCGACCCGTTCGTCGCCATTTTGTATCATGTTGACAAACAATTTTTTCTCACCCACTCCAATATGTAGGGAAAGTCCGCTGTAGTTGGCCACAGTTTTTTCAAGGATCCGTCAAAATAAATGTACAGACGTTTCTTGACTCATCTTCGTTTGTAATTAAACTTTGAACATTGAAGTTCAAGCCGTATTTTGGCGTTCTACTCAACTAGCCCCAAACACTGTCAAAGTTACCCTCAAAGTCAAACCCCGTTTCCCGGTACTTTCTTATAATCGTTGCATTACGTTTGATCCTTGGCGCGTTATATTTCGAGAATCTGCCGCTTCCCTCCGCTCGTACCGATCTCCCATTACGTAGCTCACCCATATACACCTAATGGGCAATGTTACGGTCGATCGATACACACGCCCGTGTTACAGCCGTGGCCGGGCAAAGCGTTGTTGTACCAGGGCTAAGAGGTCTGGTAGTCCGTATACACCAGTAGCGAGAGGAGTGTTAAGGGGATGCGGTATTAAGAGTGATGATCGAGAAAAAGGTCGACGAAGGGGACGACACGGCGGTTGAGGGGGATGCGAGGAAGATGTGAGCAAAGGCGTGAAGGCTAGCTAACCGATAAGGTTGCTCCATCCGGGGGGAGGGGGGGGGGGTGGTGGCAATGTCCGTCGGATCATGGCGCGGAGAACGAAACATTCTTCGGTCCGGAGTTCGTGATAATAAGGGCGTAAATGGTGTGCTCGATGGAGTAGTCGGGTGTCCCTTTGTTCCTCGCGGTGATTGTTGGCGGTGGAAAGGGTGGGGAGGGACGCGCGGGATGCGCCTTTCGTCAGCGATGGACGTCCTTACAGGGGTGGTTGGTGGCGAGGAAGAGGCGAATGGAGGAAAAGGGACGAGAGGGTTGGCTAGCTGACTGCCTGGCTCGTGCTACACGCTTTTCTACTTAGTCTCCCCTGCCAACCCTCTCTCTCTCTCTCTCTCTCTCTCTCCCGTCTTTTTCCTCTCGCACCCCGAGGGGCTGCTGGCCCCGAGACCCACCCTAATTGCGTCCGAGAGACTGGACAAAGCGCGACCCGTCTCTGTACATGTGTAGGTATGTGCGAACCAGCGTTCCCGCGCGCACCGTGAGGACCTTACGTAGAGGGATGTCCGGCCCCGGCGGCGTTCACTTCCGGTCTCTTCCACCCTCCGTCACACGTATATATATATATATATACGTACTCAGGCTGTTTCTCCCTTCGCCTTACCAGGATACACCTTACGCGGGTACCTTCGAACTACGAGGGTAAAATTCTCGCCACCCCGTGCTGCCCTTCCCCTTTCGCTTTCGTCCCTCCTTTGCCACTCGGAAGGCCAACTCGCGTCCTCGTCTCTTCCCTCGGACCACGGCAGTTTGCACCCCCGTCGAGGCCTCTTGCCCTCCGGCCCTCTCGACACGCTGTACTACAAAGTTTCCTACAGGACTGAATAAACTTGCCACCGCGCCGCAGCGGACCTTCCAACTTTTACTCCTCGGTATCAAATGAAAAATGAACGATAGGACGGCAGTGGGGAGAGGATACAAATGCATGGGTGTGTGTACTTGCGAGCGGAAAAAGAAAACCTAGAAGTTCTTCGTGTATCGTCGCGCGGGTCTTACTCGTTTCCTCCTATACCTGGAACCAGCTTTTCCCGTTGGCTTCGTATCGATCGTCAGATGAGACGATGGAACATCGCTCCGTTGCGAACGATACGATCCACTTCGTGGAAAGAGCCGAAGCTGCGATAAAACTTTTTTTTTTCGGCTCGTGGAGAATCCGAGAATGAGCGGCGGGAAAAGACTTGTAGGAATCGAGTGAACGACGCGTCGAATCAGAACTTGACAATTCCGATTCGTATTCGTCAGTCGGATCGGACTAGCAATGGCTGGTGACACTTTGCGTCCTTCGGGAATGGTAGTTGGACGACTACGGTCATTTGGGTGACATTGCTTTTGGATTTTGCCCCGGTGACTATGGTTACATCGCGACGTACACTTTTCCGTGTTAGCTTGGCGTGATTTGGGGCCGATGACGTTGGTCGGCCGAAAGAACGGCAGGGGGCTGGAGGGTGGTGTGCACTCGGGCCAGCTTCTCGTACAGCAATCGTGTTTCAATATGCGATCGTTTCACGCGGCGAGAAAAGTGGAAGGAGAATTGAAAGAATTCCTGTTTGCCTGTGTGGCGGTTACCGAAGTGCGATTCGCAGTCGAGTGAGCTCTCTCTCTCTCTCTCTCTCTCTCGGATATACACGTTCACATAAATAGATATATGTGTATTCGTTTCTCGCCCGGCGAACGTAGGGGAAATGTACATACGGGAGGCGAGGGCGGAGTCCGAGGTGCGGCCACCGAGAATTCGCTCCTCCTCTCCGGTGCTCGTAAAGCTCACTTTGGAAAGCTGTGTTCGATTGCAAGGCTGCCACCGTCCTCCCCTCCCCTCGTCACTGCTCCGACGCACACGCCAACCTTCCTCGAGTTATCGTCCTCGTCGTACCTTTCCTCTCGTTCTCGCCTTCTTCGCTCAACGGTGGCTCATTTTTTTCGACTATGCATGACACCCGCGACCACCTTTGCAGACCGTAGCTTTGTACTTGCAGGTGGCCCCGCGGAACCATCTCGCGATCCAACTGCTCCGAAAATTTTCGCCTCGTTGCCGGAAAATTCACATTTTCCAAGATTGCGGTGCCAAATCGTCGCACTGCAGAAACAAGTGGGTTGTTTTTATGCACTTTACGTGTGTAAATGGCTGTAGACGCCTTTTTACACGTTTCAACGTGTGTAAAAAAATGACGGTGTAAAAATAACACGGAAATATGCGTTCAAACAACACACTTACGTGTGTTATTTTCTTACGCGCGTTAAAACGTGTAAAAAGTGTCTGCAGCCATTTGCACACTCAAAGTGTGTAGAAACAACAAACCTTTTTTTTGGCGTAGTGCATACACATGGGAGGCGTCGGAAAAATCAATTCAGTGACAAAGCTTTTCATCGTCAAAATATATGTATTTATTGGAGATTACTTATACATTATGCTGTGTTGATTGTATTAATTATATTAATTATAAAGTTAATTATATATTTACTTTACTTCCTTTACACTAGAGATTACTTATACATTACGCTGTGTTGATTGTATTAATTATATTCATTATAAAGTTAATTATATATTTACAGTTTCGATGGTTGTCTTTTCTAAATGCGTTATGATGACGTAGTATTTGTTGACCATGGGTCAACAAATACTACACAAATACTACAAATACTACAACGACAGATTTGTTGACCATGGGTTCCGGTATTTTAACCCGTATATTGCGATCTGCTACCACAATTTTTATTATAGAGCTTGTGTGGGTATACTAAGATGTTAATTGAATCCGTTAACCGGTTAATTGAAGATCAAGTGTGGTCTTGTTAACCGGTCAGTCAATAAATGTCAAACCAACTGACGAGTTTCACATGATGGCGTAACCAAGGTTATTTTTAAAACATATGATCAATAACTTACAATTGACGCCCGTGAACTGTGTTGCTTTTTCCCGTGTTATTTTTACTCGTGTATTGCTACCAACGTGTATTGTTTAGTTTAATGTGTGTAAATATGCGTCTTGTATGTTGATTCTACACAGTTTATGTGTGTTCTGGGGAAGTGGATAAAAGGAGCGGATTTTTTTTCCCTCTTCTACGACATTTCGAAGATCTATTTAATGGGAATTCTTCGTTGATTACGAATATCACCGAGGTTTTGTCGAAAGATTAAAACTTACGAGAGTTAAACGCGAAAAACGTGTGTTTTCACACTTTTTCCACATTTTTAAATGAAAATTGGAGGTTTCGGTTCAAACGAATGGTGAATTCGTGTTCAGGGGGTAAAATGCAGCGATATAGACTCGGAAAAAGGTTTTTAAAATTCAATTTTTTCGTTCAATCCCTATGTTGGTCGATTTTTTTAAATTCAAGCACCGCTCATTTATTTTCCGTTTCGATGTTTGACTCCACTCTGTGCACATTCTTTTCGTTATCGTTTGCTCTTTGCAATGCTATTTGGTTCATCCAGGTCTGATGATTTTTCGATTTTTGGCAGAATTTCAAAGCCTGACCATCGATTTTAGGGAATTTTTTCATACACGGCTGCCTCTTTTTCGCTCATTTTTGCAAAAGGACTTTGCGGGAGAACTAATTGACACATCAGGATAAATCCAACGGCATTCTCTAAGCCTATCAAAATTCTTCTCAAAACCTCCCAATGAATGTACACTACTCAAATAGAATCGACGCTACGGCCGTTTGAAATTTTCGATTTTAGCGATTTCGGAAAGGTGGCCAAACGGGTCGAATTTTTTTTCTCGATTTTTAAACGATTTTAAATGTCTATCCGACGGGAAATTTCTCGCCGATTACAGATATCGCCGAGTTTTTGCCGAAAGCTCAACTTAAGTCGACTAAACGGAAAAAATGTGTTTTCACGCGCTATTAACGATTTTCAATAAAAATTCAGGCTGATGGGGAAAATGAATGGTCAATTCGTGTTCAGGAGTAAATAATACATCGAAATGGGTTTGATAAAGATGGATTAGAAAACGAAAACATGGTCATCTTCGGCAACAAGAAGTATCTTTCCTCAATCGCCGCACATTTGTTTTCTGTTTCGATTTCACACTTGACTCTGTGCTCATTATTCGATTTTTGGCAGAATTTTAAAGTCGGACCATCGATTTTTGCCATATTTCCAATCGCACTTTCCGAGTAAAGTAATTGAGATATCGGGAAGTCTATGTCATTTTCTAAGTTTGTCAAAACGCTTTTCGAAGCGTTTGCGAATCTCAAATGGTCAATTACCGACCGAGATGTGGCCGATCGCGACAAAATAACGATTTCAGCGTTTTCACGAAATCAGACGGAACGTGGGCAACAAAAAACATTATATTTTTATATTTCCGAACGCAGTATCTGATTTCCCGTTTGCTAAAAATTGATTTTCCATAAAAATATTCCCGAAAAAGCTCACTTTTTGGAAACGGCGATATTTCGTTTCAACAGGATTCCCAGTTTTTCGCATCGTTCTTGTTTGTGTGCTGCTCGCCTCGTATACGTGGGTTATTTCTCTATGTTCGAAAGCAAAAGTTCCTACGGCCTCGGGGTGTAGCCGAGCGTATCAAGATCGATAAAAGGGCAGGGGGTAGCGTTGGTCGTGTGCCGCTCTTGGAGGTAGCGGCGGTCGTACACTTCAGGGCGATGGTAAAAAAAGAAAGAAGAAGACGAAGACTCAGCGATGGACTAAACACTGGGAGAAAGCCAGAGAGGGGGGTGGGGACCTCGTCCTGGAAGACAGTTTGCGATTTGACCGAGAGGGAGGAAGTAGGTATATATGTTCCAAGCGTAGAAGCGCGAATATGTTCCTTCAGGGTGGTTTACCGGAAACGAGCGAACAAAGTTCGTAACAGGAGAGGCTGTACGTGAACGTTGGGTAAAACGACGGGCGTGCCTTCCTACAACCGTCAACAATACCAAACACACCCGCATATATATACATTCATATACATGTAAATAAATAAATATATTTATACATCCACGTATACGAATGCTTGTAAAAAACGAGCCGGTGAAAATTCCATTAAACTCGTATTACCTTGGTAAAATGAGGAAATTCAATTACGTGCTTTTATTAATACAAAATGATTAATTGAACGAGAAGGGGATGAACGAGAACCCGTGAGATACTCATAGAGATAGAGAAAGAGAGAGAGAGAGAGAGAGAGAGGCTGAGAGAGGGAGCGACAGGGTTGAAGAACACAGGGGATGAAAAGAAATAATGAAAAGCGGGAGAATTTTAGCCGAAGGGATCGTTCGAAAGATCGCGTGTATTATATACGCCAAGTTGTTCGACGATAATCTCTCTCTCCCTCTTCATCGCCGTGTTGCGAGACTGCGGCTCGATAAGGGGTTGAGAAGAAGAGAAGAAAAAGTTTTCGCGAAAAGGGTTGGCTCTCGGGGAGCCATGGAAAGATATAAGGGCGGAAGAGTATAAGGCGACAGATGTTAGTGGCGTATATAATATTAAATATCGCGGAAAGGTCCTGCGGCAGCTCGAAGCTGCTGGCTATGGCGCGCGCGGGCACCCGCCTCTATATCAGATGCCCCGTTTCCTTCAATTTATTTTGCACTCTCCTTGGTTTCCGCGATGGCGAGAGGGCGAGCGCACGTTGCAGATATGGCCTTACATGCATGTATATACCGAGGGCTGCTATACAGTCGAGAAACATACTGCAGTCGTCCACGTACGTATATACACATATATTTAAGGCACAAAGGATCTCACCCCCGATCGAAAACACCTGCTCGTCCTTTCCTAGACAGGTATTAAGCCACTTGTACATTTTATATATATATATATATATATATATATATATATATATATATTCGATGTGCAGATCGAATCGTCGTTTTGCATCGTCCAAACTTTCCATCGTTGACGATGAATCGATACGTGTCAGGGTTCGAACAATAGTCTCCGTCTTATTAGGACGTTGCATAAGTTCTCGCTGTTTTCCAACAGATGGCGTTACCAGAACTGCGTGTGTGGCGGTCCCGCTGGTTCGACCGTCTCGCCGCTACGCGGCTACATAGTTCCAACGTTTCTCACGAGCGGTCGCAGAAACACGCGTTCCAGTATATACAAACGTCTTTCGCCTAGATCCTAGACCCATCGTATCTAGCCAAGGTACAGTGATCAAGCGAAGTTTTTTTTAATGTCAAATACCTATCTCCTTTTTCGCACGCGAAAAAAACCATAAACCTATCGAGGTTGTTGAAAAATGAAAACACTATATATATATTACTTAGTACATTAAGCCAAAGATTATATGAACTTCGAGATGCTGTTGAAACCCAGCCTAAAGTCAAACACGTACCTGAGATAAATATACGTTTAGTTTTTCAAGTTTGTCTATACTATTCTATACTATAGACTATACTATATGTATACTTTATTAAGGAGGTACGATCACTTCCACGGAGTCAAAAAAGAGTCTAAATTTATGGGCCTGAAGTTTGCATCGTTGGAATGCAACGATTTTTTCTTGGCTTCGTTACGTTTATTGCTATCGAAAATCATATTCTGAAGATTTGTACTGCTAATTGCTAAATAAGAACGCTGAAAGATGGTCGACGGATCTTTATAGCATAAATCTGTTAAATAACATTTTGGAAATTCGGTGAAAAAATATTTCGTTGCATTCCAACGATGCGAAATTCAGCATCATCTAAATTTATTTTACCCGCAGCTGCTTTGATTGATGTTTACTTATGTTGATTATTCGTATTATCGATTATAGTGTGCCAAATGTTGTGATAAAGGATGAATTTATTGCACGCGAACAAATAAAAACTGAAAAGTTAGACGTCAATGACTCCGTAGTAATCTTCCTAATAATAATATTAACATATTCGCTATAAAAACGAACTAAAAAGACACAAAAAATCAGCCGGAGTTCTATTAAAATAGGCTTGAATTACTCCAGCGGAATTAACAGGATAGGCAGAATATAATTATACATATTATTGATTCGTGATGAATGATAAAACTCCATAAATTGTTGTTTGCATATTTTGTGGCGGCTTCTATTCAAATGAATTTCAAAACAAAGCTGGGTTATGTTCGCCAAACGCATCAGCTGTTACTCGCGACGTTGCTAACTCTGTGGCTGCTATTTCGTCGTTCTGACCATTAGGTAGGCTGACCATTAGGTACCATAGGTAGGCTGGGTACGAAGGTGTGACAAGGAACATGACTTAAGTGTCCGCCTCCGATTTTGTTGAAACTCATACATGTGATAAAGCATTGAAAACTATTAGACACGTATTTGTTTTAATATGCGGAAAACGGTTTTAAGGGGGAAACGAGCCCTCAAAGAAAGGCGTGTCACCCCTTAATTTATTTTGCGTCGCTATCCATTAGAAGAATGTTGGTTTTTGTTTTATTCAGATCGGTGGGCTGCTTGTGGGTGAAACTGCAAAACCATCCCTCGACATGCCTCTCTTCAAGGGGTGGTTTCCCCTCCCTCAAAACCGTTTTTCCGCAGATAAAAGAAATACGTGTCTAATGGTTTCCAATGCTTTATCACATATATGAGTTTCAGCAAAATCGACGGCGGACACTTAAGTGATGTTCCTTGTGAGTTAGCTGGATGTTGTACGAATCTACGGCTACCCCCACTCCACCGTCACTGTGTTGTAGTAGCGCGGGGGAAGCTGCGCCATGCCGAACACCTGTGACCGGTTGAAAAATGCCCCACCTAATTCTAATCTCGTTATTTATTTAAAAATAGTTAATTTAAAAATAATTTTAAAATTTAAATATAAAAATATTAATAAACAGAAAATAATGAAATAAATTTTATTATTTTCAAGAAAACAGTTTTATTATTTTTTTGAAAAATAATCAAAACAACTCATGTTATTTACGTGCACCTGTTTTTTCATTACCCGAAACGTCTGATTACATTTCCAGTGTCATGATATAGTTGGCCTTTGTTTAATATCTGTAGATTATTCTGACAAACATTCCTAAAAATGTCGACGATTCGAAGGGTGGGCGAAGAAAAAGGGTTGGTAAATTGATCGGGGCAGCTTTGATTCTGTGGTTGAACGAAGAGCGCACGTACACCCAGGATCGAGGCTCGCCTCGAACTTTCGTCGAAACTTTTCCAATGAAGATTATATGCAAAGTCCTACATCCCGCCGAAGGATTAACTGCTCTCCTCCAGAGAGCTTTCCTGTCTCCTCGGCCTCATTGAGTGGCCCCAACTTTTTTCATTCCTGAAGCTTTTATGAGGGGGGGGGGGGGGGGTGTCTTTGGAAGACGTTGATAGCAGCGCGGAGTTCGAACATCCGTTTCAACGAAACGGACACATCACACTCTGTACGTGTATGGCTCTCGTTGACGGCAGTTGTATGGTGGTCGTAACAGGGTTGATCGCGGATGCACAATATCGTGACGTGCTCGAGACCGGTGCTCGCGGTTCCCCGTTTCGCATTGATATTACACCGTACGCGGAAAGCAATAAAAGCAGTGCGCAAACGCATTTAATTTAGGCTCCCGTGCTCTCGGTTGATGCACGCGGAGTGTACGTCAAGATCAAACATTTGACAAACGCTCGTAGCCGACCGAGCTGGCCCCCCTCGATACGGCCCAGTTCACCGAGCGGAGACGAGCGACGAACCCTCGAACGGCCAATCCTTTCGTAAATTCTCCAACCGTGTGCACGCTTCGCGACCAAAGTTTTCATTTACAAAAAAAAAAAAAAAAACCACAAACGCAGCGTCGCGAATATTTCTCCAACGAAACTTTAAATGACATGAATTTCCGGTTATCGCCCGATTAACTCCCTGCTCCGATACACGGAATGACGATGGAGGAACGACTTGATTGCCTTCCGTGTAGCAGTTAGCGATCGAAACGGAAGTCCGGGGCACGAATATCGTGCACAAGTTGGCGGCCTCTCTCTCTCTCGCTCTCTAGCTCTCTCTATTTTTGTGTTATTGTGCGCGGAGAGGCATCGCGGCGAGCGTAGAGAGCGTGAGAGAGAGAGAGAGAGAAAGGAGCGATCTATCGGGCCTCGGGGCCAAGACAGATTCGTGTCGGCGCCGTTTCGGGACGGGTCTGACGCGGGCGCGCACGCTCCGGGAACTCTCCTGGGCCTAAATGGAAACGTCACAGCCCCTTGTAAGTGGCTTGTCCAACATTTTGATTAACACGTCTGCGCGCTCGCCGCGGCCGACTCGCACACGCGATTACACCCATATATCGATATAATTACTTACCTATATATACCATGAATTATCCAGCCACACGAATACATACACGTGTGTATGCACGTAAAGCTCAAAAAACGCGCGGCTAGTGCGCGCGCACTCGTCCACACACACACACACCCACCCACCCACCCACCCACCCACCCCCCCCCCCCCCCCCCCCACACACACACACACACACACACACACACACACACACACACACACACACACACACACACACACACACACACACACACACACACACACACACACACACACACACACACACACACACACACACACACACACGCACACATGCACACACACGCACGCACACACACGCGCACACGCGCACACGCGCACACACACACACACACACACACACACACACACACACACACACACACACACACACACACACACACACACACACGCACGCACACGCACACGCACGCACACGCACACACACAAGCACGCACGAACGCACGCGCACAAACACACACACACACCCACATACAGCTTACGGTGAATCGGGGGTGGGTGCGGAGGCGCGACGGTGCAAACGCGCGGTCTGTCAGAGCTACCAGGAGGAAAGGTGGTTAGCCCGGTAAGCAGGTGGATATTAGGTTGTCCAGGGGCGGGGGCCGACTGACAAGCTACGTCACTCACCTAAAACTTACAGCCCTCGAAGCACGAAAATCCCCCGATCTACTTCTCTTCGAGCCTCTTGGATGTATTATGCGTACGTACGGCAAATACGTATGGACGTAAACGTGTAGACCATGACTAGTCTCGCTACATCTCATACAGGATGTCCTGGTACGAATGGATAATCCTTCAACTGGCGATAGGTCGGCTTATGTCCTACCATGTGTTGGAATTTCAGTTGAGTCGACGTCCCACGGTTTTCGAGATTTTGGGATTTTTGGTATTTTTTGGAGTTACTTTGAACAGGTTTTGGAAGTTTTTGGTAGGTAACTTTTTTTTAATAGCCTAAATTCCAACTTCTTTTTGCTCCAATGGAACAATGTGGCCTTTGGCTATCAAATGTATGGGAAAGTCGAGCACCTTCCTCCCCCACATTTTTTATATTTAAAAATAGTTTCGAAGTAATGTCGAGTGTGGGGTTTCGTTTTGGGTTGAAATGCAACTTATGTCAAAGATTAAGGGTTACTTTGATGTGATTTTGATGAAAATTTAATATTTGATGCATTATACATGGAATTAAATGAAAGACAACGATTTTTTACCATCAAATTGTCATCTTTATTGAGGAAACATTTTACATAAAAATATCAAGTACCCAAAGTAGAATAATAGGCACTTAATTGGTCTTAGAATTATCATTGAGATCAAAATCAACTTGAGCAACGTTACGATCAACTCTGGCAACATTATAATAAACTTGATTAACAAGTTTGAGCAACAGTAGAAAAAACGTGAAATTAGTATTAGTTTGTGTCCTCGCACACGCTCTGTTAAAGTAGTCCCAACAACTGTCAACGTTACCCTCAATGCCAGTTTTTCCCCGTTTTACGGTATGAATCGACAATAACTGACCAACTTTTCACAGTAATTGGCACGATAAGCGGAGTACATTTTTTCACACCGCAGGCTATCCAAAGTCAGGAGTGCGAGTTAGCTTGTATGAAAATTCTGCATAAGATATTTTGTGATAAAGTTTCCTCAAGATTTAACGTTAAAAATAACACTTTTCTAGAAAACGCAAATAACCGAGAGTATTTTCAAAAAATTGATTTTTATCCCGAAAACCGTGGGACCTTTACAAAACTGAAATTGCAGCACATAGTAAGGATACGAACTGACCTATCGACAACTGCAGTCTAATCCATTCATAACGCGACACCTTTATAATATTCATCTATGCATGTCATCAAAATTCATTGTATTTTGAATAAAGATAAATTATTTATTTATCATCGTTGAATTATTATCATTCAATTAACATTTATATTTATAATAAATATGACAAATCTCGCACTTTTCCAACAAAAAAAAAAATTGATTAAAATAATTTTTTTGTCAAGGGTAATAAGCTTGTTCAACAGTGTATGTATATTGTTGAAAAATATTTTATTGCAAAGATATAAAAAGAAACATTTTAAATGAATATAATACATGGTAAATTTCAAATATATTTTCCATCCATTTAGAATAATGTTGTAAAAATAGGAGGCTAGCGGGTGGACGGATGCGTGGGTGCGTGTGTATAACCCCTCGGATTTTCATACTGGATGCTCAGGGTTCGCCCGATGACGCGAGCACGCTAGAGGAGAAAAAGGGCGCGAAAGGGCAAGAGAGAGAGGGAGACCCGGCGCCCTGCCAGTCAGCTTAAATTACCCATCGTTTAAAACTCGTTTTCACCCCGCTCGAAGTCTGTAGATACACACATACTGTACACGCGTACGACATACATACATACATACATACATACATACATACATACATACATACATACATACATACATACATACATACATGTGTGTGTGTGTGGGTGTGTGTGTGTGTGTGTGTGTGTGTGTGTGTGTGTGTGTGTGTGTGTGTGTGTGTGTGTGTGTGTGTGTGTGTGTGT
Source organism: Ophion costatus (assembly GCA_951751655.1). Classification (NCBI taxonomy): domain Eukaryota; kingdom Metazoa; phylum Arthropoda; class Insecta; order Hymenoptera; family Ichneumonidae; genus Ophion; species Ophion costatus. Next base: position 14,203,548 of record OX632367.1, read on the forward strand.
GTGTGTGTGTGTGTGTGTGTGTGTGTGTGTGTGTGTGTGTGTGTGAGAGAGAGAGAGAGAGAGAGAGAGAGAGAGAGGGGATAACCGAAATGCTCCGTAGGTTCGGTGCATACGAATATGTATGCTGATGTATAATACCGGGGCCAAGTGTATAATGGAGGGATCGAGCGGCGACTCATTTCATTAGAGTCGCACCAACGCATGCTCATCCGATTATTCGCAAATGCCTCCAACTCTCACCCCTCCCGGCATATAATTTCACCCTCGAGTCGCCTTCGATAACTCACTTTTATATGAAGACAACTCCGAATGGTAAAGAACTCGCGCGTATGTGTATTACGTGTCCGTACTCGTGTTTCCTTCCCATCCCTAGACCTACTTCTCTTTTATGTCGGGAGGTACGGACGGCGTCGCTCGAGGTAAATACACTCGTCGGCTTTAATCAGACGAGTCGCGATTTTTATGGCGTATGAATCGTCTCCTCGCTAGATTAGAAAGAAAAACAAATAAATAAAAGAAGGGAAAATATTCAACGTGGGGTCGATGGTGAATCGCTCCGCATGTACTACTGAAAGACGTACTGATGTCGAGATTTTAAGTGATATATGTTCGAATTGGTAGTTGAGTATATAGAATTAATATTTTTATATGATGAAGAAGATTAATGTTTTAAGGACATGTTCGTGACGATGAATAATTTGATTTTTTTTAACATAATTTGCATCTTTGAGGTGTTTAGAACACGTGGATTTGTTTGTTTGGGTTGTCAAAAACAAACATTAGGTACGATTTTTTAAGGTTAAATGTAATATTAAGGTTCGTTTAAATGCGATTTGAATCTCTGCGGAATTGAAAGGAAACTCAATTTACAGGGCCATCAGGAAGCGATTTCCGTCAAAAATTGATTTAGAAATATTTCTTTCGTCTGTTGAAGCAAAAAAAATGAGTTTTTTTTTCGTACGGCTGTCATTTTTCTATTCAGGGCTGGTTCAGAAAACAAAAAACGATAAGGCCTCCCGAATTTAGTCTAGTTCAATAATTGGGAAATCTTTAAATTTATTTAATTTTATTTATCATTAAATTTTTTTTAATTTTATTTATCATTGAAATTAATTTAATTGTGTTTATCATTAAAATTTATTTAATTATTAACAAGTTTAATATTTTTTTATTATTAAACTAGACTAAAGCCAGTTTATTTTTGTTTCAAATAAACGGGCTAGGCTGTGCCCCGCGTAGACCAAAACACGCCGTGCATGGCTCTATGTGATAAGAGCTGGAGTCCCCATTTTGGAATGATTAAATAAATGAATTTGGAAGCTACTCTCCATTGATAGAATATCAAAATACGTGGAAACACATTCCCAAAAGTGAATATTTATTTCATGTGAAAAAAATTCTCGAAATTTATGCATTTTTACAAGCTTTTATTTAACTTGACTTTCCGTGAGATGCAAAACGGAAAATCGACATTTCACCCACTTCTCGGCTACTTAGAACTCTGAAACTTTGTAAACAGTCATCTAAAAGGAGACAATGCCTTATTCAAGTTGGAAAAAAAAGATACACAACATTTTCAACTTTTCATCTACAATTACCGATACCTTATCCATATAAAATCCATATGAAAACAAATTCGTAGCCGACTGTGTTTGTACGTGAAAAGTTATATGCAGCAATTAGTCGTAAGTTCAATTCCAATTACAGTCCAATTACAATTGATATTTTTCCCAAGCATTCCATTTTCCTAACGTACAAACTCGTATACTAGTAAACTACTGGTACCAACTAACCAGTAAAATCAATTAAAAACTAAAAACTAGAAAATAATTTATGTGTAAAAATAATATTGACCAAAAACAAGCTTCTACACATAGTACTAAAAAGTATAAAATAATTTGTTTTGCCAAGTCCCCTAGGTGTGACTATAAATAGCTCTGGTGCTCAAACTTCGGACATATAGTCTTCAATTTACAGAAATCCGTTATCATACCATCAGTATTCAATTCACCGTAAAAAAATCTTAGATTTCTTAAATAAAAATCCTGAATCTGAGCATAAACGTGTGATAATAATTTCTCCAATTACTATAGTGCCAAATTGAATACGGTTAATGAATCTGAATCGATCAAATGTATTAAACATTCAAAAAGTTAAGCGTCCCAAGCTTTTATTCATCGTCACATATAGGTGACATGGTGAGAAAAAAAAATTATTTTTTACTTTTTAGTACACAAAATGAAAGCTTGTTTTTAAAAAAGACTTTTTTTACATATCACATAAATACATAAATTCATGTAATATGTAAAAAATTGTTTTTACATATCACATAAATACATAAATTCATGTAATATGTAAAAAATTATAGAATATGTAAAAAATTGTACATATTAAAAAATGACGTAAATGATTACATTTATATATTACTAAATTACATAAGTACATATTACAAATTTTCACGCCTCTCGACGACGACCTGCCCTCAATATAATATTCGAGATCTCTAGTTTTCTGAACATAATAATATTAATCTTCGCTTATCATTGCCGAACGTACTATCTTCACATTAGTTTTTCTTTTTTCAAACTCGCAAAATAGAAGTCCATGAAATGAGGCGAATTACACGAGACTTTATGCGCACCCATCGATTCTGCAAATCGGCGAATCGTATATATTCCGCGTGCATAGCACATGTTCGCGAACAAGTGCAGCGATGATAGCGAAGAGTGAGAGAGGTCGGAGAATAACGCGAGCAAACATCGATGTGAACCGCTGGTGCGGGACGTTTCGCCCATTTCGCCAATACGTTTGCACACGTATACCTACGTATACACACGTACGTTTAGTCTCGTATATAGTGCTCGAGGTGGAAAGTACGAAATGGTCGCGGTTTATAATACTCGTTGTGCAGTTTATCAGAGAGAGTCGCGTCGCGACGCGAGCGCGTGCACGAGGGACGTACACTCCTCGTCTCGTTTTCTCTCTCTCTCTCACCCTCCCTCCCTCCCACCCGACCTCGTCCAAACGTTTTCGGCCCTCCGCCAATTTCCCCGCTCAAATTCATTGTACGCGCGCGGCCTGCAAACAATAATCATGACACGCCAGAATCGCCGGCAATGACAATGGAATTGCTGTGATATATAGAGGGCGCTCTCGCAACGGCAACGATCCGCCACCATACACACACTCGCACATAACCTCCCCCCCACCCCGTATAATTGTTCAACACCCCCGCCCCGCGTGTATTACCTATATACACGCATATTTTTATGTGTATGAATATACGTATATATTTACGAGTACGAGAGTTTTGCCATCAGATTTTCATCGCTAGAGTATGAGATGAAAAACGGAGCGAAAAAAAATCGTCGCTCGAAGCAAATTCGTGTGCCTGTCCCTAATAATTCATTGTCCAGATTTATATACGCTACGTGTGTATATATGTACATATATATATATATATATATATATATATATATATATATATAAATTGTCATGATGACAGGTAGGACAGCAGTGATAACGTCCTCGCCAAAAATAAAAAGAGCGGAATGGCGTTTCCGGTACGAGAATTTCCTCAAATAAAAAGGCATTCCGAATTTCTATACGGCCTGATAATAATAATAATAATAATCTTTCCTACGCTCATAGTAACAATTATTTCAATCATGTTAATATTATCCTCAATGATAATAATGCGAATAATAATCATTTTTTCGAGTGTATAATATTCGAGAATAATAATAATAATAATCTTTCCAACGCTCCTAGTAACAATTATTACAATCATGTTAATATTATCCTCAATGATAATAGTGCGAATAATAATCATTTTTTCGAGTGAGAGTATTGGTAGGGATAACAAAAATTATATTCTAATTACACGAAGAGCCGTGAAACCTCAAAACTAAAGAAAGAATGATATTAATGATAATTTTACGAACTTTATTAATGACAATTATAATAATAAAATTTATATGTAAAAGAAATATTTGAAAAAAAGAAGCTTTTGTTTAATGTACCAAAAAGTAGAAAATAATTTGTTTTTACCGAGTCACCTATATGCGATTTTGAATAAAAGCTTGGAGCGACTTTGTTAATGTTTTATAAATTTGATCAATTCAGTTTCATTAATCGTATTTAATTTGGCACTATAGTAATGAGAGAAAACATCATCACACGTTTATACTCAGTTTCAGGATTTTTATTTAAGATTTCGATGGTTGTTTTAATCGGAAAGTGGATGAAATATCGATTTTCCGTTTTGCATCTCAGAAATTCAAGTTAAGTGGAAGCTTGCAAAAATGATAGAAACAAGGTACAACGATGAACAGTTTAAACTCGGAAACGATTTTTCTTAAGGTCTCAGGCTACAGTAACGTTAATTGAACTCATAAAATTAATTGCACATGTATTTAGTATGAATATCAAGCTGTTAGAAAATATATATTTTTTTCCGATGTACAAAAAGGCCGACTAATAATATTTTCTTTTGTTATCTTTTTTTAGGCGCTCCGCGGCATGACATTTAGCATCCACAATTTTTGACCTAGAACAAAAAACAAAAATTCTCGTCAATCTACATTAGAATACCTAGAGATGTACGTACGGAGTTTAAAAAATATTGTTTTATTCAAAAGTTGTAGGTATTTGAACTTAAGAAATGAATTTTCATTGAAAAATTTCGTTATAACTGCTCACAAAATAATTTTTTTTCGATTAATCAGAATTTCTGTGCATAATTCTCTGCGAAATGCAATTAGGACCATAACTTTTAAATTTGAAGTAAATCGAGTGAAAATTGTTGAAGTTATTTGTCGCGCCAATTGGAAAAAAGCTGTTTCGAGAAGTTTCAAGTAATCGGCCATTTTGTGCATCGAAAAAAACCATATATTTTCTAGCAGCTTGATACTCATACTAAATATGCGTGTAATTAATTTTACGAGTGCATCGCTTTTTCATACGAAAAAAAATCGTTACTGTGGCCTAAGGCCTTAACAAGAATAATTGTCGACATTTGAACATCCGACGATACGAAAAATGAATAGCGATTAGTTATTTTTCTCGGCAATATCACGAGTGTTTTTACGCCACAGCGATATCGCTACGAGGCCTTGTAGCTTGGCAAGGCAAAGAGCCACGCAAAGATACGGGACATGTGAAACAGGTGGTGCGCCAAAGGCGAGGAGATTTGTAGTTTCATTAGGCACAAAGACAGAGAGAGGAAGGGGGGAGGAGCGAGTGCTGCTGCTGCTTATGGGCCCTCGCTCTCTTCTCCGTCTTCTCGCCTCGCTCCCTTTCCTTGAACCCGGTGTTGTCTACAACCATTTACATCGCCACTTACCTGTTCGCCTCGTAAGTAAGCCCTGGAAGAGAAGAGGGAGAGAGCTCGTGCCCCGCTTCGCCACGTCTTATCCACGTATCGACCAAAGTATGCTTTTGCAAACTTAAATTTCGAGTTGTCGTTTAAAACCACCGTTTTCGTCATCAACAAAAGAATTTCGATCGAACGAACATGCGAAGTTCCCCGAGTCGAAATTTAGACCCTCCTTTGAATGCTCGAGAACCTATTTCCTTTGTAACGTACAGACCGCCGCCCTCCTGTGACTCCCCTTGAACCTATATGGAGAAATTTGCACCGTTGGCGACCCTCCTTTAGCCCTACTGAACCTTCTATTCAACCTCCTGAGCCTCCTTTAGCCCTCTGGGCTCGGCTTGCGTGAACCTACACAACCTCGTTTTGGCCTACGGTGCAAATTTCTCCATATAGGTTCAAGGGGAGTCAAAGGAGGGTGGCGGTCTGTGCGTTACAAAGGAAATAGGTTCTCGAGCATTCAAAGGAGGGTCTAAATTTCGACTCGGGCGGTGAAAGGAGTCAAAGGAGAGTTAGTAGGGCGAAAGGAGGTTTAAGAGAGGGTCCGTAGGTTTGCATAAGCATTAAATCAGGCTCACTAGGGTTTAAAGGAGGTTCAGATGAACCTACTAAACCTCCTTTGAGTGAAAAAGTCCAATTTCTGCCACTTTTGGAGGTTCAGTAGGTTCTGATATACATGTTTTTGAGATTTCCATTTGAACCTCTTAAACCTCCAATGAATGACAAATTGGGATCGAAAGGAGGTTTAAAGGAGGGTCTAAATTTCGACTCGGGTCCGTAAAATAAAAAGAATTGGAAAAAATGTAGTCAATCGGTCGATTTTTCGTTCCGAATAAAATGACAATTTTCGAGTGGTCCTACTTCCAAGTTTGATTACACGATTCCAGTTTTATTCCTACTCTAACGAAATGAAGTTTCGCTTAAATCCCCCCAAAAAAGTGTCGAATTTGTTTGCCGAGATCTCATTCCGCGGTAATTTGATCGTCCCCGAGTACAAATTCGCTGCTTCCACCCTCGAAAACCTCACGTTTTCGTGTCCTACATACGTATCCACATACGTAGCGTGTACAGTCTTATACCTTGGAGGTAATAGACGCGAGAGAGGATGTAGTGTGTAGCGGTCGTTGGCACAAACCAGCTGTTCCACGTGAACGCCGTAGTACGTGAGAGGGTCCGGGCGACCGAGAGAAAACCCAAGGAAAATCGTGCCACCGGAAAATTCGCCGTCTGATATTCACGTGTATATACTTGTTTTCCTCTTTTCTCTTTGTATCTTTTAGCTTTACGTGAGAATACGCGGGAAGGGCGGATTTGTGACGTGACGTGACACGTTCGTAACACTATACCGATCCAACTAACGTTTTTTTTCGGCCACATACGATATATATATATACACATATATGAAGATATTTGACATACGTGATATATTTTCGAAACACGGTATTGTTAGTATCTGTATATAGTATGGCAGATAGGATGACTTCGCCATACTTGTTTGAGCACCCACGCAATGTATATATGGGACATTCCACGCCATTTCACCTAGCCCGTGATCCCGACCATTTTTGGTTTTCCTGATTTTTTTTTCCGTGAAATTGCACCCCCTGAAAGGAATATCTACACCAACATTTTAATTTTTATCTTCTCTGTTTTGGGAATTATAATCTTCCAGAAAATGTCGATTTCGGAAGTTTCGGTAACGTTTAAACGCTGATAACTCTTGGACTAATTGAGATATCGATAAATGTCACTATATATATCTTTTTTCATTTTGACGCATGCTTTCGTTAAAAAACATGAAAAAATGATCAATTATCAATATCAACGTTTTTACTGCTTCTAAAGGGAAAACTATTTTTTTTAAAGACGATCGCCATTTGTCATTTTTTTTCAAAAAATACTCTAAAATAGAGTGCCCCTTTGTATGATTTTTAAGACTAGTCTCATCGTGGGCCCATTTTTCCATCGATTTTTTTTTCGAATTGATCATATTCTTCTGAGACGATTTTTCTCATTTTACCTCCAATGATACTATCAATTTCCTGATTTCCAATTCGTCTTCGTCAGACCTGAACCGGTCTATTTTTTATTTCCACTGAATTTAACAAAAAAAATGATTTTTTATCCAACGTAATTTTTTCTCGTTAAATCCCGCACAAATAAAAAATAAACCGGGAGAATCAGGAGAAATCTGGAAAACTAAAAATAGTCGGAGTCACGGGCTAGGTTGAAATGGCGTGGAATGACCCATATATATCTATATAAATATTCGTACGTGTTTTCTCTCGAAAGTTTTGTAATTACGACGTTAGTCTCGTATCTTTTATAGCCAGAAAGAAGATATTTATACAGCCGTCGTGGGACGGATGATCGAAGAGCTTCTCCTCGGTGCTCCATTGCCATCAATGACTAGACGTTTTTTCTTTTGCAACATCTCGTGCGTATAATATATATATATATATAAAATAAGGTATATATAATATATAATAAGGTATAACAGAGTGATTTCGACGAGGGTCGCACACTCGACAGCTGATTCCGTCACGGTTACGTATGTATACATACCGGGATTGCGACTTTTCCAAAGTATATATATATATATATATATATATATATATATATATATGTATACAGACGTATTTATTGGTCGCTCCTTGATGGCAAAAAGATCGGGCGGAAAGATCGCGTTCTCAAGCCTGGCCATTCCCGTGATCCACCCGGATCGAGAATTTCGTTACGCTCGTAAAGCGCGAGCCTGTGCGGGCGCTTAGTCAGGCAGTTGGAAATAACGTTCCTCGATGAGACGAACGCAAAATGGTTATTTTTTTACGGCGGGAGGGGGAGGGGGGTGGGGTATGTCGAAACGCATGTAAAAGGGAGGAAAGAGGGACGGAAGCATCGTCATCGATGTAAAATCAACGGGGCTGTCTGTCTTGTTGGTAAATAAAAGGAGGGTTGGAACCCGTCATCATTGGTAGGTAGTACAATAACGAGGTCCTCGTGATTTTTCCGCTCAACCCGTGAAGGTGGATTGCACGAGAATGGAGAAGGATAGAGAAGGCAGGGAGGGAAAAGGGGTGGGTGATCGCGAGAGACCGCGTCGAGCGAGAGTTAATTTCATAGCTGATCACCCCGGGTAATCCCCGGCTCGGCCGGGGGGACGAGACCACTCATGCGGAAAACAAAGCTGCACAGCGAGCGCTGTCGCTCTCTCTCTCTCTCTCTCTCTCTCTCTCTCTCTCTCTCTCTCTCTTTCTTGCTTCCTCACTCTCTGTCCTGTTGGCACTCAATGGCTCAGCGAGAGCGCGGGAGGTGGAAAACGTGTTTTGGGAGGGGATGAAATTCGAGGGGAGCTCTCGCGCCTGATGCTCTTCTGGATGCCGGTGCTGGCTTGAAAGGCACATAGAATGCTGCTCCGGAAATCCCGAGGCCAAACTCTCCAGCAGCGTTATACCCGTATAGGAAAATCTGTCCTCCCTATCGGGTCTTGTCGCCTTCTTCTTCTTCGTCCTCTTCTTCCAACGTCATAAGAGCTTCCGCACTAGATTCATCATCCTCCTGGATGCCCGGATCACTCCGTGGCAGCGAGGCTTTTCCTCTTCTTCCGGCGAGCAAAGGCGCACTGCTGTCTATGAACGACTTGATACGAGATCCCCGAAATAGGGCGAGAAAGAGAGACAGAGAGAGCTGCTGATAGGAATATTTCGGGGGTGGAAGAAATCGTCTTCCGCCCCACCTGACACACCATCCCCCAATCTCACTTGACTCTACTTCTCCATACGAACTTGCTAAGATTACTCAGACTAATCTCGTACGAGGCTGTGAATCCGGAATATTGACTTCCGGCTTGAAATCAAGACGACATAAGATCGGACGCATCACTTTGGATAGAATGATTCGAGGGAGCAAGTCGAAAGGGTTCCCGAGTCGAAATTTAGACCCTCCTTTAAACCTCCTTTCGATCCCAATTTGTCATTCAATGGAGGTTTAAGAGGTTCAAATGGAAATCTCAAAAACATGTATATCAGAACCTACTGAACCTCCAAAAGTGTCAGAAATTGGACTTTTTCACTCAAAGGAGGTTTAGTAGGTTCATCTGAACCTCCTTTAAACCCTAGTGAGCCTGATTTAATGCTTACGCAAACCTACAGACCCTCTTTTAAACCTCCTTTCGCCCTACTAACTCTCCTTTGACTCCTTTCACCGGTGGCTCGCAGAGCCTCCTGGCCCTCCTTTAAACCTCTTCTGACCCTAGTAACCCTCCTTTAAGCCTACTTCAATATGCTGCCCTCCGCTCCCCCCCCCCCTTCTCTCCCATCCGCAGTTCACCGATATTCCAAAGAAGGGATAATTATAATTAAAAAATATTTTCAGTTACACGAAATAATTTATAGTTGTGACAATGTACGTATATGTTTCGAATTAATAAATCAATCTTATAACAAATAATCAAACATCATATTTTTAATTCACACATATAATTTATTTTTCAGATATAGCTTGACCCTACAGAACCTCCTTTGGATCCAATCTTTCATTTTCCTTCTGCTTTGGATTCAAAGGAGGTTCTGTAGGGTACAGATAGGACTTTAGGCCAAAACGAGGTTGTGTAGGTTCACGCAAGCCGAGCCCATAGGCCTAAAGGAGGCTCAGGAGGTTGAATAGAAGGTTCAGTAGGGCTCAAGGAGGGTCGCCAACGGTGCAAATTTCTCCATCTAGGTTCAAGGGGAGTCAAAGGAGGGCGGCGGTCTGTGCGTTACAAAGGAAATAGGTTCTCGAGCATTCAAAGGAGGGTCTAAATTTCGACTCGGGTTTTCATGCATGGCTGTTGCGCGAATGGAAAGCAAGGGAAAACCGAGAAAACTCAGGGAATTTCTTTTCTCCCGGAATAATTGGGGTAAAGTCAAGGAATTTTGAAAATTTTCTGAATTTTTTCGAGTATTTACTTTTTGCAAGAATTACGAAAAGCGAAAACGACTTGAAAAAAGAACTGGAAAGTATGATAATAAATATTTTTGTATATTTTTAATATTTATAGTAGTAGTATTTATTCCAGGTATACCCCTTAGGGGTTTTTACACAGAGGTACATTTGATGTCCTTATCAGTATCACCTTAAAACTAACCTTACATTACTAATTCCTCTCTAGCCTACATATGTTTAAAAATACCTATTTACATTCTGTTTTTTTGTTGCTTCGTGTGTTTGCCTTATCGCTAATATTTATATTATTCTTCGTTATTACAAAAAACGTTACGTCAGTGCGAAATTTTGAAAATTGTAAAAATTCAAACTTATTTACTCGAAAGCTAGACTCATTTACTCTAAAGCCAAACATTTGTATTTGATTCGTCGATAGACGATCACACAATTATTATTGTAGATTAGTGTTTATACATGCTAGCCACTAGACCGTGAGAGCGTTCGTTAGATAAGTATATATATATATATATATATATATATGTATATATAATAGTGTATATAATTATAAGTATGTATATATAATAAAAAATAACTGGTATACGAGAAATAATTTAACCACTGTACAAAAAATCTAATAATGTAATAATCGAGAATATATATATATATGTGTGTGTGTGTGTGGAGAGGTTTATGCCGGGACCATTTCGGAGCTGAAGCGGTTCATAGGGGGACATTTGGCACATACGGGGACGGTCCCGGTATTTTTTTATATGCAATGGTTAATAGTGGTACCGGTCCCAATTTGTTAGACCGGTTAAAATGAGGAACATCCGAATTACTTGTTGAAAGGTATTTACGGGGACCAGAAAATATGACAGACGTGTATGAAAATGTGCATTCGACTCGAAATGATGCCCACGTGGGATTTCCATTATGATCCGCAAGTCTTCGCATACTTCGCAAACATTGCGCACTAGAATCAATTATGAGTCGATCATAGCGGGAGATAATAAATTATCTCGGAATGAACCATAACCATTCAGATTTAAAACGAGAAAAAAGTAATTACCGTTTACAGATTTCTAAATTGTAGACACATTATAAATCCAGAGCACCACGTCTATAGGTATCGCTGACATCCGTTTTTTTATACCAACGACATTGTTCTCCAAATCCTAATTTTGATGTCATATTTTATACAGTCCGCCCTCTCAATAAGCACGGAAGAGCCCCCAAGGAGAAGAGTATTTCCGAGAATTCGGGTACCCCCACAAGGCGCGCGCTCTACGCTCACTGGCTCTCTTTGTCTCTCTCGCTCTTTATAGCATGCGAAACTCCCAATAAGCACGCTCAAACGAATGTGAAGTTTTTCACGTTAAGTAACTATGTATTCATCCCATTTTACTCATCTGAGCTCTCCTCGGTTGGGCGTGCTTATTGAGAGGTCCGCGCGCAAATTCACTCGAGCGTGACTCAAGCTCGGAGTTGGAGTCGGAGTAGAGGAAAGTGCTCGAGCGAAAAACTGGGGGAGCGTGCTTATTGCGGGCCTTCTTATTGAGAGGTCGGACTGCATTCATACGCAATTTGGTTATGAAATCGGTCGGAGATGCTTCTTCCGATTGTATCAATAAAGCAGGCCAATTAGTACTGGTAAGTCCTTCTGGACTCAGCCAATCTATATGAGAAAAGGAAGACTTTATGTCGGGGCGTATTTTTAGGAAGACAATCGACATAAAATCGTTACTGATTGTGAGTTGCAACGGTTAATGCCGAGACCACAAATGATGCCAGGCATCGCAGTACCTATTTGAATCAATATAACACGTTCACTGGTACTCGCACATAACATTGCGTACAAATAAATAAATCTAGGCTATCTATTGCAGAGGCAAAAACTAGGACCATGAATGACACGGGCCATTTGAAACATTACGAATCGGCGCCAGTACCCATAAGTACCATTACGTATAGTTATGTGCATCTATATGATATTGTATGTATGGGTACCGGCACTAATTCGTAACGGTTCATACGAGGACCGGTACCCGTACGTACCATTGCATATACATGCGCGCATATATATGTAATGGGACGTATGAGTGCCGATCCTCGTATAAAACGGTACGAATTTGTTAAGACGAGTACGATAGCTATGAACCTTAACGCTTTAACGGCCATGTCTATTTCTAGATGGCTCAAACTCATTTCCTACGAATAGGAGGTAGTATTTTCGACTGTAGCAAATTTGCTACTAACATTTTCACCCGTTCCGTTCCAACTATTATTTAATTCAATAAAAAATCTTCAAAACCTAGTTCGTCCAGTCAAGCTTCCTTTACACAATTCTATCAAAAAATATTTCAAGAATATCCATTCACTTTCTTTTTTGGACAAAAAACGGTCAGCGGATCGAATGCTGGGGCAAGCGTCGTAAATTGTCACGACACCATTGTTGCCATATTAACATAATTCGTATATTTACGTTTGGATTCCAAGCTATCCCATCATTGTTGCATCTAGCATAGATTGATAGAACTGTGAAGTAGCTTGTCTGCTATAGCGTCCTTACGCTTTTCACCAACGGGGTCAAAGTGAACATAGCAAATTTGCTACGATGGCAGCTAAAGGGTAAACGACCGTGTAGAATCCATGAATGAGAAAAAATACACATCTTTTTAACATGATAATCGATAACATGATAATCGATAACATGATACGCGTTACAACGGTTTCAAAGCACAACCGATTGCTGGGATCTTCCTCATAAATCTAGACCATCTATTGCAGAGGTAAAAACGAGGACCGTAATTAACACCGTCCTCGTATGAAACGTTACGAATTAGCGCCGGTACCCATACGTGCCATTACATTTAGATGTACGTATCTATATGTAATGGTAAGTATGGGTCCGGCGCGAATTCGTAACGTTTCATTCGAGGACCGGTTCCCATTCGTACCGTTCCATATAGATCTACGCATCTATATGTAACGGTACGTATGGGTACCGGTCCTCGTATGAAACGTTACGAATAAGCGCCGGTACGCATACGTACGATTACATATCGATGCGTACATCTATATGTAATGGTACGTACGGGTACCGATGACCGCGCTTCGCTATATGTAATATGTTTCATACGAGGACGGTGTCATTCGCGGTCCTAGTTTTTACCTCTGTAATGGATAGTCTAGATTTACGGGGAAGATCGCAGCGATCAATTGGGGGCCGGATTGAAATTCCGAACTTTGAATACGCCGACGGTTTAAAACTCCTACCTCTAATGTTCCGAAATTACAAGGTTCGTCGAGATCATGCCAGCGAAAGTCTACACAGTTGACTGTAAATGATGCTTAACGTATAACATTGTCTGGACAAATTTCAAAATTGACGTAAAATCACTTCTTAATTAAAAAAAAGGCTTGAAATAATTCGTTGATTAATTGAAACTTTTAAACTTCGAAAAATTCCATAGCCGAGTTTTCCATAGCCGAGATTTTCGGAATTTTGGTCTTTCCCGTAAAATTATTTCAGGGCAGTACTCTTTCGGAGTTTTGAGCGTTCTGATCATTCTAAGTTCGGCATTGTAATCCGGCCCCCATATGATTAGAATACTGGGAGGATTTGCACGGAAGGAAAATATCGTTTTGACGCTTGAAGAGAGAGTATGTCAACGTCGGTACCGGAATATACTGTTACGAAAAAAAGGGTTCGTTTTGTAGAGGTATATTTTGGGTCCACGAATCAAACAAAAGTCTGTTCGGTCCTCGTTTTTACCAATACGTTATAAACGTACATCAGTTCCAATAAACATTTCTGGTTGTAGGGGTACATACTTGTAGCACGGACCATGCCGATTTTCTAACCCGTATCGATTTTGCCTATCCACCGCGATTTACATCGGTAGCGATGTATACAGTATTCCTATATAAAAAAAGTATAGAAGAATACGGGTTACAAAGAGGTTTCGAACGATACCCTACGCTAATTCATTACAATTTTGCGTAGAATGTACCATAATTACTGTATAATGTTAATGAATGCTGGAATTTAGTGAAAACTCAATTTTTTATGAAAGGTTTTTAATGAAAACTGGAAATTGCATATATTTTATAGCATGATGTTTGCGGTTCTATAGTATGATGATTGTGCTTAATCGTAACTCAAAACGGTTATGGCCGTACACTAATAAAATAAATAAAAACCGTTGTATATAATATTATTGTTTTGGTCTCAACAAAGAGCTTGAAGATAAAGGAAATAGTAAATAAAGAATGGGCTTAACCTTTTACTTTGTATCATAAACAGGCGTGCGTACGGGTATCCGATTTTTTTTCCAAATTTTGTGACTGATAGATTCGATCAAACATTTCCGACGTTTGATAAAACCGGAACAAGCTATTCCTGCTGGTAACTTTTATCCAGAGTTAGAATTTGGGATTTGTCAATACGAATACGTCAGCTACGAACCTTAACGAACGTGTAGAATACATCTATGAGAAAAAAATTCACATGTTTTTAGCATCATAAGACGTAAATTACTATGATCATGTAAAGTTGAAAGACGGATAATTCGTATATTCTGCCTAACCTCATCTTATAACCGTTACGACAGTTTCAAAGCACATTTTGTAATGCTGTATTTGTTATTGAAGGCCATAAATATGGATAAACTATTTCTGGTCCCTATATGTACCAATACGTAAGACCAAGGTCCCGCTTTTAACCGTTGTGCATATGAAAGTAAAAATTTGGAATATCGTCCTTAATTTTGTATACATAATGAAATTAATGGACAAATTCAACTATAAGTGCAGTTGTAAACTTATGTATATCGCTTCTGCGATATGTACAATCGGTCTCCATATGAACCTCTCCACACACACACACACACACACACATATATATATTGTCGATTATTACATTATTAGATTTTTTGTACAGTGGTTAAATTATTTCTCGCATTCCAGTTATTTTTTATTTTTCATTTTAGTATTTAACATTTTCATATACTTGATCTTTAAAAACATTATGTCCTCTGTTCGACCCTAATCTCTCAGGAATATTTGAAAAGCCTGGAAGTTTGCATCGTCGGAATGCAACACAATTATTTTTTTTCTCATCGCTTAATTTTTGTTTGACACGTTGAGGCTACAAATACCAATGAAATATTCTTGAAGATTCTTATTAGGGATCCACAACCTAAAACTGCAGAAGAGAGTTCAGATAGTAATAAAAATAATGGAATGAAACAAATAAAAAAGGATTTTCGTTGCGTTCCAACGATGCAAACTTCAACACCATATACGTGGAAAGGTCAGGGAATTTCAGAGTCATCAATAATGCGCAACGGCTATGATTTTGCTCATGGAAAATTCGATACCGTTGGCGCTCAATGCAGTCCACATGAACTCTGACAATCCAAACGAAAGGCTCATTTGATCCCACTGGACCTGAGTTCGTTTGTGTTTTCAGACATTTGATGATGTTTGATCAGGTCCAATTCGCGCCCGATTTACTACTCAACCCCTTTCGGTGGGCCCCTCAACGTCCCACACCATTCGTTACACGCACGTCATTGTGTACGCGAATGCGTGCATATTGCGAACACGACGGGGCCGCCGCACGCGTTGCGTGTCTTCAACGTGTCACGCTACTTTGTGATACACGCGTGGGCGACCTTTCTTCTCCGCTTTCCCAGCATCCTCGTTTGTACTGTGTGTACTGTGCGAGAAAAAAAGGAGGAGAAAAAAAAACAAACACGCGTTACGTATTCGTTACGGTGTACAAATGTTTTCGGGGGCGAGTTTGAGCCCGATTTTTGGCTAGTCTCGATTCGTCCTGAAGGACGTATTAACGTTATTATGCGGACGGTGCACGGTGGCGCCGCTCAACGCGAGAAAGATACACAGAGCGCGTGGATATCGGAATATGGGGTGCGATCGGTAATCCAAAGGGATTTATGCCCTTCCCTCGCCCTTCCTCGTCCATTTTCGTTCCCTCTCTCTCTCTCTCTCTGTCTTTCTAGGACAAGTATTTCTTTTTTCCCCGTAGCCTGTATACACGTATTCTGGACCAGCCTCACGATTCGTCGTGGCAAGAGAGCGCCCCCACGCACCGCGCTCGATAAATAAATCAAAACGTTAAGCAGCTATACCTAATGTTAACGTAGCCGACGGGTCGGAAGACAAAAATAGGCACATTCATGGAAGTACAGGGTATAGAGCCAAAGATTTTTTTTTGCGTCGCCAACACCACCTAACCTGTCAGTGGCATATGTCAAGGTGTTGGACAACGACTCCCTTCGTTAAGGAGGTACGATCACTTCCACGGGGTCAAAAAAGTGTCTAAATTTATTTTTATAAAAACTGAAAAATTAGATTGCCAACAAAAAAATCAGCCAGAAACCTATTAAAATAGGCTTGGATCACCTCAGCGGAATTAACACGACAGGCAGAATATAATTTTACATATTATTGATACGTGATAAATGATAAAACTCCGTAAATTGTTGTTTGCATATTTTGTGGCGGCTTCCATTCAAATTAATTTCAAAACAAAGCTGGGTTATGTTCGCCAAACGCATCAGCTGTTGCGTTGCTAAGTCTATGACGCATAAAGTATTCGTCAAAATCATATAAAAATTTCCAATCCGAAAGTTGGATTCGTAATAATGATCGTACCTCCTTAAGGTATTTATTTCCAATTTTATGACTAATAACAGATTTTCGTTGTGTTTGATCTTATTTTTCAGCAATTTCAAACACGTTTTGTAAGGTTTGCGATTAATTTGCACCCAACGTATGTTATTATACCTGAAATTGGTGATCCGAATGTTGTTTTTATTGAGAGGTTTTGTCATCGTTTTGCTTGCTTACGAAAATTATAGTGACCATAGACTAAAAACACGTATTTGGTAAGAATACGCACCCGAATACTGCGCACGGGACG
Source organism: Ophion costatus (assembly GCA_951751655.1). NCBI lineage: Eukaryota > Metazoa > Arthropoda > Insecta > Hymenoptera > Ichneumonidae > Ophion > Ophion costatus. Next base: position 14,220,794 of record OX632367.1, read on the forward strand.
AGGTCCAAGCCTTCTTACAATATTTTTCGATATTGTTACTTGAGATTTATATACAAAATAATGTTCCTAAATGACCAAAGGCAAATTTAAATAAAAATTACAAAGTGTATTATCAAAATTGATTTTTTTTTAGAAATGAAAGCTTATTATGTGCGTACTCTTTGCTGACTTTACCCTACGCGTTGTGTCGTGATAAACTGCACGGCCAAAAGTTGAGGCCACGAATTGTGTCAGTAAGAAATAAAAAATGAGATCAACTGTAACCCCGGAGAATTATTCTTAACAAAAAGAGCAAGAAAATCGTGTAGAAAACAGTGTTGAGAGAGGAATAGAGAAATCATGCGCAGAAAAACACGAGATTAAAAAATCGCAATCAGAATAATATTTAAGCTATTCTTTAAAAATGTTTTAATTGTTTCGAAAGTGTGTTTTCTTTTTTTTTATATTCATTTGACCATTTATAGCGGTTCCAGTGACAAGTTCCGTATGGCATAGGAGTAACACCATATAACGATGAAATTCAAAAGATTACGAGAAAAAAACGGTCTGCAACGCAACACGGCGTGAAGTGCCGTAATACGGGATTAAATTGACATTAAGGGTAACTTTGACAGTTTTCGGGGCTACTTTAACAGAGCGCCAAAATTTAAATGTGTGCCCATTTAAATGAGTTTAGATTTGCTGTTCAAGTTTATTATAATGTTGCCAAAGTTAATTGTAATGTTGCTCAAGTTGATTTTGATCCCAATGACAATGATAAAACTTATTAAGTGCCTATAATAGTACCCTAGGTACTTGATATTTTCATGTAAAATGTTTCCTTAATAAAAATGACGATTTTCTTCTAAAAAATCGTTGTTTTTCATTGAATTGAATGTATAATGCATAAAGTATTATTATTTTTTATCCAAATGATGTCAAAGTGACCCTTAACCTTTGGCATAAGTTGCATTTCGATGCCTTGTCAAAGAAACCCCACACTCGAAGTTACTTTGACACTTTTTTTCAAAATCCAAAACTGTGGGCGGTCGATGGGGCTTGACTTTCTCACACATTTGACAGCCAAAGAACACATCGTTCTGTTGGAGCAAAACAAAAATGAAAGAATATTCAATAAAAGTCACTCGCGTGCGTAAATATATGGACCATTAAAAAAAAAAATTAATCCTTCATACGAATGCATATATTGAACATATGTATACATCCAGACCAATACAAAATTTCGGCTTTTTCGGTGCCCGCGAAGAACAAGAGTCATGATTCACGCCCTTGATCCTCTGCTTCCGACGCTTCGCATGAAAAAATACTGTGTACTACAATGAAACGGTCAGAAGGGCAGGGGGCAGGGGGGGGGGTGAAAAAGAAGACATTTGATCGACGTACAGGCCGAGAGAGTGAGAGAGCTAGAGCGGGAATTGAAGCGAGTTACCGCGCTGCGGAATATAACAACGAAGCTTTTATTCAAAGCTGTCCGAGCGTCGGCTACAGAATGGACAGAGTAGTTACTGCTCCACGTACACACAAGCATATATGTGCTCCTGTACAGTATTATGGCGCGGATAGTGCGGCTTGTCAACGAGTGCGAAGCATATTTTTCGGGATGCAACGTCAGTGAGAACGTGCACCGAAATCCTCTGACAAACGTACAGGGATATATAGTGAGAGAGACAGATCGAGTTTTATAGCTACGAATGCGTTAGGGTCACCGCGAATTTCACCGAGAGGAAAAGAGTCAAAAACGAGTAAACCATTTTCACAACCACGTACATAACTGACGTTACCGTGCATGTACGTTCGTATTCCGTAGAGTGTCCACCCATAAAGCCCCCCCTCCTCCCCCGCCCCCACCCAGCTCTATTAATCATATCCCTTCCCTCGACAATTCGTAAAACTGTACCCGGTTACGCTGTACACAACGCGTTTCACCAACGGTGTTTAAATCAACAAGCTTGATTTAAACGCACATCGGTAGAGCGTTGACAACACCCTGAATCTTGAACAAAACTCGGTGTCGAGGGCCGAAGGGACGGACCGAAAAAACGTCGAGCGAAGCGGTATACTTGTGTAAATGTTGTCGTTGCGACGAGTGTGTCTTGAGAGTGCAGTACGAGGAGCTGAAAATCATTGTTGTAAAAGCTGACAAAGGGTGAGGGGGGGGGGAGGAAAAATGATCGATCTCTTGGAATTTCTCGCTGAAACGTTGAATTTTCGACCGAAACAACGGGATTTTCATCATCGGCCCACAATTCGATCGGGGATAGCATCTTGAAATTGTGTAAAATGGAAGATAATAAAATTCAGTCTCTCGACCGATCTGTCGCTACTGGCAAATAGCGATTTCGAGTAGTCATACTCTTTCGGCTAGTCGACTGATTTGGGTTTATTGGTAGGGTTTCGAAAGAAATTTGATAGATAATATCAAAGATTCATTATTATTATACCATGATTACAATTTTTATCTTCCATTCGATACTTTTTGATATTCAATGACTTTTATTTGAAAGCATAGTATTAATTCCAAACTTTGAGGCCCCTGCTTTCTCCGTGTAAAAACAATGCCACCGTGTTTAATCAAGGCATCTACTTTCGTTGCTACGATAAAAATGTGTATCTGCCATTCACCCTCGAGAACCCCGTGTCCATGTGATTTTATGCCTCGAATTTCGTATTTTTCTCGAAAAAAAACGGTCAATCATATCAGAACCGTGGAATTTCGATGGTTTTTCAAAGTCGAGTTCGGCAGTTTCTCGTTTCTCGGCGCTCGCGGGCGAATATACATTCAAGTACAACGCCTGTATCAGGTATGCGTACAACTGTATAAACGTATCGTATCGTATCGCGGAGTCGACAGAGGGTAAAAGCTCCAGTCGCATGCGATCGCGTATATTAAGGGACGAGGGCGTTTGCAACGAGAGACGATAGGGCACCCGGAAAAAGAGCGCGCGCGCGCAAGAGAGAGAGAGAGAGAGAGAGAGAATGGCGAACAGGAGGGGGGGGGGCGGGAGAGAAACAAACGGGAGCAAAACAGGATGGGAGTGGGGTGTGGGTGGTGCGGGGATTCCCAGAGCAATGAATACGAATAGGTTTCGAGATACGATCGGGGATCCTATGGGGGGTTAAATTAAATGATTTGCATAAGTAGGTGGGTGTCGACACTGGCAAACATTGACAAACGCGTGCTCTACCGCGGCCCTCGAGCTTATAAGAAGAATATATTATTACGGATAATAGAAACATAGAGAACGAGCTTAAGCGCGAGGTATACCTACCGATGGATATATCTCTGCCTACATATTTAGGGGGAGAGGTGATTTTAAAGACATTTGACTTGGAGGGTCGTCCTTGAAGTAGCCAGATGTGCTGATATCAAACGTTACGTAGGTAAAAAGGGTTCGACGTGTCCTTCTGCCACACACACACACATATATATATATGAGGGTGAGTAGAAATATCAAGAGGTGGGAGGCGATAAGCGGGTCGAGATCAGGCCTTCGCACGCGTCCTGTCATTCCCGTGACACGTGCCCCCCACCCTACCGCCGTCTGCGGACCACTGATACAGCAGCAGCAATTCTCAATTACGCTTCGTCTCGAGGCCTCTCCGAGCCGATCCTGCTTCCGCGTCAACATTATTTTGCGAGGCGAATAAAACAATCTCTCAAACGATTAAATTAACCAATTCATTGGCTGGGGTGAGAGTGAGATAAAAATTTGAGGGAAATTGAGACTGACGAAGGTTCTGGTATAGCGAGGAAAAAAATGGCGAGTACGAAAGCTCGAGGCGCGGGTGGGAGACCGTAGGGAAAGCATTCTTGGCCCGTAATGCACGGGAAAGAAACAAAAAAAAAACAAGCGACGTACCGCAAGCCCTCCCTGATGACTTTCACGATTCGGGCATATTCTGATTCGCGGGGTCTTTGTACATACGCGAATAGGGAAAAGTGAGGCGAGTGTTTCTCTCATCCCTTGGCGATGTCCCGATGTTTGCCTTGGTTGCGACAACCGTGCAGGGAGAGAGCCCGTCGCCTCACGTGTCGATTCGCATTATTGCTATTTGCCAACAGAGATAAAGAGACGGAAGGGCAAGAGGGGGAGGAAAAAGTGACGGAGTTCGCATGCGCGTATATGTCGCAGTAAAGTTCGTGGGAAAAGCCAATAGTACAAACAAAATAAACTCAAGATAGATAAAGTGGCTCGTATCGAAAGCCACCCCCTTGTCGTTTCTGCCACCCCTTCCACTGTTACGTCCCAACCTCTTTCTCTCTCTCTCACCGCACGAGTCTCCCCCTTATTCCGCCGCCTTAATCCCGGATTGACTCGTGTCACTTATTAATATTTTATGTGCAAACAGCGTGATTTACGAACGTGGATGGACCAAAAGCGCGCACCCTACACGGGGCGACGGAGCCGACGATAATGGGCTCGATCCGCGATTAACGATAAGAAAAACGAGCCCCGCTCGGGCTCTCGCCGCAATCCCACCGGGCCGACTTACGCGCCCCGCATCTTTATAAAGCTGTCAACCCTGTTCGCTTGTGCAGCCGTATTTGCGACTCGTACGTGAGAACGGGCAAATTCGGCGATTCTTCAATGCACCATCGTGGCTTAGATTTGAATTAATTTTTCACGGCAAAAAGGGCTCCTTCCTCCTGGCTATATTCTCTGGATGAGATAAAGGAGGTTTTTTCCCCTTGTCGTATGGTGAGGCCTAATTTGCTTTGTTGAATATTTCATTTATTTTAGGAATATTAAAGCCGTTAAATATATATATATATTAGGGTGGTTAAAGAAGAATCGATTTTTTTTTCTCAACGGAAAATTGAATCATGTTAAGAAAAAGAAAGTTTTGCAAAATTTGAGGGGTCTAAACGATTTTTTAATTAGTGCTCAAACGCCTTTTTCATGTTTTTCTTCATGATTATCGAAGTATTAATTTTTTTAATCTCGATGCAGAAAATGTTAGTACGTTATCCAATGTAGGTATTGATTTCATTTTTTCTGTAACAATACACAATTTTTATTTAAATTTTTTTTTTACCAGAAACAATTTGTATTTGCAGATGAAGAATCAATATATGTAATTCGGTTGTGATAGTGATATGAACCACTTGATGAACAAGAACACGGTGTTTACATCAGTGAACGTCTAACAAATATGCGTGTTTTTTTTAGTAATGTGTTGTTTTGGAGTAAGAAAACAAATGAAGAAAAAAAATCACGAAAAATGGAAAAAATTAAAGAAATTAAAAGTCGTTTGAGCACTACCTACAAAAATGTTTAAACCTCTCAAATTTTGTGAGAATTACTTTTTCATAACGTAGTAACATTTTCCGTTGAGTAGCGCGAAAAAAATGAATTTTATTCACCACCCTCTTGGTACTAAGGAAAAAAAATCACGCAAAATTGTATGTCTTTATCTTGAAAAATGTTCGAGTTATCGAAAAAATCGATATTTCTAGTTTTTATTTATTTTTCATTAGTACAAATAAAGCAATGGTTTTTTCGGAAGTACTAATGACCTGAATACATCAGAAATTTTTTCCCCGATTCCTTTAAAAACTGCATTTTTAAGAAAATAAATAAAAATAAAATATTTTTTAAGTACGTGTCTTCAGACATGCAATCACCAAATTTTGACAGAAGACGTCTCTTATTCTTCATACTCTTCATAATCAGGATTTTTTCATTTTTATTAAATTGGTGGAACATAGTAAAAAAAATGATTTTTCCAGACAATTTTGGACTTTTTAATATGGATTTTGGTTTTTTTACATCGAAAACCTTTGAAAAGAATTGATGCATGATATTAAAAGTGAAATTAAAAAATATCTGTGACGATCGGTAACAACGATTGCAACTGCTTTGAGGACAAACGCTATATCTATATATTACAAGTGAAAGACGATATTCTTGTTTGCATACTGCGAATAAAAATGATGCAGACATTTTGAAAATTATTATGTCAAAACGAAATGGTTTTATTGAACTGCTTGAAAAAAGGACTTTTTTGTACTTGACCGTGGTTACCGTGAGGTAGTAAAATATTTAAAAGGCCAAGGATTTGAAGTATTAATGTGAACACTAAAAGGAAAACATAATCAACTAACAAGTAAGTCAAACGATTCTTTATGCGTGAAAAAAGTTCGCTGGGTAGTGCAAGCTGTTCATTAGGTAATTAAACAAACGTATGCTCTCCTAGATCATAAATTAAATAATAAGGTACTGCTGGAAGCACAATCGTATTACTGGATTGCTTGTTTTCTACATAACGAGTTGAGAAAACGCCTGAGTTCCGATGAAGGTGTTTCAGAAGAAATATTGTCTGTTACGAAATTGGAAAACATCAGGCTTTCTTTCCTCAGCTGAAATGATGGATGAAGATAATAATGTAAGTCTTCAATACGTGAAAATTGTTGAAAATATTTTCAATATTGAAGTTAGATCTTGATATATAAATACGAAAACATATTGCTGTTTTATTGAATATCATTTCAATAAAAATGGGAATTATACTGGAAATTATGGATCTATCAATGAAAATAGGGATAAAGACTAATTATAATTATTTTTTTTTGTATATTTATGGAACCTATTGGTATATTTGTTATGTAATTACTTTTGTATTCTTTAAAATATAACTCTACGGATAATTTCTTACCTATAAGCTGATGTGATATTGCCCAATCATTAAATGACCTTAAAAACCAGATTTCAATTTTGTTCACTATGTTCTACCGAATCCAATTTGTTTTTTTAAATCCTGGGCATGAAGACTCATAAACGACGTCTTCTGTCAAAATTTGCTGATTGCATGTCTAGAGAAACATACTTAACAAATTATTTTCGTTTTATTTATCTTTAAAGAATTCAGTTTTTATCGTGGATCCGAAACAAAAATCTGTTGTATTTTGTCCATTAGGAATAAGACAAAAATAACCACCTTTAATTTATTACTGATAAAAAATAAAAATGGAAAATAAGTTTTTTTTCGATAACTCGAAAAATCTTCAGGATGCAGTATTCAAAATGGAATTGGAGAATTGGAATTCCAGAATGCTCGAATTTTTTTAATTTTCCTATCAAACGTGGCATTCATTTTTCAATTAGAGGATGCAGCAGCTTAAGGCCTTATGTACCTTTGGGTGGTCGGGAAACCAGGCTTTTTTGGGCATCTATTTTTGAAAATACTAATAAATCAGTGAAAATGAGGTTTGAAGGGTTTACTTTACACATCTGCAGGTACTCAAATAATTTTTTTATGTACCAAACAGATGCAAAGTTGCGCTTCAGTGGCCGATAGAAAGAGAACGCCTTTTTAGGCCTTCCACCGGCGCACTCGTTGGACACGCACATGAGCACCTAGAACTAATTTTTTGTTTTTTGTTTGCGATCTCCACAATTTTTGCCGTGTACACACGATTATTACAAAATCCTCATTTTTTCAAATTCGGCACCATTGTGAAGAAAGTCCAATTTTCGGCCGCAAATCATCAATTTATCAATAAAAACCATAATTCTTAATCGACCGTAAAAATAGTGTATACTTCGCTGGCAAATCTACCTAAGAAGCTACATTTACCATTAAAACCAATAGGTTGAAAATTCTTTTTGATTCTGAAAACATGGTTTAAAAAAACGAGTTTAAAGTTTGAAAACCGTTTTCTTCGGTCCATACCATTCTAGGGATGTTCATACACATCAACCATGTCATTCTTGCGATGTTCATACATCAAGCCGGCCCAGTCATAAAAAAATGTCACATCTATACAAGGCCTTATAAAATAAAAGCCCTTATACAATAAAATCTACACAAGGCCTTATGCAACAAACGACAGCGAATAAACAGAAACAAAACCACAGAGAACAAATTTGGCACTAAAAAAAACTACGAAACACTACAGGATCCTCATAAATTCCAAACCCGCGATCTTCACTATAAAACGGCCACTCCCCTAGTCGAAATTTAGACCCTCCTTTGAATGCTCGAGAACCTATTTCCTTTGTAACGCACAGACCGCCGCCCTCCTTTGACTCCCCTTGAACCTATATGGAGAAATTTGAACCGTTGGCGAGCCTCCTTTAGCCCTACTGAACCTTCTATTCAACCTCCTGAGCCTCCTTTAGGCCTATGGCTCTGCGAGCCACCGGTGAAAGGAGTCAAAGGAGAGTTAGTAGGGCGAAAGGAGGTTTAAAAGAGGGTCTGTAGGTTTGCGTAAGCATTAAATCAGGCTCACTAGGGTTTAAAGGAGGTTCAGATGAACCTACTAAACCTCCTTTGAGTGAAAAAGTCCAATTTCTGCCACTTTTGGAGGTTCAGTAGGTTCTGATATACATGTTTTTGAGATTTCCATTTGAACCTCTTGAACCTCCATTGAATGACAAATTGGGATCGAAAGGAGGTTTAAAGGAGGGTCTAAATTGCGACTCGGGTCTTCCTCGCCGGCGTAAGGTGCCCGTTCTCCAAGCGATTTCTGTATCCCCCCGAATTGTTCTTTCCGTCCTCCTCCTCTTGCCGCAATTGCCTGATGCGCCAAATATTTTCCACCCGTTCGCGTTTGTTTTCCGTTCGTCGCAAACGGAATCCTCGAGTACACGTATATCGTCCTACACACGCGTGTATCGATACTTGTGTAATACAAGTTTTCCATATACAGTACACGGGAATTCTCGAGAAGGCCGCAGAAGCCCCGAAGGGGTTGCCCGCGGGGGTGGACAAGGGGTCGACGGAGTAGGAAGTAGGGAGGGTTTGCGGACGAGGAGCAAAGTATAATACGAATCGCGACGGTAGCGAAGTAGAGGGGGGGTGCTGAGGGGGGTGGCTCGGTGTCTGGTGGAAAAGGGAAATCTGCAAGCCAAAGCGAATCAGAGTAATCCTACTCTCTCCGTATAGCGTTTGGAAAAGCCCCAGGAACGACGGTACTATGGGGAAGAGCCCCGGCCGATGCCCGGGTGTGTCGGGCTGTGCTTCTCCGCGTTTCCCTCTCGCCCTCCCCTTTCCTCTCTCTCTCCCTCTCTCTCTCTGTCTTTCATCCCCTATAGCCAACGCGACGCGCGGACGCGCCGGTCGATGAGCATTTCGTAAATGGATCCTGCCAGTGTATACACCCACCACCACCTTTTCCACCCTTCCCCACACTACACCCTTCACCTTCCTTCCGTCCTTCCTGCATGACAACCACCCACTCGTCCCTCCACGTTTTCATACATAAACCTATATATATATATATATATATATATATATATATATATATATATATATATATATATATAGGGGCGCATCAACCCCCTTCGGACCTACCAGCCCCGGCGAACCTTCTCTTTTTTCCGTAGCTCTTTTCCCACTGGTAACACTTTGTGTACCTCGGGCTGGACCGGACGGGAGAGAGAGGGGATAGAATGATTCGTTGCGAAGTAAGAGAAACGCGGTAACCACGGTGGCTCACCGCGCGCACCCTCTCCCTCCTATATACATGTATACCAAGCCTCGAATAAGGCACGCCACTCTCTCGCGAATCCTTCTTCACCGCATCGCGCGACCATCCCTCTACCCTACTCTTCTTCTTCTTCATCTTCTTTCTCGTTCGCTCGTCCTCTGTGGATTCTCCTCCCTCCACCTCCCGCCCGTGCTCAAGCTGCAGAACTCTCGTTGCGGCTCTGTTAACTTCCCTCCCACGTTTCACCTCACATTCTACTTTCCCCACTGGGTTAGCCACCTTTACACGCATAGATATATGCATATGTGTGTGCGTGTGTGTGTGTGTGTGTGTACGTATACGTTCGATACTTTTCTCCTTTCGACTCCTTCCTCCCCGTTCTCCCTCTCGCGTCTTTTCTTTTCTTTCTCGTCTCGTCGCTTTAAATTGCTGATGAGCATTTTTAGATTGGTTACGTTAAGTGAATTGGTACATAGACAGGCAGCTGTGTTTTCCCGATAAAAGTCTTAATGAATCCGCGCCCGGGGCGTGGGGTGCCGCGAAGAGGCGAGGGGGAGGAAAAGATGGCTCTCTGCGAGACGAGAGAACGCCGAGGGCATTCGGCGAGCGATGACGCGGTCGGAAAAAAATTGACGCCGACGCAACGCGCTTTTTCCCGTATAACGAATACACGTACGTATTCCTGTGCATACGGACGAGAAAGAGCTACCTGTGGAGGGTGCCCCTGCGGAAACGTTACAAACGATTTGGATTTACGATGAGCACCAAAAGAATATTCTTTGCAACGATTTTCGTGGAAGATACCGATTTGGGCGTTGAGCAAAAAACTCCTTACCCCTATGCGATAACGCGACGTTAATCACATATTCATGATTATCGATCATTATTGATATTATCGTAATCTTACAGTTAATTAATTATTACTCAATCTCAAAATTAATTAATTATTGATTAATCTCAAAATTAATGTCACAATTAATTGGTTATTAATTAATCTCACAATTAATTAATTATTAATTAATCTCAAAATTAATTAAGTAATTAGATGAATATTATCGTAGACTCAAAATAATCATGAACGCATATACACATATCAATATCGTTCCAAATGCCTATATGCAAGCGTACACACATCAGTGACAATATCAATTATCCAGCGTTCTGATGGTCGCTGGACATTTGATGGTCGAGGGACACGAGTTTTCCTGGCGCTTATTGGGGGGGTGGGGGCTCGAGTCCGGTAGACCCGGAGATGAAACGGATTGTGTGACAAGACGAAAAACCGGGAGGGCGAGGAGAATAAGTGGCGCAGAGAATGGTCGAGTTGCACGTATGTATATTCGGCAAAACCTGCTGACAGTCGTAAATACCAACACAAACGAGAGAGGGATAGGGGGGGGGGGGAGTGCGGCAGCGAGGATTCCGCCGGGTTAATTAAAGCATCTTCTCTTTTTCTCTCCCTCTCCCTCTCCCTCGCCCTCTTTCTTTTTCGTGGCATTAGAGTGGAAATCGAGGGCGCCGAGCAAAGCGGTCTGGTCGTTGGTCCTAACCAACGTGTCTTTAAGGATGTTGAGTCCCTATGAAACATGTCAATGTTAATTATTCAATAAATAGCTTCTTAATCGTCACGAAATTTTTACACGACCTCCTGAATACTTCATGTAAAAACATACTAAATTTTCAGAATTCTATCATTACTTCAACCTCCTTAAGGGTTGAAATAAAAAATGATAAGAAAATTCTGAAAATTTGGTATGTTTTTGTATGAAGTATTTAAGAGGTCGTGTTAAAATTTCACGACGATTAGGAAGCTCGTTATTAAAAAATTAACATTTTGTTAAGAACCATTTTTAAAAGAAATAAAAAAAAATGTTTCAATAAACTTTGTTTTGTTCCCGTTGCTTTCAGTATATTGTAGATATTATAAAATGGAGAGGTCAAAAAAAAAACTTATTGCAATGTTACATCAGTTTCCATAAAACAACATTTAATTTGTGAATTTTAATTGTTCAATAACGAGCTTCCTAATTGTCGTGAAATTTTAACACGACCTCTGAAACACTTCATACAAAAACATACCAAATTTTCCGAATTTTATCATCATTTGCGATTTGGGACTCACTAACCTTAAGCCACACAGAAGCGAATACCGGCCAGAGTAACGACACGATCATCCTTTTCTCGCACCAAATGTTGTTCGGACTTTTCGAAAGAGAAAGCACGATGGGGCGGGGGCGGGGGGGAGAGGGGGGGGGGGGGGGGTTGTCAGAGCTTAACAGCAAGAACGAGAAAGGAACTGAGTCCCTCATCACACGCTCCAAAGTGCACGATGATTTCCCCGATTTTCTCGCTGTCACTTAGACTCCCTTGAGACGGAGCAGACCAGCGAGTATTCGACGGGCACAATTGGCAGAGATGCAGAGAGAGAGAGAGAGACTCGTCTGGAGAGAAAACTTCCGTGCTCTGTCGTTTCTCCGATAGCGCGTATAAAATTAATAACGAGTTGTGTATACATAGTTCGTCCATTCTCCGATAAAGCAACGGTTGTTGTTGTTCCCCCCCCCCCCCCCCTCCCCCCCTCCCCCCCCACGGGCCAGCAATAATAAACCGGTGACTTCGTTGAGGCAATTTTTCGTCCGAGTGCGCGACACGGATGAGACGATTGTCCGTCCACCTGTCCGATGTATTTTAAGTCCACGTTGCACTTTTTTGCGAGTGAAGAAAAATCGTAATAAATAAGTACAATATGTATATGTGTGAGACTTTTTATATGTATAATTTATGAGCACGGGCGAGCGAGGGACGAAGGGGGACTGTGCTGTGACGCATAAGAGTCGCAGACCACTCGTCCGCACTCGTGTATGCTCGATCGTAACCGCATCGCGACCCTTGGAGAAGATTCGTACATACATGTATGATTGACATATTTTTCGTGAGGCCACTACCATCAGCCACGGACCGGAGCATTGAAATCCCCTGGTATTAGAGATCTCTTCTTTCCTTCTTCCAGTCTCTCTCTCTCTCTCTCTCTCTCTCTCTCTCTCTCTCTCTCTCTCTTTCTCTCTCTCTCTCAAAAATAATGTTCTGGCATAGTTGCATTATACAGTACCGTTCTGTACCTCCATATGCGTGCGTAACCATTTTCTAATGCGAGTTTACAATCGTCACTGCGAACAATCACTCACGTTAAGCTTTCATTATTTTTATCTCTGATACCATGTACTATTATTATCATTACCATTCTTTATTTTTACTATTATTTCTACTTATATCATAACTCGTATACTATAACACTATCTATATCATTTGTATTTCTGACACCTTTTACTATTATTATCATTACCACCCTTTATTACTATTATCATTTCTATCTATATCATAACTCTTATTATTACTTTTTTCACTACTGTTTTAATCATGTTATATCATTATAATTATTATCGGATTGCTACTATATTGTTTATCATATTGCATTCTACTATAGTTTACTATTATATTGTTTTTATCATGCTATATCATTGTTAATTATTATTACATTACTGTTATATTATAGTACTATTACGCTATTGCCTCAAGGTACAACCAAGGCATAATAAACTAATCAATCAATCAATCAATCTCTCTCAGTCTCTCTCCCTCTCCCTCTCCCTCTCTCCTTTGCCCTTCGGGACCTTCGTGAATGGTGGACGCCTCTCAACGCGAGTGTACATGAAAACGTGAAACCCTCCCCCCCCCCCCTCCCGAGCCATGGATATTTATATTTGTCCACACGAATATGGAGTATTCGGGGACAGGTCAGAAAAAAAGAAAGTAGAAAATCCGAGAGAGTCGTGGATGGACGTTGTCCAAGTTGGCGTACAGTATCTTCCCTATATATATATATACTTGAGCCAATCACTTTTGCTTCACCCTCGGTGACAGTCGAAGCGCGTGCACGTATTTCCCATTGGCGAAGGGACGTGCGAGGAGCGAGTAGAGTGCCGGATTACGCCATTAATCTACATGATTTATCAAACGAAAGTACAGGCAAAAAAAAATAAAAAATTAAATTAAATAAGCAGGTGTAGCGGCGATGGGGTGGGTCTGAGGCGAAGGCCGAGGAATCTTGTTGTGCGCAGTCTCCTCGTATACATCGCTGGCACAAAAGCGTCGTCGCGTCAACGATGCATCGCGCTCTCGGAGCGTATCTGCAAGAAGAGGTTCTCTCTCTCTCTCTCTCTCTCTCTCTCTCTGGCTCGCACGCTCTTAGGCCCTCTCACCAGCCGCACGAGACACGTTTAATTGGTAATCCGTTTAAAGGATTAGTCGAGGAACCTTCTCGCAACACGACGTGTCCTTGTTCCTAGAGTGAGAGTGAGTGAGAGAGAAAGAGAGAGAGAGAGAGAGAGAGAGAGGGACTTGATCGCTCCACCCCTCGTCTCGTCACTTTTGTAAAGGTCGTGAGTTTCGCGAATGGACATACATCGAAAACGAATGCTACGAAATATACGTGTGTCCAGGCATATGGGAAGGCGTAGCATAAAGGGAACAAGTATGCACACACTTCGATCCTTCTCTCCCTCGTCAAGTCCTTCGGAGCTCACGTCACTTCGCTATTCTCCGTCCCCGGCTGCTCACTTTTCAAACGAGCTTACACTCTTTGGTGCTCATGGACCAGGACGACGAGACAGCATTCCCCGATGGGTACGGGGGCCCGCTTGGGGGATCGGGGAGAGCAAGAGAGCGAGCGAGCGAGAGAGAGAGAGAGGGAGACTCGAAATACGACCTGATCTAATAGGGATTAAGGGAGTGACAAATGTAAGAGTCGGTGCAACGGACTCGAGAGAGCGAGAGAGACGACAATTGGGATGAAAAAAACATCGCCCGAGTAGCCGCTCTTTCGGCTTACGTCGCTGCGTTTCATTTTTCGTTTTGTTTTGTTTTTTTTTATATTTAATTCTCGCCAAATGCGAGACAGGACGCGAGACGTTGACGCCGATTACGGCGATTGCACTCTCTCTCTCTCTCTCTCTCTCTCTCTCTCCCTCTCTCTCGCTTTCTTCACATCTTTCTTCTTTCTACACATATATTTACAAGGATATAATCGAGGGGCCATTCACTTGTGAAATCCTTCAAGCACTTCTGTTCGAAATCGAATGCAAAATCACAAGAAATCGCCTGAAATCGCGAACCGTCTTACTAAATCAACATTATCCGAATATGGTTGAAATCCCCTGAAATCAGGTTTAAGTTTTTTGAAGTCGTCTGAAATCAGCATGAAATCACTTGATTCACGAAATCGCTAGAAATCATCGGATTCTGGAAACAAAGAAATGTTGTGATTTTTCATAGCTTAGTCCATTGTCCGTGCGTTCGAGCGGTTAGTCTGCGGCTTAACGCCAGTGCACGCGCCAGTTCATACAGAGTCATGTCAATTGACATGACTCTGTATGGAAAAATTAAACATTTCCTTTAATATCTATATCTGTCTTTTTTAATCACATTTTTCATTTAAAAAAATTTAAATTCGAATTTAAAAGTCACAAGATTAGTCAATAAAAAAGAAATTTAACCATTTTACGATTTTTTTCTCCCTCCAATGATTTCAGCAATCGCTTGAAACCGAGTTGATGAATTCGAATGAAATCAATTGAAATCAACTGAAATTACGTGAAATCACATGACTTTGAAAATAGCTTGAATCACTTATGAAATCACAAAAATCATATGAAATCGACTTCACATGGAAATCTCTTCCGCACCTCACTTGATAGTTAACAGCCCCTCGGATATAATTGTCCTGGCAAAAATCATGATCCGAGGGCCGAATAGTTCGGGCTCCCTTGCGATGACGAGAGCATCACCTTGTCGGGAGTAACGCGCTCATTGCGCTCGGGCTTGCTTCCGTTAATGGGTTCGCCCATACCCCCCCCCCCCGGCCGCGAAACTCGTTTTCCCCCGTCCTTCTTCGGGAGCCTCGTTTTCGGAACGTTTGATTCTATTTTATTTTATTTTCATTTTTTTCCCCATTTGTTGCTCCTCGTTCCGAATGATCGCGTTGTACGCCGTGTACCTAAGGTAATGGCTCTTAAGTATACAGTCGAAGGTGGTGGAGCGAGCGCAGCACGCGTTTGACCTGTGGGCGATGTATTTTCGTATATATAAATTCGGGAGGTGATCGATAGCGAGACTAATATAATAACACACCTTAATACCCGTATCTGTTACACTCTCACGTGCATAAGGAGAAGAGAGGGGGCGGGAGGGATCCTCTCTCTCTCTCTCTCTCTCTCTCTCTCTCTCTCTCTCTCTCTCTCTCTCTCTCTCGCGCGCGGAGATCCTGGGAGATAGCGGGGAATAAGTGGAGAGAACGAAGAGAACGCGGACGAGCAGCCGGCGCAGCTTGCGAAATCGGCAACCGTGGACTTACCAAAACACACGCGCCACTACTTCCCGCCAACTATCCTTACGCTTCTCATTTTTATACGTCTCGCTTTCTTCGCTCCGCCGGGACCTTCTCTTGTATCCTCACGTGTACACGCACGCAAACGTATACCTGTACGTGCTCATACGAAACTCACCCTCGATATACTTTGTTTCTGGGAAAAAAAAAAGAAACGCCAAATTCATCACTCGGAAATATTGCGCTGTACACGGTGCGTTTTACCGTTGATCCCCAGGACGCGGCACCTGGCGCGATTTATCGAGATCTTCGCCGATCGGTGCAATTTCGTGCCGGCGATATGTGTTACGCGTGTACTTATAAATATACATGCGCAAACGTGTGCGTGCGTGCGAAGTGTGAGAGAGGCGGATAAATAATTGGGCCGATTCGTGGATCGGTACGGTAACGAGATAGGCCGCGAGCATACATATCCGTCGATTTTCGTAATGGGCTAACGAGCTTCGTAAGTTTTCGCATCTAAGCGATTAACGATATTTCGTTAATGAGGAATTTGCGGCTGAGTGGTGGGGTCTTGGATGTACAGGGGAACTCGGGGCAAAACGAATACGTAGGGGTAAAATGAATCATAACGCCTAGCTAGTAAACGGTGAGTCAATAACTCGTGCCAACGATGATTCGTGTCCCGTCATTCTCTGAGCGCTGCTTCATCTTGCCCCGCATACGGGGTAGAATGGGAAAAATAAAAGTTCAATTGGTAATATGTATATGGCACGGAGTGTCTCCCCGTCGGGTTGTCGGACGAATAAGCGTATGTTGTTCGTCCGGATAGCGGCTCAGTTCACGCCGTATATCCAGTAGGCGTACATATTATTGTGATTCGTGTAAGCTAGTATCTGGACGAGTAACATATATATAATTGTGCGGATAGAATGTGTTGAGGCGTTACCCCCACTTGTAGCGCAAAAAAAAGGCCTTTTTCATGAATTTTTTAGAAGAAAACTACAAAACTTTTTCAATCGATCAATATACCACCTTAAAGAACACATCTTAAAGAACTTTCAGTAATTTTTTTATTGAAAGATATTACATTGTTTAGTGGCAAATGGCCGTCAATGAAATAATGTTTTTATATACACGGTTTGCGGTGACCAACATTGCGGCGAAGTGGATCATCTGAAAAAAAAATGCGGATGGATTTAGTCAAATATAAGTATAAACTAGTCTTTAATCGAAGGATTTTAAAAAATATTCATTTTTCACAAAATGGCGGACAGTCAAAGTTGATGGTTCGATTTTAACGAAAAAAAACGGCTGTTTTTTGGCTATAAAACGGCGATTTTTTTTTTCGAAAAAAAAATCGAACGATTAAAGACTACATTTTTATGTATTAAATAAGCCTGCAAAATTTCAAGAAGATCGGTTCATTAGTGTTCGAGTAATCTTGGTCACCGACTTCAGAAATGCCATTTTGAGAAAAACGCGTTTAAAGTTTCAATTAGCCGGTCGTTTACACAACGGATTCTTCTCTTTCAACGCTTATATCTCAGTCAATTTTGTTCGGATCGACTTGAAATTTTCAGGATATATTCTCAGGTACTTATACTTCTAAAAAATGCAATAAAAAAATCGATTTTTTCAAAATCGCAAGTGGGGGTAACCCCTTAATCGTCCGATAACCGGGCGGCTAGCCGCAGCGTATACTGTACGGTAACAATAAAAAATACTGATTTTATGCGTTAAAAATTAAAAGATTAATAAATGTTGGTTAGTTTTAAAGAATAATTAAAGTTGAATACCTCATATATGTATTGTTTTTATTTGAACATGACCTTAGCGTTATCATCTTGCTTCCACTTCCCCTACGAATATATTATACATCATATATGCGCGATGCATATAAATATATTTCTATGCGCCGATGCGTAATATATGAAGTTCCCGTTCGGATTCGTGCCAATAAATCAAATTGCTTTTTTGGACGAATGAGAAAGGGATATATATATATATATAGAATGAGAGAGAGAGAAAACAAATGTCGTATACATGTATATATACATATATAGGAAACGAACGGCCGCGTTTCATCGCGACAGCAGATGAAATGGTAATGAAAACACAGGCGATCCGTTGTCGCGATAAAATTCTCGGGTCTCGACAAGCGAGGACGCGTGTCCTCGCTCTCGATATGCCCTGTACAAGATGAGCAAGGGGGGCGGGGGATATATATCGAATGTGCACCGTTGAAAGGGCAGGGGGGTCCCATCGAAAAACCACCGGAGAGTTTGCCAATCGTGCCGATCGTGTTTGCACTATACGCGTATATACGTATAGCCTCGCCGGGCTATACGTACATACGAATATTATGTAGGTGCATTTGCGCGGCATAGCGTACATGCGTATAGAGCATATATACGGTACGGCGAGTCACTCGCCGAAAGAGTATGTGCAAGCCAGCGAGAGCAAGGAAGAGAACGAGAGTAATTAATTGCAGCGTGTATACGTTAGGGGGGGTATGCGATGAGGACGGCAGTCTTTCATGATGAGAATGACAAGAAGTGAGTAACCGTCTAACTTCGCATCCACGTATATGCGACACTGTCTTTCGTGCAAGCACAACTCGTACATTACTCGCGAGGACACACGCTTCGGAAGCTCGGGGCCCATAGGGTAAAGCCAGCAAACCAACTTTGTAAAGTTTTATTTTCAGAAAAATCAATTTTAGTTTTAATTTTAGAAAAATCAATTAAGCAAGCAAAACGGCGACCTAACCTCTCGATAAAAACAAAATGTGAATCACAAATTCCGAGTACAATAAGATTCATTGGGTCCAAATTAATCGCAAGCTTTACAAAACGTGTTTGAAATTGTTCAAAAATAAGATCAAACACATCGAAAATCAATAATTAGTCATAAAATTGGTAATGAATACCTGAACGGAACGAGTCGTTGTCCAGCACCTTGACACGACACCTGCCACTGACAGATTAGGCGGTGTTGCCGACACAAGGACAAAAAAAAATACAATTAAAAGGACTGCGAACTCTTTGGTGGCTCTACCCTATTGATTTTTCGCGTTCTTCCAATAGCTTCAACCTACTTGTTATTTTTGTTGTTGACGAGAGCACTCGTTACGCGATCCAACATGGCTACCGCTGGAATAATTAAGCCTTATTCGAAGATGGAGAGAACGTGCATACGAAGGGTGCATATACGAGATTGAGAACGAGAGGCTGCCAAGTGGGATGGTCGACGAGAGAAAAAAAACGGCATAAGAAGTTGCAGTAGGGATCAAGGTCCTTGGGCAAACCAAACTCTGTTCGCATTTGTGTTTGTGTACAGCTCATGCGCTGGAGAGATGCGTCAACGAGCAAGAGAGAGAGACGGCGACTGAAGAGATAACCCGTTTTCTTGCGAAAGCCTCATCGGGATGATGTATGCGTGGCCAAATCTCACGGTGAAAAACCTTCAGTTGACGGAATCGCGTACCAAGTCCTTTGCTGAGAGCCTTCGATCTCTCGTCGAATTCTCCTTGTCGAGGCTCCGCTCAGTCTTTTGTATTATTGAAGCAACGTAGGAAAAAGTGCGTTCTGTGTGTGTGTGTGTGTGTGTGTGTGCGTGCGAGAGAGAAGGAGAGAGAGGGAGAGAGAGAGAGAAATAAGCACTTCCGAAAACGAGAAACGTCGAACAAACTCATCCTGGCCGATCGGATGGTCATTGTCGCCAGAGCAAATCACGCGGCGTTCCGAAGGCCCAATTGAGCCGCTCATTCGTGATGGAATCGGACAACGTTCGCAAAACATTCTTTCCTGCACTAATTATCGCTCGATGCGCGCGTCAAAATAAAAAGGAGAAAAATTGCAGTCGTGCCATTAACGAGAATTCGTCACTGAAAAAAATTTAAACAACAACTTTGACACTCGAGAATAAATGAGGAGCTGACGAACAAAACCGGACTCGTCCACGTTACGACAATATTTCATTTTATTTTTCTTCGTGTTCTTCAAGCACACATTTATTAGGTGTAGTAAAAAGAAATCCATTATTTTTGCCTTCTATTTCATGCAACAACAATGGATTTCCCTTTGCTTAAACTATTTCCTTTACTTTATCTTCTCCAAATTAAAAAATCCTTTCGCACCTATAATATTACCTCGCGAATTACTTAGCTTCGAATCTGGCTCCGAACACCTTGAAATTTGTTAAGACCTGTCTTTTCAAGCAGAAACGGACGCGTCCATGGCTGACTGGATGAAAAATACATTGCATTTTCACCCGCAATCGATAAAAATCGTGTAGGATTATTAAATTGACAATAAAAAAAAACAAATTCATATTCCATTCGAAGAATCCGGTTTATTTTACAACCAGTTATTTCAACATTCTCAATCAACATTGTAGTTGTTCACCATTCTCATTCAAAACCGGACTTCTCCAAAATAAAAATAAACAAATGGTAGTGTCTTTTTATTAAACTAGAGCCACGTCCAGCCTTACATTTTGATAGTGCCTGCGGTAACGAAGCTTATCAACTCATCGCTATTTGGTTATTTTGGTCATTGACCCTTCCTGTTCAAAAGTAATTCCTGGACAAGGCCGGTTCGCCAACTCCTCAATTATTTTCGAGGGGATGAATGATATATTTTTTTTGGCTTTTAACTTTTGTCAACGCGTACACGTAACAGGAAATCCCCGCTGTGTGCACGAACTATGTGAATGAGAATTCATTTGTCTCGAGATTTTTTTTTTTTTTCATACTGCTCTGCCAGTGTCTGGTCACACAGACGTGACACGTACGGAGCAATAAGAATTATTACGTACGTACGTTCGCATATATATATATATATATATATAGAAATATACATTCATACATATACATATATGTGTGTATATATATATATATATATATATGTCAAAAGGTTGATGTCAGGTCTTTTTCAGTGCTTTAATGGATGATGTCAGGACAGTTGGTGCATATCGGGTCAGTCCTGACAAGCTTTCCTTACTTATGTATTTTGTCAGGACACGTCCCGATAACTACCATCCGTTACTTAGGTGTTCTTTCTCCCAGAGATAGGTATTTCTCAGGACATGTCTCGATAACCACTATCCGCTACTAACGGGTTCTTTCTCCCAGAGAAAGGTTTTTCTCAGGACATGTCTCGATAACCACCATCCGCTACTTAGGTGTTATTTCTCCCAAAGAAGGGTTCTTCTCAGGACATGTCTCGATAACCACCATACGTTACTTAGGCGTTCTTTTTCCAGAGGGAGGTGTTTCTCAGGACATGTCTCGATAACTTTCATTCGCTTCATAGGCGTTCTTTTTCCCAGAGAAAGGTCTTACTCAGGACACTCCTGACAATTGTACTGAACAGGTTTAGTATTCTCCTGCCGCGAACGTATAATTTCAAGACGTGCCTCGACAACAACCTATCCTAATCGGAATATCTATACTACCTTTGATGTTAGGACATTTTATTATTTTTAGAGGTATTGATATTGTATTCATTATTTCCACAGATCAGTGAACTTGTGATAATTTGCACGATTATAAACAATACTGTCGTGTAAAGATACTTTACACGCTACCATACGTTACGAACTAGCGTATGCTAGTTCGTAACGTATGGTAGCGTATGCTAGCGTAAATATAAAGCCTTCTCTAAATCCAGTTACATCTACTCTTTTCGGCGATGACATCGCGAAATATATCATTTTAAATTATTTCAAAAATTCCTTCAGTATTTGTGATACGAGAAAGTTGTTTCCAAGACCGATATTATTATCTTTTCGGGTCCGTCTCATGACAGTTGCGGGGCTGAACGAACAAAGGAATAAATGTCCTGATAACAACCGTTGCTTCTATAAAATATGTCCCGATAAAAACCGTTGACTCTGTGAAGATGTCCTGATAACAGCCGTTACTTTGGCGAAAACTCAATAAGACGCTTCAATTTGACTGAATAATCTGTTTAAAATAATTAACACATCCCAAAGAAGACGCGTTATTAACATTTGTGATTGTAATTAAAAATAGTGTGGTATTTAAAAGTTACATCATATGATTTCGGATTCGTATAATTCGGCAGGTGACAGGAGTGTTCTCGAAAAGATAGACGCCGAGAAGTATATTGAGTTCGCAACGGACGAGAACACCAAATATGTCAGTAACCAAGCAGGCGAAGATGAGGACCCATCGCCTAAAAAAACCCACGAACGCAAACTGACGAAGGCTGTCATTCTAATAATACAGGTGGCACAGGTGTAAAAACGCACTGCATTATTTTGAGGTTGTTACCTGAAAATAATGCATTCCTTTTTAAGGTTGTTACCTTAAATTACCTTTTCGGTTGTTGCCTTAAAATAATGCATTCGTTTTTTACATATAGTGTAGGTACCACCTGTATTATTGTATATTAGAATGACAGCCTTCGTCAGGTTGCGGTCGTGGGTTTTTTTTAGGCGATGGGTTCTCATCTTCGCCTGCTTGGTTGCTAATACCATTGATGCTCTCTTCCGTTGCAAGTTCAATACACTTGTCGGCGTTTATCTATTCGAGGTCACTCCTGTTACTTGCCGAATTATATCGATAAATTATGTTACAGATTTTATTATATAAAGAGGTCACAAGGGACCATTAGACGAAAGTGAAATCATATGATGTAACTTTCAAAAACCACACTATTTTCAATTACAATCACGAATGTTAATAACGAGTCTTCTTGGGATGTGTTAATTATTTTAAACCGATTATTAAGTCAAATTCAAGCTTGTTGTTGAGTTTTCTCCAAAGTAACAGTTGTTATCAGGACATCTTCACAGGGGAAACGGTTGTTATCGGGACATCTTTTATAGAAGCAACGGCTGTTATCAGTACATCATTCAGAACGGAAACGCGTATTATTGGGACATTTATTCCTTTGTTCGTTCAGCCCCTCAACTGCCATTAGACGTATACGAAATGTACTGACCAATCGCCGAATTTTTTTATTATTTATTAAACGCTTGGCCATCTGGAGCTCCCACTTGCCATCACTTTTGTTTCTAATCAAGCCCTACATATACTGTGAATTTGGACGAAATCGGTGATGACGAATAGCCGACCTCCCCTTGTACGTGCGCAGTTCTATCGAGCTCATGGTTGGCTCATGGTTGGCTAACACTAAATTACTCTAGATGCCCGATATAAATCGTTCGCGCGTCTAAAAAGTTCTAAAGGTTTCGTCACATCAATATAAACGGGCGTCACCAAATGTTTAAAGAAAATATTATTGATAAAACTTGGGAAAATGTGACTAGCCGAAGAATTTTCGTAGCAGTGACTTTTCAGAGAAAATGTTAAATTGCTTACATCTGCTAAATTTGCGCGAAATCCTTTAGTCGAGTTTATAATTAGGTATAATAATTGATTGTGACTTATTTTCATTAAAAGTTTTATCCAAAGTAAGAGTTGTTATCAGGAAATCTTCGCAGAGGAAGCGGTTGTTATCAGGACATTTTTGATAGATCCAAGGGTTGTTATCAGGACACCATTCAAAATAGAAACGCGTATTATTGGGACGTTTATTCCCTTGTTCGTGATAACCATTTATTCCTTTGTTAATGATAACAATAGTCCCAGGTCCGAATGCTACTGCCGGGCTAATTTTTTTTTGCGGAAGCATATACCCCTTTGCTAATCATCCTGTGCAGTTTGGGTACGGTCCACGAAACCATTTTTCAGAAAAAAATCGAAAACTCGTTGTATTTCGTGGGTTGAGCTTATAGAAACCTCCCGATAATTGTTCAGTTGATTTTTCATGTCAGCTAAAAGAAGGCAACTACGGAGATAAAAAGATAGGTACGGTTCAACTAATTATCGGAATAACACCTGGGACCGTGAAAATGAGGATTCACAGCACCGTTATAAAATGATGGATAGTTTTTATCGCAAATTTGTGTGAAAATCAATAGAATTGAGATAATGATAGAATCGGCAAAAGTTACAGAAATTTACACCACATTGGAAATATTAAATTCAGCGACAGATTGAGGTGATTTCACTCAAGCTCTCACGGAGCCCCCGATATTCAGCTCACCGATTGAAGAAACATACATCGAACTAGATATTGACCAAACGCCAGGAAGGCGGTGGAACGGAAAATTGAAAAAACTATCCAGTTTCTACTCTATTAGCTCAGTGACTTTACAGTTGAATATATCATTCCTTAAATATTAGTATTAATGCTGTATGTCTTAGTGTATTAATGCCGTTTATGTATGACAAAGGAATAAATGTCCCAATAAGAAGCGTTTCCTCCGTGAATGATGTCCCGATAACAACCGTCTCTTCTCTGAAAGATGTCCCGATAACAACCGTTTCCTCTGCGGAAGATGTCCTGATAACAACTGTTACCTCTGGAAAAAAATTAACAATAAGCTCCAATTTTAATTGATGATATTTTAGAATAATCAACTCATCATAAAAAACTTGTTTCTCGAAATTTAAAAAAAATCGATAACTGTTTCGATGCGTAAAAACGCGGATCATCGAGGTTTCTTATATTTTTATAAATACATCTCTCGAATAGCAGTATTATATGTGCATCTATTAATGGAAATATGGATTATAAAGCGTGTCTCAAAACAAGCTGGCATTTTAATCTATTAATAAAACGTATTATTTATTTGAAAAGTACGAATATTTTTATTTGAATATAAGCTGCAAACATGGAGGTTTTTGTGGAACACAATATCCGATAAATAGCATCAACGGCATGGACTTGGAAGACATATTCTGCCAACGAGATGGCTCAACTGCCACACTAGGGGCGAAACAATGCAGTTATTGCAGACGACATTTCAAGGTCGTGTTATCTCGCGGCGCGGTGATGTGAATTGGCCACCAAGATCGTGCGGTTTGACGCCTTCGGACTTTTTTCTTTGGAGTTTTCTGAAAGGAAAAGTATATGCCAGTGATCCACAGACCATTCCGGAGCTCCAGGAAGCAATTGGCCGCACCATTAATGAAATTAGCCCGCAATGATGCCGAAATATTATTGAAAAATTCATGAACAGTGTGAACATTTGCAAACAGAAACGAAACGGTAATTTAGCGGATATTGTGTTCCACACACAACCTTCATGTTCGTACCTTATATTGAAAATATTCGTACTGTTCAAATAAATAATACGTAATAAAATAATGAATAAATAAAAATTTCAGGTAATTTTGAGACACCCTATATATAAGACAAAATAAAGTTTCACGACGATATTGGAAACGTTTCCGAACTGAGCCGTCAATTAAAAAAATATGATTAAAATGCTTATGTGGTTACAGTTGGCTGTCCCGATAAAACCCCATTACTCGCCAATAAAGAGTCCCGAGAAATACCATTCGAAGGGTTTCTAAGGCTGTCCTGACATCATCCGTTCGTAGGGATTCTAAGGCTGTCCTGATAAAACCCGTTTACTCGCCAAAATGAGTCCTGAGAAATACCATTACGAAGAAATTCTAAGGCTGTCCTGATAAAAACCGATCTCTTGAGAAAAGAGTCCTGACAACAACCATTATTAAACTATTTTTCTAATGTCCTGATATCTACCGTTTTAACTATTTTCTCTATATAATTTGAAAAAATGCACTTGCACCAATTTTGGATGAAGATTACGCTTCAGCAGCATTATAAGTGCTATTTTCAATGGTTAAAAGTAGGCCTTAGAAAAGTCCTGACAACATCCCTTTGACATATATATATATATATATATATATATATATATATATATATATATATATATGTGTATATTTCTACCGAGATATATGTGAACGCATATCCGAAGATTACAGGAGAGATGGCAGACGAGATTCGTTCTTGCCGGGACAGGGGGGGGGCGAGCGTTCTCCTCGCACGGGGGACAATAAAATCTGGCAGCATTATTCGAGATCGGATGCTCATTGGAATGCGCGGATCAAACTTAATAATGCAATGCTCGGCTTCCAAGGATGAAACGAGCGAGTCTCTCTCTCTTTCCCTCTCTCTCTCTCTTTCTCGTTCCTTTGGCGAGGCTGAGGATCCCGCGGGTCCTGGGGATGAGAGAAACGTAGGGAAGCAAGAAACGGGGAATGCGGTGGAGCGCGTGGGCCGCATGCGGAATCGAAACGAAGAGAGCGCGGGCGCGCTCGCGAGCTCGCCTTGAGTGAATCTAGTACAATGGTATAAACGGGTGGAGGAGGAGGTTCGGCGGTAGCGCGAGAGACGCGGTAGCAATTAATACGACCAAAAGACTAATAAGAAGGTAGGCCGCGTGGTTCGGTAGGCACTGCGTATGAGGGAAGCAATTTCGGTACCGGCGCGCACACGTCGCGGCGCACGAACTTTCAATCTTCTTCAATCTATATTTTCTTTTTTTTAACCTCAATGTCTATTGTAAAAAAAAAACAAATAAATTATTCCGGGACTTATGCTGGATCGTATATTTTATTTCTACTGGATGAAAAATTGTATGGTTTTCTTTATTGTTTTTTTTCGTGGTTTGTTTTATGTTTTGGTTTTGAGTACACACTGTAAAAGTTGAGCTATATTGTTAAGGCTGTAGGCCTTAGGCCATAAGGCCACAGTAACGGGTGTAAAATCATGTGCGAATTTAACAATTTCGTTTCGCATGAACAAGTGATTCACTCATAACAATAATTACACATCTATTTAGTATGAATATCAAGCTGTTAGAAAATATATTTTTTTTTCCGATGTACTAAAAGGCCGACTGCTAATATTTTCCTTTGTTTTCTTTTTTTTTAGCCGCTCCGCGGCGTGACATCCACATTTTTTTACTTAGAACGAAAAACAAAAATGCTCGTCTATCTACATTAGAACACCTAGAGAAGTACGTAGGGAATTGAAAAAAAATTGTTTTATTCAAAAGTTGTAGGTATTTGAACTTAAGAAATGAATTTTCAGTGGAAAATTTCGTTTAACTGCTCATAAACTGCTCATAAAATGGAAAGTTTTCATTAAAATGAAAAGCAATGAAATTAGGAACATAAATTTTTAATTTGAAGTAAATCGAGTGAAAATTGTTGAAGTTATTTGTCACGCCAATTGAAAAAAGCAGTTTCGAGAAGTTTCGAGTAGTTGGCGATTTTGTACATCGAAAAAAATTTTTTTTGACAGCTCGATATTCATCAAGCTGTTAAATGCCTTTTCATCCGAAAAGAATTGTTAAATTCACACATGTTTTTATACCCGTTACTGTGGCCTAAGTTCTTAATAGTACAAATATTCTAGGTAGTAAGAATTCTACGGTATTGCTACTGTACTTATTTCGATATTATAATACTTAATCATAATCGAATAATATTTATTACAAACAATATTCAATAAATCATTCAAAAATAATAATATAGAATAAAATGATTGATTAATATTCCTATATATTTATATAACATTATTATATTTATATAATATTCAAATAAATTGTTATATTGACATAACTGTACTAGTCACTCTCCTGTCATCCTCCCAGTCTCCTGCGTCACCCACACAAGCACACAAACATGCCAAATAAAAGTGGGCGCCGTCAGAAGCATCGGGATGGGTACGTGGCTTGGCCGCCGCTGTGTCGGCCGCCGCCGGCCGGCGTTAGGTTTGAGCGTCACGTGCGTTGCTACTATTTTCGCGCCACAAGTAAAAAAAGCAGTTCGCCGTATCTTTTGGTCTTCAGCCCATGCTTGTGGTCTTACGGCGATCAAATAAGTGTATTTTGATTTCATAATGGTGTATTTATACAATGACAGAATAAATAATAATCTAATGTTAGTGGTCTTAGGGTGGCTCGGTCCAATTAGTGAAAAAGAGGGGAAGCGGTAATTTGAGCCAAAACAAGCAACTCTTGAGCATGGCTCATTAGACTCCAGAGTTACAGATTGACGTTTGTATTGTTTTTGTTGTGTTAGTATATTTTATAACCACATTATGGGCAATTTGCATTAAAAATCAGGTGTTTAAAGTTTGATGTTTGAAGGTGGAGTCCACGCCGAGTATCTATGAATCTTTCTAGAAGACCTATTGGGAGTACAAATAAGTCTCCGCCGTTTGACAAAAGATGGCCCCACCAGGAGGTCATGGTTGAAATTGTCAGATGTAAAACGTTATATCGTAAGGTTGGACATATGGCAGGACCGTAACCTTGAAATATTATCGATTTCGTATCAGCATCACGTAATTTCTTTTCGTGCCAAAATGTCAAGTTTTGAGCTGCATAAGTGTCATTTGCGGGAACTTTTGATATATTTATTTAATTTGAAGAAATCTGCAGCTGAGGCGCATCGATTGCTTGTAGAAGCATACGGTGAGGCTGCTTTAAGAATGTTGAGTCCCTATGAAACATGTTAATGTTAATTGTTCAATAAATAGCTTCTTAATCGTCATTAAATTTTTACGCGACCTCCTCAATACTTCATGTAAAAATATACCAAATTTTCAGAATTCTATCATCATTACTTCAACCTCCTTGAGTGTTGAAATAAAAAATGATAAGAAAATTCTTAAAATTTGGTATGCTTTTGTATGAAGTATTTAAGAGGCAGTGTTAAAATTTCACGACGATTAGGAAGCTCGTTATTAAAAAATTAACATTTTGTTAAGAACAATTTTTAAAAGAAATAAATAAAAAAATATCAATAAATTTCGTTTTGTTTTTGTTGCTTTCTTGAGCATAGTGTCTTGAATGTGTCCTCAAAATAACAAAATTCCCAATTAACGAGACTACTACCTCAAATAAAATATACTATTGAGAATAAGCCGCTTATATTATTGTCAGAAATTACGGACACTTACTCTTTAAAATTAAAATTTATAGTGCTACGACTATAAATTATTAACAGCGTAGCCTACTTCGTTATATAATTTGGTATATTACAATTAAATAACTGCTCTCGGCGTACGATAAATTGACGGAAACTCCCTATATACTTTCAAATGGAAAGTCCTCTTCCTCTAGTTGACGAGACAAAGAAAGACTTGAAAAATTCGGGCCCTCGGTAACATTTTCTTTTTTGACAAGATCCGTTGTGAAAAAAAAATGGTGTAATATATATACATATATATATATACATATACATACATACACACATACGCGCACACACACATATATATATATATATATATATATATATATATATCCGCACCGCGATAATTAAAAATCGCGCTTAAATTTGGGCGGACGAGGCCCGAGTCACTTTTCAAGCTGCCCGTATGTACCGTACGTACGGATATGGAAAATAAGTTGGATCGTACGCGTATTTGTCCACGCGAAGAGAGCGAACGGCAAAAGCAGCGCCGTGGAAGAGCGAGGGAGGACCCTCTTGAAGAGCGAGCGCGATTGAGAGCGTCAACACGTCGAGTATACAGTTGGAGTCGCGCGGCGGTCCCTCGTGCCAAGGGAAAGGGTTTTCACTGAGGTGGAGCGCGCGCGAGCAAGTACACCCGAGCCATCCTGCGGCCCCGGAGAGACTCTCGGAGAGTCCGCGCTTCGGAGTTTCGTCTCGAGAGCGTATTCCTTCCCTCTCTCGGTGTGCCGTACCCCGAGCCACGTATTTGTATTCTACTTTCGTGTGTTTGCCGAAACATAATATTTCGGTTGGTACTTTCGTTCTATTCGACGTATATGCGCGTAAGGACCGCTATGCATACGACTCTACAGGAGTTGGTACTTCTCGGGACACGAGCACGCCCCCTGTGCCGCGGCTTCTTTTCCGTTCTACTTACCGTATCTCGTAGGCCCTACGTTTTCTGTTATTATTTTAATCCTCCTACAATCTCATATATATATTAGGGTGGTTAAAAAAAATCGATTTTTTTTCTCAACGGAAAATTGAAGTACGTTAAGATAAAGAAAGTTTTGCAAAATTTGAGGGTTCGAAACAATTATTTAGTGAGTGCTCAAACAGCTGTTTCACGTTTTTTTAAAATGATTATCGGAGTTTTGATTCTTTTTTTATCTCGATGCAGAAAATGTCAGTGCGTGATCCAATGTAAGTCTTGATTCAATTTTTTCTGTAACAATACACAATTTTTATTCAAGTACTTTTTTTTTACCATAAACAATTTGTATTCGCACATTAAGAATCAATATATGCAATTCGGTTGTGGAAATTATATCAACCACTTGATGAACAAGAACACGGTGTTTCCATCACTGAACGTCTAAAAAGTATGCGTGTTTTTTTCGGAGTAATATGTTGTTTTGGAGTAAGAAAACAAATGAAGAAAAAAAAATTGATGAAAAATTGAGAAAAAAGTTATAATTAATTTGAGCATTACCTAAAAAAAATGTTTAGACCTCTCAAATTTCGTATGAATTATTTTTTCATAACGTACTAACATTTTCCGTTGAGTACGGCGAAAAAAAAATCATTTTTTTTTGTACCACCCCAATATATATATATATATATATATATATATATATATATATATATATATATATATATATATATATGTATGGGATTGTAGGATCATTAAAATAATAAAGAAAAAATGCAGGGTCTGCGAGATACGAAAAGTAGAACGGAAAAGAAGTCGCGGCACAGGGGGTGTGCTCGTATATATATACAGGGTGTTCTATTATGGATGGATAATCTTGCAACTGTCGATTACTCAGATCATGTCCTACGTCATGTCATGCCCTACGGTCATGTCATATGACGGAATTTCAGTTTAGTAAAAGTCCCACGGTTTTCGAGATGTTGGGCTTTATGTTAATTTACGAAAAAAATCATCTGCTTTTGGTTTTTCGCAAGCCATTTCGACAAATGATATAAATCGACAATAACTAAGCAACTTTTAAAGGTAATTGGCACCATATGCGTAGTACATTTTTTTTACACCGCAGGCTATCAAAGTCAGATGTTCGAATTGGTTTGTATGAAAATTCTGCATAAGTTTGTTTTTCATAAAATTTCCTTTTCATGTAAGGTTAAAAAGAAAACTTTTCTAGATAAAACGAATAGCGAATAGTATTTTTTTTTACCCCCAGTTCCAAAAAGCTATCATTTGTAAAAATGGCATGCGAGAAACTAAAAGCTGATGATTTTTATCTTGAAAATCGTGGGACTTTTACTAAACTGAATCCAGCATATAGAAGGATATGATCTGACCTATAGACAGTTGAAGGATTATTCATTTATAAAAGTACGTCCTGTAATATATATATATATATAATATATAGAAAAAATTTCAACAATTCGACTCCTCACCGTTATTTTCATTGCCTTTGGTTTTATCTTATTATTTAATAAATCCTCACCTTATATATATGTTGTTGTTTATATATATATATATATATATAAACAACAACATGTTGTTATATATATGAAACCAAAGGCAATGGAAATAACGGCGAGTCGAATTTTTGAATGTTTTTTTAAATGGCCAAATTTATTCAGATGATTCCGAATGAAAGCTTGAAAGGAGAAGCAGCGAGAGAGGGGCAAGGAGATTCGACCGTTTCTACTATTCCCTCGAGAGCTTTGTCGCGATCCGACTGGGGTAGCGGGTCGAGGGTGTAACGACGTGTGGCTATCTATTCAATAAAGAATATCCATATATATATATATATATCACTATACAGAAGGAGAATGCCACGCGATTATTTGGTAGGTGATAAGAAAAACGGGCGGGCGCGCGTATCGTCTCGTCCCTCTGGGGACCCTTATGCTCTTCTCTCTCTCTCTCTCTTTCTCTCTCTCGCGCTTTCTTCAGTGGCTTGAAGAGTGCTCTCTCGTTCCAGTCCGTCTCAGGGTGGCCCTCGTCCGAACTCGCCTCTTATCGTACACGTATATTATATAGACTCTCCCTGCTGCTCTTGTATCCCCGAGAAAAGTTCGAGTAGTCCGTCCAAAAGTTTTTTTTCCCAACTGTCGATTGTCACGATTATTGCTCGAGCCGTGAAAGTGCGCGCTCGATGTAACGTTAAATATTGAACTTTTTTTTGGTTCAAATTGTCTAATGTTGCCGTTATGCGCGAGCCAAAAATGTTCAATGCAAAAACGAGTACGGTCGATACATTGATATATTCTCTTTACATCTGAAATGGAAGATAAAGGAATTAACAAATAAGATGAAATATTAGAATTTAAAAATATTTGTTTTTCCGCCTTAAAGTATGGTGCACACGTACAAAACAAATATTGTTTGGTATTATGACAATTGTTATTCGTATTAAGGCGAGATGTACAATTACAAAGATGAAAAATCGATCACATTTTTTTTCTAAGCGATAGAACTATATATGTAGAATATTTTTTCAAAGCTTCAAAGCAAAATTCGAAAAGCAATGCTTCAAAGCTAAATTCGCAAAAGAGCTGGGAGAAATGGCTGAAAAGTAATAAAATGATCAAATAACAATTACAATTATGACTGTAATTGATAATTTAAGTACTTCGTAACCAAAAACTATTGAGTCAATTGAGTTGAAACTTGGTAGAGATATCGATAATGTTGCTACCTTCTACTTAACGAGCATTGTTTTTGGAAAATCATTTGAAAAATAACTTTTTTAATTCAAATTTTACAGAAATTTTGAATGAAATGTTATTTTTTTTGTAAATGCGTGCCATTCTGCCAAATTTGCATTACATTTTTTTTTATCACTGACAAATAAGTCTCAAAGATTAAAAAAAGATACCGCCTTCCAAAGAAGGCCGCATCTATGAAAAAAAATCGAAGAAGCTTTTTTAGTACCGTTGGAATCAGTAGAAATTTTTCCATTATTCTGTATATTAAAACGCATTTTCCATTTTTTTGTAGATGCCGCCTTCTTCCATGTGACGGCAGAGTAGGTCATTGTTAGGGCGTTTTATATTTTCTATACAACGACTGGGCTAAATGGCTCCAAGTTGCTATTTAGTTTCACCGTCGAGACTGTTTCATGTGTTTCATCAGGGTGCTTAGAAAATCGGCAAAAACAACCTTTTTTCGCGTATAATTCTAATTGTACATTATTTATCCTGTGACATCTATACGTCACCTAAACGAATAATTCCACTCAAATGCACACCATGAGCCCGATCGGGAAACTAAGCTGCTAATACAATGATTAGGTACTTAATTACTGACGCAATGAAAATATAGGGATGTTGAACAAATTATCGTTGCTTGTCGTGAAAATAAATGCTTTATTTGAAAAAAAATCATTCCTAATGCTTTTAACCGTTTCGGAACTGTTGCAGCCTCAGCTGCAGATTCTTTTCGAATAAAGTAGTGCAGTATATTTTTCCCCGCAAAATACTCTTTTTTTGGCACGAAATTTGGCACCCATAACCCTTCCTTGACACAAAAAAATCCGAGATTCACCTTAAACATTTCTTAATATGTCTGCCCGATTAAAATTAGGCAAGTATACAATTGGATTGTTGTTAAAAATTATAGAAAACTTTCAATTTTTGGAAACTAAGCATTTTATTTCAAATTTATCTGGGTCAAAATGAAACAGTGTGTCAACTTACGGTTAACACTATGAAAAAAAAAGTTGTTTACACTTCGGCGAAATACACTGAATTTCAAGCTTGCTTATTACTTCTTTATGAATGCGTTACCATCTTAAGGTAGTCCTATCGACAGGCTTCAATTCATAGGATTTTCATAATTTTTTTTGAGCTTCACTAAAACTATTATAATCGTCTCTGTAAAATTTCATGGTCGGTTATCGACCTTATGACAGAGAAAAAAAATATAAAAATTGCTTCTTTTTATAAAGGAATCCCCAGACGACATACAAAAACCCAATTTCCGGTCGCTAGAAAAGTGCATACAATAGTGAGAATCCGTCAGATTCTTAAAAATAATCAGATTTACATGCTCAGCACGTGTAGTAATCTAATGCTCTCAGAAAAAAATACGCCTATGGACCTAATTTTCATGTAATATCAAGTTTAATTTGAATTTCCGGTATTGGATTTATTACCACTTGCTACGATAAAGAGACGTGACGGCAAGGCAACAGCCGACTGTAGTCGTAACCTCATCTCACTCATTCGAATTTCCACACATATTTCATTTTTAACCGACATATTTCGCCGACACAAATTTTCCACGCTTTTTTACCAGACGTGGCCCGAATATAATGCTTTACATTTCCCGCAGCTGACATTGTTTTGACAGATCGACGTTGAAAAGCATGGAGGTTGAACTCGCCTGAATGAGTAAAAAAGACGAAGATAGAACCAATGTTGCCAAATATCGAACGTCATACTACGCGAAGCATACTATCGCATCATAATCGAATAATAAGCGAATCATACAAATATCATACTACGCGAATCGTTGGAATAGCTATTTTTCTAATTAAATGTGAACATTCATTAAACTGTTTACACATGGAAGATTTTAGTTAACACAAATTATTTTTTTTGCATATTTAAAAAATATAAATTGTACAGGTCTCAAGTATGATCAGTGGTATGACTAGGTGTGAAACGATATAACTACCTTAAACTATACAGAAAACAATAAGAACTTATTCAACTTCCCAATAATAATCAAACGAATCCGTAAAATAGAAAGAATTCAGCAAACATGTTTTATTTTGTATACTTTTGTGAAAAACTAAATATTCCATGCAGCAAAAATAACGATATATGTGTCGAGAGGTTCGGCGAGTCGTTTGAGGAATCGTAAACGATTATAGCTTGTGCAAAATGAGTTGCACGCGCGAGTGAATTCGAGGTATGAGTTCTCCAAGCGGGAGCGATCTCTCTTTGCACTTTCCGTGGCCAACATATGGAGTTACTCCGGTCTGAGAGAAAGAGCGGGAGAGAGAAGGACGGAATTTGCGATCGGCACTTGGAACCATTACCAAGTCCATTAAAGCGTAATGCTTTTCGCCGCGCGCGCACGCTGCAGTCACGGAAGAGCGCAGAGGTATAACTTTCGGTACGTAAAAGAGAAAGAGCGAGAGCACTCCCCTCGTCTCTCTCTCTCTCTCTCTCTCTCTCACTCTCTGCCTCTCGCTCAGTATCGGCATCGGTTTGTCGGTGTATCCATTATCCGCGTTAAACAGAGTGAAGGGCCCGAAAGCGTTGAAAAGTCGACGATGACACGCGGGCCAAGCGGTATAATAGCCGCGTAGTACCAAGCGAGAAACGAGAGAAAACGGCTCCTCGGCTTTATTTGGGGACTGTGAACGAGACACGGCAAGTGGGGCTTGCGTGCCCGGAAATTGGCGAATCGTGCCCCGCCACAGGGCACGTCGTCGAGCATCCGAGCGACGCACCCACGGGCCCTTTCATGCCCAATTCATCACCAGATCCTGCAACAATTATTCGTCGGAACGAGAAAAAAGGCCGTTCAATTATTTCTCCTCGTATCAAATTGTCCCAGGGAATTATTGATCCGTCGGTTCAAGCGTCTTATATTTTTCAATAGGCATCTTTTTGCAACTGCATTCGAGTCTGGGCCACCACGCTCGGAATCGCCCGTACACGTGTATGTGTACGTGCACGAAGACGACGAAGGGCGAAGCAGATGAGCGATGCACGGGCAATCTTCGAAATACGATTAAATATCTCGGCTGCTCGCACGTATGGGATGAACCGCACCCAGCGAAAACTTGGCGGGTATGGCATAGCCGAGTATCTGTGTATGGGCCATTCTACGCCATTTCACCTGGCCTGTGACCCCGATTATTTTCTCGATATTTTTTTTTGGAAAATTATACCCCATGAAAGGAATATCCACACCAGTTATTAGATTTTTATCTCTTGTCTGTTAGGACTTATAAATTTCCAATAAATGTCGATTTTGGAAGTTTTGGAAACGTTTAAACGCTGATAACTCCGGAACTAATTGAGATGGCGACAAATGTCGACATATAACTTCTGTTCATTTTGAAGCATACTTTCGTTAAAAAATGTGCAAAAAATTATCAGTTATCATTGTCAACGTTTTTTTGCTTCTAAAGTGAAAATTATTTTTTTTAAAGATGATTACCCTTTTTATTTTTTTTCAAAAAATTGTCTAAAATAGAGTGGCCCTTCCTATGATTTTTCAGACTAGTCTCATTGTGGGCTCATTTTTCTTTTTATTTTTCTCGAATTATATTTTTTTTCGAAGATTTTTTCATTTTAATTTACAATAATGCTATCAATGATTTTGTGATTTCCAATTCCGCTTCGACAGGCCTGAAACGCGTTATTTTTAATTTGTGCTGATTTTAGCGAAAAAAATATTTTGAATAAAAAATGGGGAAAATTTGAAGGAAAAATGGGCCCACGATGAGACTAGTCTTAAAAATCATAGAATGGGTCACTCCATTTCAGATAATTGTTTGAAAAACATAAATAAAAAAAGGTAATTATCTTTTAAAAAAAGTTTTCACTTTAGAAGCAAAAAAACGTTGACATTGATAAGTGACGATTTTTTTTTCATATTTTTAAACAAAAGTATGCTTTAGAATGAAGAAAAGTCATCTACCGACTTTTCGTCGATATCTCAATTGGTTCAGGAGCTATCAGCGTTTAAATGTTTCCAGAACTTGCGAAAACGACATTTTTCGGAAAATTACAACTCCTGAAACAGAAGAGATAAAAGTCGAAAAATTGGTGTGGATACTCCTTCCATGGGGTACAATTTAACAACAAAAAATCAGGAAAATAAAAAATGGTCCAGGTTACGAGCTAACAATAAGTGAAATGGCGTGGAATATCCCATATATATATATATATATACACATACACACGAGCAGAACACACGTGCGCGGCTATCGATCTTGGCAAATCGCTCGAAACATCGACACCTTTGCCCCCACCCCCGTGCTCCGAGAATAACGTGCGCGGGTCCTCATTAAGAGCGAACGATTATCGCTCCTGTTCGCGAATCAAAATTCTCCGAGATCGAGAATCGCCCAGCGATCATTCTCTACGAGTATTATTCCCGAATCTGCCAAAAATTCCAGGACTACCGCAAATTCTCGGCTTCTTTTTTACCCTCAAAAAGCAAGTTCTCTCTCCGTGGAAAAGAAAAAGAAATCGCGGTCGTAAAAAAGTCGATCGAAAATTCGTCTCGTGTACATGGTAATAGGGCCCTGAAAATAAATACCTTACTCGGGCTGCGGTATTAGGCATCGGCGGTCGACGGGCATAGCCGTAAAGGATATCGATGAGCCAATGTAGAAGCCCCCGAGCGCAGCGGAGGAGGAGGAGAGCGCTCAGCGCATCGGGATCCCGATCTTATCTCTCCAAGTTTCGAGCTTATGCCATCATGGGGCTGACTCCTGAATTAATTAGGCCCAATCGACGTCACTCTAATTGGCCTAATTAAGCAAAAGAGGGCAGAGGAAAGGGCTTTGTATATACAGAGGCAACCAATGCACGTCGTTTAGGTGCGATTCGGTAGTCGTGCATATGCAACCCATACGCGATCGCTTCGTCGATCGACCCATTCCAATGACGTTGAAGAAGAACAATCTTTAAACAGATTAATCTTTCGCCAGTGCCTTTCGCTCCGATCCTATCAATCACGCATACACATATGCATATTTTAGTTTTATTATGAATCCATATACAGCCTAATGGCTCTACTAATGATGATCGTCTTAATTTTTATTATACCCATGATGTTTATTTGAGTACGTATTCCCAAATATCCATGGTCTATATGAAAATAAAAAATATACGTATATATTCATTATATATGATGACGGGTGAAGGGATAAAAACTGACAGCCAGGGATATGTGCATATATATAGTATATAATTCGATTCGCGGTTGCAGCTGCACACGCGAGCTTCGCGTATCAACTGTGCATGTATCGAGTACTTACACGCACAGGTAGGCATGTACGATAATTTATGTATCTAAAGGGTGTCTCAAAATGAGCTGACATTTTAAGTCGCGCGCTATTTTTTTTCTGGCGTACATAGAATACTGATCTTTGACAACTGACACCAGGAAGTACTGAGGTTTAGTCATGGAAAATTACACGATCGAGCAACGCATAGAAATTTCTATTTGCTGCATCGCTACTGCATATAGTCATTGCAGACAAAGTTTCATGGTCGTGTTATCCCGCACCGCGGCGATGTGAACTGGCCACCAAGAACGTGCGATTTGACGCCGTTGGACTTCTCTCTTTGGGCTTTTCTGAAAAGAAGAGTGTATGCCAATGATCCATAGATCGTCCGGACCATTCCGGAACTCGTGGAAGCAATTGGACGGACCATTAATGAAATAAGTCCGCAATTATGCCAAAATGTTATTGCAAATTTTGTTCAAAGAGTGAACGTTTGGAATTAGGGACGACGCGGCCATTTATCGGATATTATGTTCCACACATAACCTCCATCTTTGTACCGTATATTAAAATAAAAACATTCGTACTTTTCAAATAAATAATACGTTTTATTAATGAATTAAAATGTCAGGACATTTTCAGACACCCTATACGATGCACATACAAGTAATTCGCGAGTATATATATAGGCGTATTAATTCGAGTGTATATACGTGTGTATGTGTGGGTGTGCTTTTCTTTTCTATATATATATATATATATATATATATATATATATATATATATATATATATATATATATATATATATATATATATATATATATTATGACTCTACGGTTATTTATGTCGAGTTGGCAAGATTGAACTGGCACATCCAAAGGTTGTGATCCGGTCCTCGATCCAAAAAACTGGTTCTCTCCCGCAATTCCGATCAGAGCGAGCGAGGGAGCACGGTGAATTATATGGAAGTTGTGTCCCGGGACGAGAGACCGTTCGACAGAGCGTGACCGTGTGCCGCGTTTCGCGACACGATTCGACTCATTCCCCGCGATATTATACCGTATATCTTCGATAATAATTCGTTCGATATATCAACGAGGCGCGCGGCAATCGGCTCCCCTTAAGACACACGTCTTCCGACGACCGCGTACGGATTTTGGACACCGTGTACGCGGGATCATATTTTTTTTCTCGCATTATCGTATTCGTCCGAGCGGGCACGTGAATATGATAAATTGTCCGAGCTCGTGTCAACAAAACTACGAACAAAAAAAAACGGATGATTTTCCGGGGCTGCTGTAGAATTATACGTCCTCGTGAGAAAGAAAAATTCTCCCGTTCTCGTCGCGTGAGCTTCGCAAGTTTGCAACGAAAGAAAAAGAGAAATTAAGGAATTAACGATAATGCGAGGAACCGCTACGATAAAGAGATCGCGAGAGAGAGAGAGAGAGAGGGACCAGCTGCTCGCGTATTAATCGTACTATACGTGATATACACGTGTAAGTGCTCGCTCGAGAACCACTTAAACTTTTGCTTACCTTCGAGACTCGTTCGATAAGTCTCTCTCCCTCTTTCCCCCCCCCTCCCCTCTCTCACCCTTATGGAGCATGCCGGACTCGCCCTCTGCCCTCCCTCCCCCTCCTGATAAGTATGCTAATGACGTACATAATAATAACACAGGTATTGCTTGTCGCGCGGCTCGCTCGGGTCTATATCACCTTTTCATATATACTTGACCACATTATACAAAGGCAAGCCTCGATAAATGAAAAAAAAAAAAAAAAAAACAAAAAACAATCAGGCGAGTAAAAAGGACGCACGGAAACGCGCGGGAGCCTGCGACCCGACAGCCTTATCTCGTTTATGTACCTCCACAACACACATATTTATACGTATATAATATATACGTCGTGATAAGAGACGCGCAGTGGCGTTACGATTCGAAAAAACCTGCCACGTAGTTTTTACGATTCTTCCATACGTGCTTGTGTTCAATATATATTCAACACAATTGAACGATTTATATATATATATATATATATAAATCGCAATTCACATTGCGCAATTCACATATATATAAATTGTGATTTTTATATATATATATATATATATGTATAAATCACAATTCACACGTTCAACACAATTGAACGATTTATGTATATATATAAATCGTTCAATTGTGTATTCGGAAATAAAAATGCAGCCACGAGGGCAAGAAAAGGGCAAGTGGGGACTGAGAAGCGACGAAAAAAGCGATTAATAGGAAAAAAGCAATGGTGTGAAAAAGAAAATGGGCGAGCACGGCGTGTGTGCAGACGTTGCGCTTGAGGCGACGTCATCTTCATTAACGCTTCTTTAATGCTGCGATTTGCTATTCACAGTGTTGCACAGAGAAAGAGACAGAGCGAGACGGAGAGATATATAAATAATGAAACGACGAGAGCTTCGTTGAAAAATTAAGAATCGAGCACGAAATCAAATTCACATACTTGAACGCGTTCGTGCGTATGTACGTGTGTGTATACACGGCTGTATTAAACGGCGGAGCTGAATGAGCCATTAACGGGGTCCACGCGAGAGGAATAATTATCGCCCGGGAGAATCGTGACAATGGGACGGATGCTGCGATTCTCGGGGCTCTATATACGGACGAGGCGCGTGCTCGTGTGCGCCTTGCAAATCTCGCCGGCTTGGCTTGTGTGTTCAACTTTGGGACTTTGCTATTTCGAGCCTTATCAGACGTGCCGAATTGTTTTTTTTTTTTCACACACGCTTATATACACCGGGGTGTACGCGTCGGTCCCAGAATAACAAAAGCGCGAGCGTTAAAATAGTTTGCGCCACTTCGTGTTCGTTTCGCGTGTTTGGTTGTGTCAGGAGCGGATGGGGGTGGGCCAGGAAAACAATGAGGAGGAATAATATCCCGTAGCATTGGTGCGGTAGGCATGCGAGCAAAGAGAGAGAGAGAGAGAGAACGACATTGAAGTGGCAGTCGAGCTGATGAGCGAGAAAGCACCCTCGAAGAGGCAAGGGTGTGCATACGCAACCCAGCAAGGCTTTCGAGCAAAGAAGGCTATATATGTATGGCAGGACGTGAAAGGGCCGAGAAAAGGAATTGCGGAAAAACGGGCTACGAGCCAACAGACGACGGGGATTGCCTGAATTCCCTCCGTCTCTCTTTCTCACTTTCTCATTCTCTCTCACGCACTGTTTCTCCGGTTTTATTTGCCTCCGCGTACGCGTAGGATTCTCTCGGCAGGGATGGCCCCTGGGCTACGGTAACGGGAGGTATACGCGAGCGTAATACGCGGCTGCAACATAGCCAAGTGCCGGAACGTCATTAAGGCCGGCCTCAGGGTCTCAGACCTGTGACCCCAACCATTCGTCTCGGCAATGTCCCTGTCGTCGTCGTCACCTATCGCCACTTCCTTCACGGGGCGCGACCCTATTAGTACACCGGCCTGCGACACAACCCCTTACTGATCTTTTATTATGTGCGCGTCCAAACGTACACACACGTCACTCTCCCTGTGTGTCTGTCTGTACAGAGAGGACAATCGTGTGCGTAATTTTGTGCGTGCGCTTATAATTGTTCGGGTTTGTTCAGGGGATTGCGCACATCGCCGTAACGAAACCGCGTAGAATCAACCCGGAACTCATACTCTTGTACGACACACCACTCTCGTTCAGTTTCTCATCGCCGAGCTTGAATGTACATCAGACGTTTGCTTCTTACTCCTCGCTGATGATCGTTTCTATCCGGACTAGTTGAGTTTATCGTGGTCAGTACCTACCTACAATATTTAGGTTTTTCGCCGTTTGGGGGCGGTCGAAACGTGTTTCTATTGACTTCGAACAAACGTTTCATACGCAAGCAAGTTTTCCAAATCTTGTTCTATTTTTTAGATGCCAAGAAATCGTCCGAAAAGAAAAATAATATTAAAGAACCTTGATATACCTTCAGTGATACTCAAACTGGAATGAAAAGCAATAAAACGGATTATTTTTATGAAAAGTACATTTTCTACACAACAAACATACTTTATCACTTCACACACATCGTTAACAGTACCTGGATTTAGTAGAACATTAGTTCAATCAGCTGAAAACACTCGGCTACACTCGGCCAATTTTGAACAAGTGAAAAATCGGTTGGACGAATGGTTTCGGTCCAAAGACGCGTCGTTTTATCCTCACGGTGTTCATCTATTGCCACGGATAATACAAAAATGTGTAGCTAGCGAGCGACGATACTTCGAATAAACCACTTTTTGTATTTCTCTCGAAACTTTCCATTTTTCATTGATAAAAAAACCCGGAAACTCAGTTGCACACCATAAATGTACGATCGTCCGATCAACCGTAGTACATGTGACAGGAAGTATTCAATATCGCATCCGGGTAAGTCAAGGGCAATGTGTAGGGCTCGTGGCTTTTTTCACCCGACTCGCGCGTATTCGCCACAGGTCACTCGAGTTGTTTAGCTCTTTCATCGCCTTGTCACCTCATTTTTTCCCTTTTTTGCTTGCCATCGTGCAGTCCCTCGGGGACACGGGAGATTCTACTTGAGAATATGAGAGCCCGAGTGTGTATTCATCAGTCCGCGGGATCAAGGGAGATCCTGAACGAGAGGACACTGCCTAGGATATTTCTCGTCGTCGAGTCGACGAGAGTCTCGCTGACAGAGACAAATGTACGAGGCACGCGCGATCATTATATATATATATATATATATATATATATATATATATATATATATATATATATATATATATATATATATATGTTCGGGGCCATATAAATAGTAGCAATAAGCAACATCCATCCGAATCATAACACTCAGACTCAAGCCACCCTCGCGTTTCTCGCGCTGTTGATTCTCGACGACAAGAGCATACTATATGAGAGAGGAGGAAAACATGAAGCGAGAGTAGCACAGACGGAAAACTGTCACAGGAGACGAAGAGAGCGTGAGAGACCTCTCCGTGTGCCAGCAACGAGGGTAGTTTGGTTTTAACACACACAGACACACACACACACACACGCACGCACGCACACGCACGCACACACACACGCAAGAGGCAGCCTAAGCAAGAGATGCCGGTAGGCATCAGCCAAAATAAGAGATGGAGAAGGATGCAGCCGAGCCTAATGCGCGTTTCGTGTAAACGCGCGTCGCAAACGGACGGACGGGGTTCTCGCGAAGGGGAGACGCGCGCGCAACGTGCACGTATGCTCGCGCGCTGCGTTTTATAGGCGCGAAGTACCGATGTGAGCCTATGGATCCTTGAGACAAGCTACCCAGAGGTAAGGTGTCTCTAAAAATAAATTCGCTAAAGGCACAAAAAAATATTTTAATTTGGGCCAAGGAAGCTTTTATCTTTTAAGAATAGAAGCTCGCTAAACTTTGTTCGGCGGTGTCAAGCTCGTCGTGGTTCG
Organism: Ophion costatus; assembly: GCA_951751655.1. Classification (NCBI taxonomy): domain Eukaryota; kingdom Metazoa; phylum Arthropoda; class Insecta; order Hymenoptera; family Ichneumonidae; genus Ophion; species Ophion costatus. The sequence goes on from OX632367.1 coordinate 14,263,821, forward strand.
TCGACGTCGAAGCCGAGGGGTTGGCCGTATAGTTGGTAGTAGCTCGTGTCAAAGAGTATAGCAACGTTAGAGTAGATGCCTCGGGGAATCCAATGGGAGTAACTGCGGTTCCCGTCGTCCCTCTCACTCGCTGTCGTTCTCACTCTGTCCCTCTCGCTGCGGGTAGGAGACACGTGTTTTCACGAACCCGATTACCCACATATAGTGTGACGCTTCGCGTATATCATCCTCTATATGCATACGTACGTACGTGTATACATGCGTGTACACACATGCGCGCCGTTGCTTACACGCGTATACGTCCCTCCGTGTTTCCTCACGTCACTTTTCCGCCGTTCTACTTGTCCTCCTGCTCCTCCTCCTTGTCGTCGTTCTCGAGTTACACGAAAGGCGTGCAACGTCACGGGCTCTTCCCCCGAGCCTGACGATTCGGAGGAAAGTATGGAATACGGAAAGGTAAAAATGAGGACACGGTGAAGAATGGTAAAATCAAGAAAACTGAGAAAAAATGTATCGGGACATTGAATAAGTTCTCGCTGTTTTCCAACAGATGGCGTTACCAGAACTGCGCGGGTGTAGTTTAATTGTAAGATGGTAACGCATCTACAGGGTTTCCCAGAACTGATGGTAGACCTTGAAATGGGTGGTTGGGGGGGGGGGGGGGGGTGAAATTCTGAGGCGATTGTTATAAGCACCTTCCATTTCAGGGGCTACCATCAGTTCTGGGACACCCTGTATAAAGACGTACCATAAGCAAGCTTCAAATTCAGTATATGTAATTTCGCCGAAGTGTACACAATTTTTCTTTTCATAGGGTTAAACATGTCAAATTTCGTGCCAAAAAAAAAGTATTTGCGGGGAATTTTACTGCACTACGTTATTGAAAAAAAACCTGTAGCTGAAGAACACCGAATTCTTGTTTAGACTTACGGCGACCATGATTTGTCGGAAACAACATGCAGAGATTGGTTTAGGGGACTAGGCGTAGGAAAATCTGGATTTTTTCCGTTGTTTCAAGGATTCTGTTTCTACAATCTCTTCCAAACATTTTGGCGCAAAGAAAACTGAAAAATTCGCAAAATTAAGTTTAGGAGAGCAATAAAACTCCAATACTTTGTTAACGGTTAACAGTTGAATGCAGACAAAAGATCGCAGGCGTCGACAAAAAAATATAGGGTGGAGAGAAACCGACGTTCCACGGTTGCTGCCACAGGAAAAACTAAACTCGAGAAGTCCGTCTACAGCGCCGGGAATTTTCAACGTACCTAAGTTGCTATTTATCTGCGCGACAACTTAAACGCGTTTTTCTCGCAACGTAGTTTTGTCCCGATAACGCAAGAGCGATTGAAGATATCGCCGTGATTTTTTTTTTCTTAAAGATGATATCAACTTTCTCTATAAAATGAACTCCCGTGTATGAAAAAAAATTAGTTTATTATTATTGTTATTGCAACAAATGTCATCCGTTTTTCGATGTTTTTCAAATTTTAGCCGCTACCTGTTTTATTTCGATGTTAGATAAAAAATGTCAATTTCAGTATGCGGAGGAGCATTCCCTGAAGAGAATGGCGTTTGGGAATTTCCGAAAACTTCAACCTGCCATCCGGAATCGTGGCGATGAGGGAGCAGTGCATGAGACGCGTGGTTTTCTTCATCCGCTCATATCTCCCTTAAATCTTTATACTTTTGAAATATTTTCTCCTATCTTGGGCCTATGTTGCTTCTCTTTGGACGCTTCAGGAAGAATGATTTTGATGTGTTGCACCGGAGGCTTTACTTCACGAAGACCCATGTCAGGCGCTAGCTGAACTTGCATTAGGAGTCGCCCACACAACAGTTTCGAAACGTTTGAAATTTAGAAATTACTTTTTTAGCATTGACAATGCCTTTAAAACAGCATATGTTCGTTGAGGTAGGCTGGGTATAGTTCTCTGAGTTAGCTGTATGTCACACTAAACTAACGCTACCCCCACTCCAATGCCATTGTGTTGCAGTAGGGTGGTGGGAGCTGCGACATGCTCAATGCCTGTGATCCGTTAAAAAATGCCCTCTACCCACTCAATTCTACTCTTGTTAACTAACCAATTCTTCCACCTAAATATACCAATATTTTTTTTAACACTAAAAACCAACTCATATTATTTAGCTACCGTACCTATTTTCTTTTGCCCAAAAACCAAACTACATTTTCACTGCAATAAAATAGACGCACTTTGTATAATATCTGTAGATTTTTAAATAAAGCATTATATTTCACGAGAAAAAAAACGGCGGGAACTTATTCAACATCCCAAGTGTGTGTATTTTTATATTTTTATTCTGTCCCTTGTATGTAAAGAAAGGGAGGAGAGGTTATAAATTTATACGCGATCTCATTCACGAGTGTCCTCATTGGGCGCTTACATTATCTACTCGGAGAGCTTTCCCTTCCAGCTCGAGCTTTTGCGTGCGGAAATATGGCCGTCCTCAGTCGCGGTCCGGTACAAAGTTCCCGGAGGAGAGAGAGAGAGAGAGAGAGAGAGAGAGAGAGAGAGAGAGAGAGAGAGAGAGAGAGAGAGAGAGTTTCTTCGTCGTCCTGTTCGGACGCCGGGGGTGGCTGAGCACAAGGCACTTCGACATACAGCACGAGAGAGAGATAAAGTGAGCGAGAGAGGAATCGAGGAGGGAGAACGTGAGCTGTATCGCCAACCACGGCTTTAATAAACCCCTTGGATTCTCGGCGACGTACCATTGTGGCGGCGCGAACCCTCCGCCCTTCTTAACCCACCCGACCCTCTCTCTCTCTCACCCCCTCTCTCCATTCATCTCGCTCTTCCTTGCCGTCTTAGGACGGCGGGGTGTGCTTCCGTGCCTTTGCACGCTCTCTCGGCAGTCTCTCAATATCCCTTTGTTTAGGGTGCTTACGAGCGAGGACTCGGATGTCGCGCCCCCTCACGAGAAAAGACGAGGAACAGAGAGATGCGGGGATACTACTACCGAAAGCCACCCTCCCCCTCGCCCCCGTATTCCTGCTATCTTTTTGCTCCCTCCTCGTGATAACCACACTCCTCTGCACATCTCCCTCAACCTTGCCGAACCTCGCATTCACGCCAAGCGAACAATCTTTATGAAGGATATCTTGCCGGTACTCGACGAGACACTGAGCGCAAGGGGGAGGCGGCGGAGAAACAAAAGAATTCTGCGCGACGTTAAATTTGACTCGAGAGTCCATTAGGCGTGTTCCTTATCCCGTCCAAATTTTACCTCGAACTGAATCGTCTGTAGGTACATATATATATATATATATATATATATATACCTACAGACGATAGGTACATACACACATATATATATATATGTGTATGCACCTACAGACGATTCAGTTCGTCTATATATATATATATATATATATATATATATATATATATATTTATTGTATTTATTGTACGTATGTATTATATAACTACTATATATATATATATATATTGTATTCATTATTTCTCAACGATACTGTGGAGCAAGTGATTCTTTCGTTTATTTGTACATTCGTAAATTTCATTTCGAATAGGGATCCCAGTACTCGTGACGAGACCGGGGTTGAATCTACCCTTTTCGGTGGCGCGGAGGCCTTCAAGGGGGGTTCAGATACTCAGATTCACTTTACGAACTAATAATCCGCTCAAAATAAAATAAACGCGTCTCCCACTCGTTCCAACCCAACAGTCATTGTCTTATTACGCGCCATTTATAATCTTTCGACATTACGAGAGAATGATAAAATTTGCATCGTTTCTTTCATCGAAGCGACACAGCCTGAAGACGAAAATTTTACGGTCCAAAATAATTTGGACTTTACTCATCGACTCGTTTTTATATCGAGCCAACGAACTCTGTAGTTACGTACGACAGTATGTTTTTTTTCTCGTAGAAAAAAACGTATCCCGTATGGTCTCGATGTATACCGAGGAGAAAAAAAAAGAAATTGATAAATTCCGGAGCAACGCACGCTTGCGGAGAAACGAGTCGAGAGTTCTAATTGGGATCCGAAGGCGAGGATAAAATGATGTGTGGGTGTGTGTGTATGTGTGTGTGTGTGTGTGTGTGTGTGTGAGGGAGAGAGATAATGTATACACGGTGTGTGTGACAATCAATTGGCCTCGACCAAGGGATCGTGACGGCTCGTCCTATGCGAATCACGTATAGAATACGATCCTTCTTCGTCGGCGCACACGGTGGACTTTGGAGAATCTCGTCCTCAGAAGGGCGAGCCATCTACGCAGCCCCAACGGGAGTACCTCTCATTGCCACCCTTGAGTTAATATATATATACATACATATAATATACTATCTATTATATTAACTATCGGGTTAATAGATAAATATATATATATATATATATATATATATATATATATATATATAGGGTGTCCTGTTATGGATGGATAATCCTGCAACTGTCAATAGGTCAGATCATGTCCTACTATCAGCTGGAATTTCAGTTTAGTGAAAGACCCACGGTTATCGGGATAAAAATCATCTGTTTTTGGTTTTTCGATTGCTATTTCTACAAATGATAACTTTATTTTACCCGATTAAGGCCTTAGGTCACAGTAACGGGTATAAAATCATGTGCGAATGTAACAATTTTTTTTCGTATGAAAAAGTCATTCACCCATAAAATTAATTACACATCTATTTAGTATGAATATCAAGCTGTTAGGAATATTTTTTTTTTTCGATGTACAAAATGGCCGACTACTCGAACTTTTCGAAACAGCTTTTTTCCAATCGGCGTGACAAATAACTTCAACAATCTTCACTCGATTTACCTCAAATTTAAAAGTTACGTTCCTAATTGCATTTCGCAGAGAAGTACGTACGGAATTTCTGATTAATCGAAAACTTTTCATTTTATGAGCAGCTTATGAGCAGTTATGACTAAATTTTTCCCTAAAAATTCATTTCTTAAGTTCAAATACCTACAACTTTTGAATAAAACAATATTTTGTAATTCCGTACATACTTCTCTAGGTATTCTAATGTAGATTGACGAGAATTTTTGTTTTTTGTTCGAGGTAAAAATTGTGGATGCTAAATGCCACGCCGCGGAGCGCCTAAAAAAAGATAACACGAGAAAATATTAGTAGTCGACCATTTTGTACATCGAAAAAAAAAAATACTTTCCAACAGCTTGATGTTCATACTAAATAGATGTGTAATTAATTTTATGAGTGAATCATTTTTTCATACGAACAAAAATTGTTAAATTAGCACATGATTTTATACCTTGATTAGGCCTGATACGCTTGATTGTTTTCTCTATAAAAGTTTTCCTTTTAACCTTAAAAGTTGAGGAAACTTTATGAAAAAAGATCTTACGCAGAATTTTCATACAAACCGATTCGAACATCTGACTTTGATAGCCTGCAGTGTAAAAAAAAAGTACTACGCATATCGTGCGAATTACTTTAAAAAGTTGCTTGATTATTGTCGATCCATATAATTTGTAGAAATGACATGCAAAAAACCAAGATGATTTTTTTCAAAAAATAACATAAAGCCCAAAATCTCGAAAACCGTGGAACTTTTACTAAACTGAAATTCCAGCATATAGTAGGACATGATCTGACCTGTCGACAGTTGCAGGATTATCCATTCGTAAAAGGACACCTTGTATATGTATGTATGTATCGAGAGGGTGCGAGATTAATATGCCCTTTCCGTATGCCATACCAGCAGGCATTTTCCGGATCCAGCAATCTCGAGACTTGATTGAACGTTCGCTTACGAACAACGTACACGTTGACATAAATAAATATAAAACATTTGTCCATAAATATTCATTCTTTGCACGGTATCTCTGAATACTCATTTCTTAGGGAGAAAAAAAATGTACGTCTCTCTCCATGACGGGAATTAATTTTATCGCGAAAAAGTGACAGCTCCCCATTCCTACAATATTCTACAAAGCAAAAGGTCCTGTCGTGCGTGGATTGGGTTACGCAAGTGTTCGTGCATAGGAATATCGATGTATGCACTTTTCGAATCGTGAATAAAACAATAAAGCGCGAATCGGCGTTTCGGGAGCTTTTGGTGCACTATTGCTGGTAATTTATGGCTCCGTGGCCAATTGCTGATAATGATTCGACGATTGTGGTACCGATAATCGAATAGCACGGACACCCGAATCGTCCCTGTACTCACATACTTGCTTTCGAGCCCGTAAAACTACACGCACGCATGTATGTTTGTACCACATTAGTTTCAGGCAGATGGGCGCATTAACGACGTATGTATATATGTGTAAGTACACGAGGCACTCGTTCGATATATATAGGACTGGCGATAACTCCCACCCACCTCTCTCTCTCTCTCTCTCTGCCCCCTGAAACCGGCATAAATAATGGCTGGCCAGGCTCAATGTATTTCCGGGCATAATGTAAGCGAACGTATCGATAAAGGGCAATGGTCATTTCGGCGATGGGGTGTATCGTATATTCGGTGTGTAACCGAGGGGGTTGCATGCCTCGGATCTCACCCTCGCTCTATATATATATGTATCGTTCTCTCTCTCTCTCTCTCTCTCTCTCTCTCTCTCTCTCTCTCTCTCCCCCTCTCTCTCTTTCTCTCTCTGTTTTGGCCCTCGAGTCCCCAAAACTGCCTCGATACACCGATTATCGCCGTTGTTATACGTGATTAACTCGGGTTAATAAATAATATTGCAGATCCTAATTTATACGCGACCACTCCGCTACGATATTAAATCGTGCGAGTGATTCTTCCCGCAATGATTTACGTACTATTTTCCACATTTGAGTTATTAAATTACAAAGAGAGGTTCTTTCTTTGGGAAGTTATCCATTATCTTAGTACACCTTCCGATTTAAGGGATCATCACAGTGTAACGGTTGAAAAAATAATAATAACGAATTTTTGCGATTTTTTTTTCGATGGCTAAAATACGCTAATTAGTATGATTTTTTTATGTCACATCAAAGCACTCATGAAGAACGAACAGGACAATTTCAAGCGTTTATGTCAATTTATTTTATATTTTTTGTCAGCGGGTGCAAATGTCTTCGAAATAAAAGGAGTCCTCACGGTGTACAAGGTTGTGGCTGGAAATATTATCCGAGGCAACATTTGTAAAAAGATTGACAACATGTCAGTTCCGGTTTTATAAAACTAAAGCAAAAAAGAATTTACAACATGTCAATTGCGGTTTTAAAGTACCGGTGGTTTGAAAAAAATAAGTATCGTATTTAGTCTAATTATTCGACAGTTTTTCGTTAAAAAAAATATGAAGATTTCCAAAAAAAGCTTCCATAAGAAGATAAAGAATGGCGTGGAGAATGTTGTGTCAAAATTTGAGTCGCGTAGCTTGAAAACTCTTCCTTGGAGAGTGTACACTGTATCGAAAAACGACCTTTCAAGAAAAACGCGTTTAAAGTTTCAACTGCGGACTTTTCATATAAATTGTCCACTCACGATCAATCGGCGATGCCAGATTTGTAACCGTCTATACCATCGGAGAATGCAAAAACGAATCGATGTTTTCAAAATTTCATACTGAAGATCCCTTAATGCTTATTCAATATTTTCAATAATAAAAAATATCAACATTCTTTTATTTGAATGAAATGTAAAAAGAAATAATTTAATAAAATTGGAATTTGTTTGATTTAATGAAATTCAATAACAATTAAAAAATCATTTTCGACTCACAAATATACGTAGATATATTTTTCCAATCAATATATATATATAAATGCATATTTCGAAAAAAAATAAATCCACTGTACGATATTTATTGGCGCGTTGTGTTCAAGAGCGTATGAGAAAAAAAAGAGAGCAGGGAAAGAAACTATTCGTGTAATACACTGTAGTGATACACGGGAGGGAGAGAGAATCGCTCTTGTGAAGGAACGCGGACAAGTACCCGTTTCTGTGGCTAACAGGCTCGCGAGAAATCAGACATTATATTACGTTAAAGAGAGACGGAGATGTGTGTATAGAAAAGGGAAGGAGGAGAGATGTCCAGAGTGGAAGAGGAAGAAAGAGCACGCGAGAGTCGAGTCTGGTTAGTGTCGCTCGTTTCACCCCGCCGCGACTTATCGATGTTTATGTTAAACCAACGCATTTAACACCCCGGTACTTTATCTGGGCGATAAATAAGGGAAACTGCGCCAGCGAGAGAGCGCGCGCGCCTGCTCCGAGATTTTCTTGTATACGATCTTTCGAGTGCTCGCAGCTCTTCTCCGCCAACATACTCGCATAAATCGAGCATATTTTTTGGGAATCATGTTTTTCTTCAACGCAGACCATATCACGAGTGACTCGAGCTCGTTTCTAGATTTCTTCGCACTCGTCCCGTTTTTTTACGGCTCTTCGAGTACCCCACAATCGAACAATATTTATCGTTTTTTCTTCCATGCATACTTACGAGAATGTCTCGAAAAAACTATGCCCTCCCTTTTTTCTCTTTGCTCTTGACGATACCACATTTCCTTTTTTTCGAGAACTTCTTATTTACTTTTTCGTTGGGGATCCTTTTTTCCTATCGGAATGTCAATTAACCCCCTCTGTAAATATGCAATTAACCCCCTCTATAAATATAAATATAAATATAATAATAATAATAATAATAACAATCAATAGGTGCATACGCCGCTTTAGGGTTGCGAGCGTAGCTCCTTAAGGTAGGCAAGTCATAGCTGTTACGCATATGGAAAACAGGGAGAAATAATCAGGGGAAAATCAGGGATTTTTCAAAATTCTATGGTATTTTTTTAGAATGTGATTTTTGTAAGAGTTACGAAAATGAATCCGACTTGAAACAAAAAATTAAAAGTACAAATATCGATATTTTTGTATATTTTCAATATTTAAATTATTCTTCATCATAAGCAAAAAAAAAGTTGTGTCAGTGCCAAACTGTGAAAATCTCGAAAACGAAAAACTAATTTACTGTAAAGTTCTATCCATTTGCATTCGATTTTCTGACACACGAGGACCCAATAATTATTGTAGATAAGAGTGTATTGATTTATTTTCTATTTATTGTCATCGACATAAAAAATTACTGTTTATAATAGAGAAGAGGTTCTGTATTGGCTGTTAATGTATTTTTTTTTACCTTAGAGTGTTCAAATTATTCTCCGAATTGTAGTTTTTTTTAACATTTCCATATTTAACATTTTTATATATTTGAGCTTAAGAAAATTATGTTTTTTATTTTACCCCAATCTCTTTGGAATATTCGCAAAATCTGTGTGGAAAACCGGGTATAGTCAGGAAACTTTTCAGTCAATAATTCGTAACAACCATGCAAATGTTTCTCAGCGGAAACTGAGGAAGTGTATTGCCCCGAGGAATAAAATCGAGTTTTAAAAAGAATAATAAATAATAGCAGCTATAGTAACGATCGTAATGATAACGCTTTCAAGGAAGCATTTTTTTTTGTTGCATTTTCCGCTAGACGGTTAAAAAAATTCTGTTCAATTTTTGGCGCGAAATTCGTATAATTTCGATTCGAGCAGCGGCATGAATGTCGTTTTTCAAAGAGGTGTACATTTTAAAAGGAAGATTTTTCAATCTATCCGTCTCAAATTTTGACACAACATTCTTCACCCCACTCTTTATCTTGCCATGGAAGCTTTGTTAAATATATTTTTAAATCTGCATATTTTTGTTAACGAAACACTGTCGAATCAATCCTCTAAATTCGATATTTTTTTTTATTCAAACCGCCGGCATTTTGTCAAAAAAAAGTAATCCCCATACCAACAACATAGCGGCTATCACACTGATTAATAATCTTTTCACAAATTTTGTTTCCGATTATATTTACGGTCACCATCGTGACCGTAAATATACACGTAAATATACACTCCTTTTTTCAATGACATTTTCAACCGTTAAAAGAAATATAACAAAAATAAAAATAAACGCTATAAAAATTATTCCATGTTCTTCGCGAGTGCTTTGATTTGACATAATAAAAATACGACGCGTATTTGAACCATTTAAAAAAACCGCTAACGATCAGCTATTTTCCAACCCCTTACGCTGTGACGATTCCTTAAAGAATCGAAGAAATATTGTTAAACCAGCGATCAAAAAATTAATAATAACAAACGGCCTTTAAAAACATACCGAAAACAAAAGAATAATTACAAATTCCAACGAAAGTGACATTAATGGTAAAAACAATTATAAAATGGAGAATGGTTAATGCGAGAGTACAAAGTGTCGGAGTACATGTGCCTAATAGGGTTCCTTTTGATGTTCGGGTATACACTACGGGGCTACAGCATGGCATTATTCTGTGTTGCACGAAACGATGCGAGTCGGGGTACACGCGCCTTGGTAAGCGGTCGTTGAGAGAGAAATTTCGGATGTTAGCACAAAATAAGGAGTCCTCGTCACGAGATGAGAAGATCTCGTGTAACAGCAGCATAACTGTTAGTATATATAAAGGGTCGTAAGTCGTCTCTCGCATGTGTATGCGCGTGTGTACACAAATTTCCATGCGTGTATATATATATATACATATACATACATACATACATACATACATACATATATATATATATATATATATATATATATATATATATATATTTTATGTGTGTGTGTGGGTGTGTGTAGGAACGGCTGGAGTAGATATTTTGAGACTGTCGCTTTCTCGCACACTACCGCGCGAAGATGCCCACGGACGAGAACCGTGAAGGGGAGGGGTGGCAACTCTCGCGACGAGAAATACGCGAGCAATCCGTTTGACGGTGAAACATAAATTCGTAGGGTATACACGTCGCGGACAGTTTTCTCGCCTTGTCACCTTTGTCATTTGTTGCTTATAAATACAGTCCCCGCGGACGCGGTTATTCCCGGTGTATCTTCTTCGCCCGTTCTCGCTCGCGATGCCAATGGCCTCAATAAAATTCTCAACAAGATTAACAGCGAGAGAGGGGGAGAGAGAGAGAGAGAGAGAGAGAGAGAGAGAGAGAGAGAGAGAGAGCAAGCGCGAAAGAAATGTCAGGAATAATGGACGAATCGTCTACTTTTTGCGCAGCCGCGAATCAAATTTGTTCCAGCAGCATTCGAAGGAAGGAACTCCCCGAAAATTCAAACATTCAGTCACATTGACGAGTTATGTTTCGAAGAGAGATTATTCGGCGCGAATTTAACCAAACGCGAGCAAAAAGCACTGAAAAGTGAAATTTTATACACAAGTGATAACGATTGATGAGGATGCAAAAAAAGAGGAGAACAGAATGAATGGTTGAGTGGCTTGTTTTCTTCGAAAGTTCGGTTTTTAAATAAACAATTACTTTTGACCGGTCAGAAGGGAGAGAGAGGGAAAATACGAGAGCAAGAGGCCAACGCAAAGTACATGAGACTTTTAGGTTCCCGTCGAGATCTTGGACCTCATTGGGCACTCCCATACAGACTCACACACACAAATATATAGAGTCAGATGTAGCAAGAGCCAAAACTGAAGAAGTGGCGACGGATAGCCGCGGAGGAAGAGAACGAGGGGGAAAAAGGAACGAACAGACAGAGAAAGGACAAAAAAAGGAAGTTTGGGCCCGGAGTACAAGCTGTCGGTCGACGATAGCATCGCCTATCGACCCCTAGGATCGCTCCGAGAGGTTTTCCGTGTTCTTCTTCGTTATACGATCTTGTACGCGTATTCCGTACGAGGGTGTGTGCAGGTAACAAACACCCCCAATTATGTCAGCCTGAATTAGTAGCGCCCGATCTATTTCGAGCCTAACGAGCCGGCCAAGCGTCCACGCTTAAAATTCTTCGCCTCTCTCTCTCTCTCTCTCTCTCCCTTTATCCTTATATGGGTCCTATAAGAACTCCGTTAAAACACACCCTAAGAAGTAGCTCGCAATCCCCGCGAGAGAACTCGGTCTGCCATGAAACCGAACTCTCTCTCTCTCTCTCTCTCTCTCTCTCTCTCTCTCTCTCTCTCTCCCTCTCGCACGCTCTGCTCGATGACGCTACGATCAAACGATTCTTTATTCTCACAAAGCGACCGCGAGGTCAATGAAAAATTGTCAGTGCCCGCAAGATAAGCCGACTTATCTTGCATATTGAATCACAATTCCCTCACAAATTGTCCTGACCTTCTCGAATAGGGTATTACACTCTTTTTTCAAAGGTGTCTCAATTTAATCCTTTGGCGGCCATAAACTACTAGAGTATTTATTTCTATTTTATGAAATCGATAGAGCCTTAAAAATTAATTTGAATTTCACCCGTCAAATATCCCCGCGTGAAAACTGGCGAAAAAGCCAGCCACCATGCACCTACGGTTCGTGACGTCAGTTGCATAGTAAATATCGACGGTGCGCTAATTGTGAATACGCAAATTGTTTTGGTAAACATTTTGAAGTGGGGCTCCTGCTAGAATCAGGCCATTTTTTGTTTGGGTTTGTTTGGTGTTGTTTCCAGTTGTTTGGGGTGGTTTCAAGTTGTTTGGGGTTGTTTCCAGTTGTTTGGGGTTGTTTCAAGTCGTTTGGGGTTGTTTGGGGTTGTTTCGAGTTGTTTGGGGATGTTTGAGGTGGTTTCGGGTTGTTTGAAGTTGTTTGGGGTATCAAGGTGCATGAAATACCTTCACGGATTGAGGGTGAATATTTCGTGTGACGCATTCAATAGTAATTCATTCGGAAAAGCCCTCGTGAGTCAAGCGACTAACAAGTTCCTTACTGCTTATTATGTTATGGCGTCCAAATTGTAAGATGCGTGCGTGAGATACGCGACACTAGCGTTGGCATGCCATTAAAACCCTCCGCGCTACCATCGATCTCACTTACTATAACGTTTACGTATGTGATTGTTTTTAGTTTTCGTCTCAGAGGAGAGAACGGTTAATTTTTAAATCTTACAAGAAAGAACTTTGACGTTTTTTCATTTGTTGTTGATTGTTTTTTGTTTTATTTTGTTACACTATTTTGTGATCTCATTATTACTATGATAATTGGTTCAGGTTTTAGAGAAAATAGTTCCCTAACTGTTATTAATGATTCATATTTTATTGTCATGTTTTATGGTAGATAGTGGCATAGTATTATGTACGATCATTTTGTGATATTAAAAATGTTAATGTCGTCCATTAGCTATAGTAAAGGCAGCAAAATTTCGGTTTAATTTTGATACATATACGAATAAAACTACTTTTTAATGGATTTTCTTTGTTTTTCAAATTATCGGAATTACTCGGAAAATCTGGATATCCGGACAGTGAGCTTAACTACTATCCATATTATCCGAATGCGACAAATTATCGGTTAATGCAAGCCCTACTCTCGCAGCTGTTGCGCCAAGACGTTTAAAAGAATACTGTTGAAAAAAATTAAAAATACTCTTGAAAAAAATATTCCGTGCATCTTTTACGCTGTTCAAATATACCTTTTTTTAGTTATTGAAAAATAAATGTCACAAATAAACAGATATTGCTTTTGCAACCTCCGTCGGGATGAATGTGGTAGTGTTTTTTTTGTGTTACGCCGCTCTCTGGAGGGGGTTGTAAAAAAGGCCGAGAACGTGCGTCACGTGTCGGAGAGGTTCTGAAAAGATTGCGGGGTTATGGGATACGATGGTGTCTATTACGCGAAGGGTGCTTGCCTGTGACGAATGACTCGGTTCCTCTGGGTCGAGAGCCAAGTGCGACAGAGAAAACGACTAAAAGCTTTTCGAAGCGGGGGGTCGTTCGACAACGCAGTCGAGCCACATCTTCCAATTCACCCCTCGCCCCCCCCTTGACCCTCTCCGCCGCTCGCTCAAACAAATTCTGCGCAATCTGCTTGTCCGGCATTCGTCTCGGTACGTACTTGTACTACGGATGTATACTTCGACCTGGCCGTGCTCGCAAACGTGTAAGAAGCCTTATCTCTCCCTTTCACTTTCCCGTGGACATGTCAACCCCCTCTGCGACTCGCACGACCCTTACGCCTCTATGCACTTTTACCGAGCTCTATCTCTTTCATCGCGACTGCTGCTCTGTTTCGACAGTTGTACATCCGTGTCGCCTTATCCATCTCGAAATACGACCATTTCTTTTTTCTCAAGGGCCTACGCTTTCTCGCGGTCACCTGCATCCTCCTCCTCTCCCACGTTTCTACGTCAGCGACCACAGGATATTAACGCTTTTTTCGAACTTGTGCCCCGAGATAACGGCGTCGATCTTTCATTTTGAAAACAACCGATCGGAAAGGGGGGAAAATATTATTTGGCCAAACGAGTCGGACTTGAGTGGCAAATTTTTTTGATAAACATCTTATATTATCCATGTCACTTAGTATATGAGGTATTCCACGTGAATCCGGTGGGCTCCCTGACCCCCGCCAATTCGATTATTTTTAAAAATCCGATTCCATTTACTCTAAACGACAACCCGATTTTTTTTACATTTTTCCAATCAACCCTTAGTAAAAAAACAATCCGAAAGAAACCCCCGATTAAAAAATCTGAAAAAATTCGCAAAAATGTGTGATTATATGTAAAAATTTTCAGGCTGTCACCCGCAGTGGAAGAATGATTTTTTCTGTGCTGAAGACGACTTCAATTGAAATTAATACCAGAACTTTTTGACTGCTAACGAAAAAATCATACATCCACTGCGGGTGATAGCTTGAAAATGTTTACATATAACAGCGCATTTTTGGAATTTTTTAAAAGATTTTTAAATCAGGGCTTTTTTTCTGGAAAAAACACATTTTTTTTACTAAGGGTTGTTTAGAAACGTGTAAAAAAATCAGGGTGTCTTTTAGAGTCAATGGAATCAGATAAAAAGATTAATCGAATTGGCAGGGGTTAGAGAGAAAGTCCACCGGATTCACGTGGAACACCTCATATACACTACCGGATTGAAAAGTTTTCGGACGAAAATTCAAAGAAGTTCCAGAACGATTTTTTATGTCATTTCGCCGATAGTTGACATAAATGAATTTGATAAGCGGAATTTTGGAGAAAAGGAATTCATCTTCATTCGATTCTTTTTTGAACATTTTTTACTATTTTTTTTACAGACTCACCCTTTTTCGAAACGTACCATTTTTCGCATTTTTTGTTCCTCTTCTGGTGGACCCCGTTTGTGGACAAAATGTTTTAAATTCATTTCTTTGACGGGAATCGTGAAGAGGGAAGCCTAAACTTTAATTTTGTTTTTTTAAGCTGCGTACGATTTTTTTCTAAACATATTTTGATTTAAAAAAGAGACAGTTTGAAAAATAACGCGTAACGCGAAAACGATGAGGATTCAAGGAAGCCCTCAAGCTAGTAAAAAGTTAAATGGATTTTCGTTGAGTTCGAGACATTTTTTTCAGATCTTTATTTCTAATTTTTATCGCCTATCTTCGGTGAAAAATTAAATCATTTAATTACCGCAACCCCGGACCTACGAGTTTTGTGGTAAAATTTCAACAGAGGAAAAAATGGAATTTTTCTATTTTCAGCGCACTAAAATCGGTTGAAATAAATCGATTGACGTGGCTAGAGAACTATAAAATGTTAAGAAGGAAAAAATGTCGAAAATCATTTTGAAATAATTATATTGCATTGAAAATAGAAAAATACCTTTTTTTCCTCTCTTGTAAGTTACTTAGCCAAAAATGAAAATTAACCCTTACTTGCCACACTTTTGTAGAAGTGTGTCAATACATTTTCGTATAAGCATAAAAGTGGGTCCTGTGTTTCGAACCTCACAATTGCAAGTAGGGGTTAATTCACCTTATTTGCCAATAATTATTTTTGCATTCTTCCCTCGCTCATTTTCTCCTCTCCGTTTCTTTCGCCCTCTCTCGAAGTTCTTTCGAATATTTAACACATCATCGCGAATGGATACATCGAGAGAGAAAAAAAGTCATAAAATACTCGCATTCTCGAGAGTAGGAAGTGAAACTAGGCTGAATTGATACACTCAAGCTTGTTATTTTTTTACTCGACTCGGCTCGAGGCGAAGAGGGCTCACGCCGCATCAAAAAGACATAACCATAATAATGTGCCGGGAGTGAGAGGGACAGAAGAGAGCTTCGGAACACTCGAGAAGAAGGCGTCGTCGAATCTTTTTCCTCGCCGTTTAAAGTATAGGATTAAAAGGCGTTCTCGTCGGCGAGAAACGACCGACAGTCGTTGAGAGGCATAATAGCCCGAGAGGCGAGGAAGTGCTGTAAACAAATCGTAAAAAAAAGACGAGGGAGAGAGGGAGAGAAGAAAAAAAATTGGTAGGAAGAAGTTGCGGAGGAAGGCGTTTCATTTTCCCGGCACGACAATGTCGCCCCGGTATTGAGAGATCTTATGACCGCAATAAATGAAGCCGGTACGAGTCTCTTTCTCAACATCTCTCACTCTCTCATTCCCTGCTCGATTCAGCACACCGAATATTCAACGTGTGCACACAGATTGGTCGTACGATCAGACTTTTCGTTCTGCAAAGTCATTTATCATACGTACAAATTTCCAGCAAATACGCCAAATTTATGTTCGATCGAGAATCGCAACAGATTCCTATTTTTTCGTCAATTTTGATTTTTACTGTACATTTATTAAGTATTTTTTACATCTCCACCCTTGATATATATGGTGGTTAAAAAAATCGATTTTTTTCTCACCGGAAAATTGAAGTAGATTGAGGAAAAAAAGTTTTGCAAAATTTTCGGGTTCTCAACAATTTTAGTTAGTGCTCAAACGCCTTTTTCAGGTTTTTTTTTCTCATGATTATCGGAGTATTAATTTTTTTTATTTCGATGCAGAAAATGTTAGTGCGTGATCCAATGTAAGTCTTGATTCAATTTTTTCTGTGACAGTACACCATTTTTATTTAAATATATTTTTTACCATAAACAATTGGTAACCGAAAAACCGAAAAAAGTCGTTTGAGCACTTCCTAAAAAAATGTTTAAACCTCTCAAATTTTGTATGAATTACTTTCTCATAACGTAGTAACATATTCTGGTGAGTACCGCGAAAAAAAAATGATTTCTTTTAACCACCCATATTATATATATTCAAAGTATTCCAACATACAACGAAATCAAGTCACGTAGAAAAAACTTTTAACGCTTTTGCAACACGTACATATGTGTAACATTATTACGATAGGTATAATAACTCGCAAGATAAATAAGAGAATATGGTGTGACGGGGTGGGGGAACTTCCTTCGAGAAGGCTAATCATAGTTGGCTACAGTTTATCGTGGCACTTGTACAAGAATATGGATACAGAAAAAAGGGCCATAAAAGGGAGGGGTGGGAGATGGAATGCAGAATCTAATCAGAAGTCAGTGGTAGCACGCGCCGTTCTGATGATTTCATTAAGCAGGAGACGAAACACTATCGGCATTTCGATATAGCCTGTATAATACGTACATACACACTGGCGGAGGGGCGGGGGGTAGGACGAAAAGAGACGAAGCGAGCGAAGCTGAAGTGGCTCGTCCGGTGCCCTCCTATACGTATATTTGATTGTATCTGTCTTTCAAGCTGTCCCTGCCTCTATTCCTTCTCACTCGTCCGCTCTCTCGATCGACACTACGTGCTCGACTTATTGAATCAACTTTTCCTGAACCCTCTGTCCGATTAATATCTTGTTATATCAATACCGCCATGTGTGTATATATATATATATATAGATCGAAATAAATTGTTAGCAAGGCCCACGGTAATCCTTATGGGGAAGGTGCAAACTCGACCGCTGCGCCTCTAGCGGTCAAAATTGAAAGCTTTTGTAGGTGATGCAAAGTAATCGAAGTATTGAAAATGTGTATTATTTTCCAATAATAGACGAAATAAGTTATAATTTCGCTTTATTTTCGGTTTAAAAGAAACTATTTAGAGTCATATATTATATATATACATATATATATATATATATATTTATATTATATTTCATTTAGAAAAGTAAAGACCGTGTATTAAAATGAGACTGTTTTGAATTAATTTTTAGCATTTCGGTTATACATCTACATTTGCAGACGAGCAGGTCGAATAGAAAGAGTTGCATCAAAGGATGCGAAAATAATGCAAGAAATGCTGGAGCTGGCAAAACAAAAATAAATTTTTATTCCTTTCCGTTATAGGGCTTTCGTGCTCCTTGGAAGGAGAAGAAACGTTAATAGTGTGTAGCTGAAATAATAGAAAATACTTATGCGGGCAAAGTGGTTTTCAAAACACTGTAATACCTTAACAATGTTATCTTTTGGCCTATTTCATTTGAATTCATGTCTTTTGATAAAAGATTTGTCCATTTCCGAATTCCACTGATACAAAACACTTTTAGTGTAGGCGACAAAAAATGGCAACCATCAGCAAGTAGCCGAATATTTGGTGCTTATTTTTTGTAATCTGGAGGTTCTGGAAAAATTAATGTCACAAACTACAGCACTGATAAGCTAGCAGCTTTTACTCAATACTGCAATACATTGACACCATGAACCAACAATATTTCCATTGTTATCCAGCTGAAAAATACATTCGAAAGTTGTCGCTGTAAGCTTCATACATATCATTTTCTCCTAATAATAAAAAACGATACGAACTGATAACGAAACAGTATATTTAAAATTTATTTTTGTTTGTTTTACACCTTTAGAGGTTATGTGAACTTTTTTTCGCTGTCTCTTTCGACTCTCCGACATCGGTGACATGGATAGCCATGCGCAATTGCTTGCCATATTCTTCTACGCTATTATGAAACGTTTAACCGGATATGGATGAAAAAGCAAACTCAACTGCATGCATTTTCCCATAAATGCTTATATTTAAACGTTAATTATCTACAAAGACTTTGGATTTATAACGGTAGAGGCACCACCTGTACTTTCGTCAAAATTACATCTTCCCTGTACATCTCCGCGCTCACCACGCATTACGGACCATATAAGGAATCGGAGAAATCACGTTCCGTGTCATGCATGCGAAGAATGATTGATCTGTCGATCGAAAAGTGTCGTATAATTAAATCGATTGATTCCAAATGAGATTTTACATACGAATTTATCGTTGATAACTCGTCTCGCTCGTCTCAATCGTCAATTATCGGTTTCTCTCTTAGGCATGGTCGAAACGACCGCGATAATTATCATTGGCGTTTTTATTCTTCAGCCATTATTGGAGCCAATGATTCACGGTATTCACGTAAAAAAAGCAACCAAAAAAATCCATTGCCTACTGTGAATTGTGAAAACGAGAAAAATATAATTGTTTCGATCACCATCAGTTGCCAGACTCCGATATTTTTCCGTTTTTCAAATCGTCCTGTCGATGTATTAGCTGCAATTGATTTCTGTCTTCATGTATGTAGAGGAAAGAGAGCAAGAGAGAGAGAGAGAGAGACTATTTTTTGTCGTACGCTTTTTCCAACCTATACGCGTGACACGTGTCTACACATGCATATAAACACACTTATACATTACGGTAGGCGCCTCGAAAGTGTAAGGATGCTAATAGGGACAGAGAGTAACGCTCGGTACGTGAGAGTTTTTTGGGCGAGGAGAAATCTGGAGAGAGTTGGCGAGAGGCGCATAGAGAGGCTCTGGGGAGCCCCCTCGGATAAATAATTCGCGAGTAGTTACGCGAAGTGGCAAAATAGGTTGGATATACCGTCAGCCGCGAGGATAGGCACGGACCAGGCATTGTTGGGTGTACGAGAGCGAGGGAGAGATAGAGAACGATCGCATCCCGGCTACTTTGTTTCAATCTCGTCTAAATTCATTCTCACCCACGACACATCCTATATACATACGCTCATCACGCATATATACGCTGCACATACATGTAGCGATTTCATCGGAGGTGCATAGTGAGCGCCGGCGTTTGACCGACGTGTGATATGCACCAGATTGAACCTGAGCAGGATGAGGGACCTAAAGGTGGAATAGTATTTATCCGTTTGCGTGTATTCACTCTCGTATGTGCGATAGCGAGGGGGTGGAGACGGAGGAGGTGGTGAATGTGGTGAGAGAGTCGATGCCTGGCGTCACAGGTCCTCTTTCTCTCTCTCTCTCTCTCTCTCTCTCTCTCTCTGAATAGCCAGTTCGTCGCGGCGGTCTCTCGATGCTCTCTGTGAAGCTCGCGCTCTCCCCATCATCAGCGAGCCTTTTAAATGCGCGATGCAATATTCAGCGGCTCTCACGGGGTTGCCCCCGCCGACGCGACGCAAGAGAGGTTATATCTAACTGGCCACACACGCATAGCTACATGTGTGTGTGTGTGTGTGTGTGTGAGTTTGCGCGCATGGGTACTGTATAGTAGTAAAAGCAATGCTCGGCGCCTCCCCCCCCCCGTCGCCCCCCAACGAGAAACGCGCCAGAGCTGCTAAACTGCAAGAGGACAAAATAAAGGGGAGATCGGCGTCCGAGGTGGAAGAGGCGGAGGAGGGAGTGTAGGATGAGAGCGGTGAGGAGGAGATTTGCCGGTGCGGCGGCCTGTGGTGTTTCATGCCCAGAGAGAGAGAGCGAGAGAGAGAGAGAGGATAGGAACGTCGGAACAACCGGCGGGGCTGCATCGCCCGAGCAGAATCCGGCAGCGCAACGGTGTGTGCAGTGGTTCTGGGGAAGTATGGGGTGGGGTAGGAGGAGTGAAAAAAAGAGTCTTTCGCGTGGCCGAAGCCTCGAAGCGTCAAATTGGCGCCGCTGTCCATCACCGGTGCGGGCGCGCACAGACTGTGTCCCTGATGCCGCTCTCGGGCCTCCTATACGGTGCCCCTCGCGGTGATGGACGCCGATCCATCCTGCCATCCTCGCACTCCTTCGTCTCCTCCTACCGCCCTAACTATTTTCTCGTATACATATATATGTGTAGATGTACTCGTCCTGTGCTCGCTGGCAAACAGTTCTTCTACCTATATTCCGCCCACCCGACACCGAGAATTCCCTGGCTACGGTGCACACGCGTACCTACCCATACCCCACCCAGCCCTCTCGATGGACTATCGACATTCGACGTTTCGAGCCGCGTGCACATACTTCCATGCCGGTGTATGCGCCACGTTGCTGTTGGCAACAAAAACGCCCAAATTTATATATATATATATATTCGTTGGTTGGATTCCCATTTTTTTTAAGTTTGCAGTCATTTCCCTTCAATATAATCCTGCTGGAAAATTGTCTCGAAACGTATGTGATTTTTGTACAAATCGGTCGCAATTGATTCTGTGAAGAATTATTAGATTCCTCATCCACAGAACATAATCGTCGGCACATTCTCGTCTTGAGTTTGAGTCAAGGAATGGAAAAAGGGTATGTGTAGGAAAAATCTTCGTGGCTCTTAGGACGTGAGATCGCAAGCACGTATGTAGCGTCTTTTTTTCCTTCGGGCTGCTCTGACCGGATATACGAAGCTTAGCGAACCGACCAATTTGTCGGATTTTCAGGCAATCGTAAAAAAGTGCGCTGGCCAAAGAATCGAAGACAATTTTATTATTATCGTACACAAACACGTATATACCGGGTGTCATGTTATGAATTAATAATCCTGCAACTGTCGATAGATCGTGTCCTACTATAGGCTGGAATTTCACTTTAGTAAAATACCCACGGTTGTCGAGACAAAAATCATCTGCTTTTGGTTTTTCGCGTGCCATTTCTTCAAATGATAACTTTTTTCAACCCGGATTTAAAAAAAACGTACTCTTGGTTATCTGTTTCATCTAGAAAAGTCTTCTTTCCAACCGTAAGTGATGAGGACACTTTATGAAAAAATATCTCACGCAGAATTTTCATAAAAACCAATTCGAACATCTGATTTTGGCAGTCCGCGGATCAACAAAAGATCTACTACCCATATCGTGTCAATTACTCCAAAAAGTTGCTCAGTCATTGTCGAATCGTATTATTCGTAGAAATGGCGTGCGAAAAACCAAAAGACGAGGATTTTTCTTTTGAATAACATAAAGCCAAAAATCTCGAAAACCGTCGGACTTTTACCAAACTGAAATTCCGACATACTCACAGCATCTATTCACACGATCTGACCTATCGACACTTTCAGGATAATCCATTCATAACAGGACACCTTTTATACATATATATACATATACATATATATATATATATATGTCCATAGGTATATTTTTTCGTGTACTTTGTGGAAAGAGTCCCCCCCCCCTCCGCGCCGTCCGATAGAGCGTCGTGCGACTCTTCATTTGCAAAACAGTTCGTCAGCTCGGTTTCTCTTTCCTGCTCACCGGCAAGTCCCTTAATCCCGCGGGGACTCGTGCAAAAATGTGAGCAAAACGAAAAAGAAGCAAGCGTCATAAAGAGAGAGGGAGCACTGGGTATTGAGAGAGAGAGAGAAAGAGAGAGAGAGATAGAGAGAGAGAGAGAGGGATAGAGAGAGAGAGAGAGAGAGAGAGAGAGAAATCAGCGAGGCTGGTAAGAAACTGGGCGAGAAACGAGAATTGCTATAGTTAAAGGAGAGAAAAGACGCGCGATCGCGGGGGGTGGTAGGAGAGTCGAGCCGACCGAGCAAAACCAGTAGTCACTGTAACAAGGCTCCTGCTGCTGATGCTACGTGTTGTGTGAGCCGAAAGAGTGTACAGGAGAAGGAGAGAAGATGGGATGAGAGCGTATTATAAATATATATATATATACAAACATATATAGATACATACATACATACATACATACATACATACATATATATATATATATATATATATATATATATGCGTGTGTGTGTGTGTGTGGTGTGTGTGTAACGCTCTAGGGTGAGATGGCGACGAGGAGGAAAAGGCGGGAGAGCATAAAAGACTCGACACTTCGTTATAATAAAGTCCACCCTGCTCCGAAAGGCTTTCGCTCGCTCCTTTTCACCCTCCTCTCTCTCTCTGGCTCTCTCTCTCTCTCTCTCTTTCTCTCTCTCTTTCTTTTTCTCTCTTCACCTACTCCTCTTTCTTCTTCTTATACTTCTTCACTAGTTGGTGCGGGCGGCAGGCACCGCCATCGCATTACGTCCCAGCCAGCAACTTACTTTGTTCCTCAACTTTATTAATTTTTCCCTCGGTCGGTGAAAGCGCGAAGGAGGCGCGGGGAGTCGTCGGGCGAACGGGGCAGACGGGGTGCGGGGGGTTCAAAAGGCGAGTTTGGGAGAGAAAGATCGCGGAGGTACGCTCCGAGGTATACGTAAAAAGGGGTTGTACTAGGTGGTGGTGGTGTGTCGGATCGTGGTGGAAAAAGTAAAGGGGTTTGAATAAGCCGCGGGGGGTGGCGTGGGACGAAGTGCGGTGTGCCGGGCGCACAAATCGGCGGGGCGAGAGAGAGCACCTTGTGACGGGAAATTTTAAAATCTGTCTACGCGTTGTCGAATCACCGAAGGAAACTTTATTATTAGCGGCTGCGGCGCGGCTACGTCGATCCCCGGAATTATATACCGCCCTCAACCCCAAACCACTCGCTCTCTCCCCTTTTCGCGCCTCCGTTCGGTATCCGCCGTGATCTCGGCGGTGTATATATGTATATGCAGATGTCGACTATCCGCTGCGGATGGAGAGCGAAACCGAGAGGAGTTGAAGAGCCGGAGAGTGAGAGGGAGATGGAAGAGATTCGACTCGCTCGCACCCTGAGATATTGCCTTTATAAACTCATTTGCAGCCGCGGCTATATGCCCGACGACTCTGCGAGAATATCCGCGGACTTTGATAGCGTGAAAATTTTTGTCCACGCTTTCCGTGCTCCGACAAACGACACCGGGGTCTAAAAATTCACTGTTCATGAGCGAAATTTTTCCTTCTCTCTCTCTCTCTCTCTCTCTCTCCTTCTCTCCCTCATCGTTTGACACGAGGCGGCTGCTGTGATTGATGCCCACGCCCAAACACTCCGCTTCGTTCGAATTTTCCCACCCTCAGACCACCCTCACGGTCGCTGTCTCGGGATTCTCTCCCTTTCTACCCTGGCTCCAAAGACTGCTTTACCTCGCTCTTTTGCTCCTGTATATTTTCTTTCCCTCGTCATAGGCGAACAATTAGCCAGGGCGATACACAAATCCAAGTGTGTTATTCGGTACACGTAAGGGTGTAATTTTAGGAATAAAGACGTGTGAATATCAGACATCTCAAAACGCAGTTATGTATCTTACAGTAAATTCAAACTAATTTGGTGTGTACTTTTAAACACTTGAAACGAATTGAATTTTAACATGTTATTGATGTCTAATAAAAAACACGCAACGCGTGTAATTGAAGATATATACACGGTTAGATGTCAAATGTGACTGAAATAATGCATTTATGTGTGTTACAGTAAAGTTGAACAAATTTCATGCGATATTTGTTAGCAGATGATCCGAATTAAGTATGTCAACATTTACATGTCAATTGTAAAATATCAAACAAAATCGATATATGTTGTATATAAAATTCCTGTCCCCCCCTCTTCGTTTCACGTAAAATCCCGTCGATGTATGCTCGGAAAAAGCTATAGCGTGATATTTGATAAAACTCTAATTATCGCAATGACATAACCAATTGATATAGATTACGCGATATAACAAATTACCATAGGTGTTGAGGGGGAATATACCTTCGTAAGGGCAAATTAAAGGGTCATTTTTGACAATTTGTTTAAGAAGAACAAAACAATATTTTTAAATTCGGTCTTTTATACATGTTAGTACAAGTTTCAAAGTGGAAGACATTTTTTTTAATAATTATTTTGAAACAAAATGGCTTTAAACGCGTTTTTCTCGAAACTATGTTTTTAGACACGGGCGTATGCGTAGGGCCTCGAGTTTTCAATCGATTGACTTGATATATTAACTGTACCTTCTTGACAACTTTGTCTAGTCCACTACGTAGGATTTTACGATAAGCTGAAATTAAAAAATTTTATGATCGATATTTGACCGAGTCTTTTACGAAAAATATGTCATATTAGAGCTATTTTGAAAAAATCAATATTTTGAAAAACCCCTACGTACTGGACTAGTTTTTTATATCTACTTTCAAAATATTTTTCGTTTTTCGTTCTAACTTGAAAATTATGACCTGTGCACCCGTAGAGGACTATGGAAAAAAGGAGTTTTCTTTCATCGACTACTGCGCCGCCATTTAGTTTGAAAATAATTTAAAAAAAAATTCTTTTACTTTAATTCCGCTGAGGTAATCCAAGCCTATTTTAATAGGTTTCCGGCTGAATTTTTTTGTCTTTTTAGTCCGTTTTTATGGTGGATATGCTAATATTATTGTTACGAAGATTACTACCGAGTCGTTGACAATGTAATTATTCAGTTTTTATTTGTTCACGTGCAATAAATTCATCATTTACTACAACGTTTGGCACACTATAATCGATAATACGAATAATCAACTTAACTAAACATCAATCAGAGCAGCTGTAGGTAAAATAAGTTTAGACTCTTTTTTTGGCCCCGTGGAAGTGAGCCGTCGTTTATAAACATTTTCCAATAAAAAAAATTGTTAAAGGTATTTGACATGATACCCTTTACTATTAAAAAAAAACGTTAAAAACCTACTTCCATTTCCTAAAAAACAAATCCAAGAAAACACCTCTATTTTCGGGCTATGAGCTAGGTGAAACCCGAATAATAATAAGAAACTAAATTGAGGCGGAATATACCTTTGTGAGGACAAAATCAATGGTCATTTTTGAGCAATTTATTTAAGAAACACAAAATAATATTTTTAAATTCGGTTTTTTATACATCTTAGTACAAGTCTTAACACGATAGGCAAAATTATACATATTATTGATACGCGATCATAATAAAACTCCATAAATTGTTGTTTGCATATTATGTGGCGGCTTCTATTCAAATTAATTCCAAAACAAAGCTGGGTTATGTTCGCCAAACGCATCAGCCGTTACTCGCGACGTTGCTAAGTCCGTGGCTGCTATTTCGTCGTTCTGACCATTTTCAACCGGAAATTGAAACTTTCTTGTAACGTAGTGCTTTAACTACACGGGGAAGATTGATTTTCTTATTTTTTACAACATCTATTATATCTAATCTATCGAATTTCAGTTTTCCAACGGGTTAAGCTAGATACGTGAGCAGAAAAACCATGATCACCGCACTTCCGGTTGACCGTCTCCATAAGACGACGTGCTTCGGTAACTCAAAGTGCTCGACTGCAGTTTTATCGCGAAAAAACTAAACGTTCGAAATAGCTCAAATTTTGGCAATAGGCGCATGAAGTATTCGTCAAAATCATATCAAATTTTCAAATTCGAAAGTTGGATTCGTAGTAATGATCGTACCTCCTCAAGCGAGTAAAACTTTTGATACTGCAC